>JASJET010000161.1:1282500-1882500 GCA_034092305.1 Diaprepes abbreviatus | reverse complement strand
TTAAAGTCTTCAAAGTATGAATAGTCTCACACCCGAATTATATTGGAACACCCTATACAAGCTATTTATCAGCTTTCATGAAAGTTTTTTTTTTATTAATTAAAGATTAGCTGACAGGAAAAGTTAACCGGCCTAAAAACGTTTGCCAGAAAAATATATAACGCTTATCCTTTAATTGGTTAATTCAAGCAATTTTTTCTTACGATTATTTCTTGGAAAAGTAATTATCTTTCCACAGCCTCTCCGGATATTAGAAGAAAGATTCAAAAACTTCAAGTCGAAGTTTGAAATATTATCCAGTTTTTCACAAATATGAACGGAAAGGAAGGCGGGCGAAAATAAAACTTTGACATTTGCTGATATTGGAAACCAATTTAACTCGAACATTTTAGTCGAGTATGCAACGCGAATTTAGTAGCAATTCCAAGGTTGTCAAATGAATAAAATGTAACTAACTAGTTAAAAATAAGGTATTAGATGATGAAAATAATTTTTGAGTGTTGTCACGTAAGAAAAGAGCACTAATAACACGACTGTAACACGACCTTCCAGTTCCAAAGTTCCTGCAGTTTGGTCTATAGAAAATTAAACCAGCTTTCGTTTTTGCAACTGACTTAAGTCTTTAAAGATTTCGAATTGGTAGAAACCCGTTGAATACCTTGGATGTGTGATTAATCAGCATTGGCGGAAAATGAGAGAAATTCAGACGCGAATCTCAATGGGACACTTTTGCGAAATATCAAAATAAATGTTGTGATAACTTTTATTTTCTCTGTGTTCCAGTATGACATCGAGACATGGAATCTACCGGGACAAAGGAAATGGAAATAAACACCTTTCGTCTGTAGGCGGATGCTATGAATTGTTCACAGCATCAACGCCTCCCTTCTAAATCAGCTTAATGTTCAAACGAAACTTTCTCCAACGTTCTCAGCATTTGAATCAGTTCTTTTGTCATGTTATCCATCGTAATGGAGAGAATCTCGAAAGGCTGCCATGGGTTAATTCCCGGTAAGACGAACTAATTAAATCCAACAGTCTATAGGTGGATCGTTCTACAAAACTCTAAAAAAGCTGAAAGTACATAACACTAGAGTATGACAATTGATAAAGTGACCACAAATTACGGTGCTCTATAATCAGAGAACGACAGGGGAGGGATTTTGAGTTGAGGTTCGATGATTATAATATGAAGTAAAACAAAAACTGAATAAACTTGTTTGTTCACCTTTTATTAAGGTATAAGTTTAAAACATAGATGTGGTCTTAGTTTCTTCCTTATTTTTTGTTAGCATTTTGAGGTAAAATATTTGCTTTTAATAATTACAGATTCTATGTCCCTATTTCAATTAATTGACATCACTTTCTTGTTTGTTAGGAATAACTGTATCTTGAAATTGGTATTACAAAAACTGTATCACAATGTGCTACGGTTTACCATGGTATATGAACAATTTTAGAGGTGTAAGACACATTAAGTTTTAATGGCTTTTAACAGAACTTCTTCGGTGGCGCTTGTCAAATATGAACTTGATAAAACTATTTGTTGGTAGACCAAAAACCTGGTGCCAGGAAGGAAAGTGCACTTTACTAGTGTTATGTAAAAAAACAAAGGCTGCCCACAAGAAGGAATACTCTCCCACCTGCAACCTGTTTTTTGACGAACTCTTTGTGGATATAAATAAGCAAAGCTTCTTTTATACTCAGAGGTATGCGAATAACTTAGTCATACTTGTTGTGGAGAAATATGCCAGCAGAATTCATGCAATAAGTTTTGGAGATTATAGAGATTTGATATAATAAGGAGCAGCTAAAATTAATCTGCGAGACTACAATGTGGTAGTTCTCTCATTCAGTAAAGTAAAAGTTAATCGATCCATCAATAATACATTTCAAAACACATAATTTACATCTTGTTATGAGAAGAAGTCCCTAAGTTATAAACAATGGTACTATTTAATAATTTATAAGATACCTTGGTATTTTTAGAAGATTCCTCTTGTAGTAATTATGTCTCTTTTATTCCATGCTCAAGAAGCAACATGTGAAAGATTTGTTGTACACAGCAAAAGTTTTCGTCGAAAATTATTAAGTACCTCCATTTTATTGAAAAGGAAGCTGTTCAAATAAAAATAAGTATTTGAATAAATTATAGAGCTAATATTAATAATTGTAAAAATAAAAATACTGGTCAGCAAGTAGAAATACTTATTTATTGACAAGTGTAATATAAGTTGATTAAAACTGATAACTAGACCTTGTTTTATTCTAATAGTTTTCATATTTTTATATTTCTTGTTTATATAGAAAATACCTATCAAAGACACTTTCGCTAAGTCGTCGAATAATTTATATGTAGTGCGATTATCTCTATAAGATGCTGTAAAATCGTTAATTAGAAACCAATTGTTTTACCAGTAAGTTACTCTTATTTGTACAAACTTAAATGTTGGGTGATACGGTATGGTCCATTTTGCTCATATTATGGAACCTGTTTAACAAGTGGCCGCTATTCTACTGTAGATAGTTAAAAAAAGATATTCAGACAATATAACTGTGGTCCTTCTCCGTACGCGCTCGACCACCTAATGGTCTTATCAGTGTAGCTGTAGAGAACTAAAAGCAACATTCATAAGAAACAACTGTCTATATAAAATTTATATTCCGAGACATGCTGGTAGGATATTAAAGCTGCATATATTATTAGCTATGTCAGACTGAAAAATATCCACAGTCAAACGATATCTATAGACACACCGGAGTAGTGCGAAGCTTTAAAATGTAAATTTCTGTAAGAAATAAAGGAATCTTTCTTTCGTAAAATTAGTTTAATAAGTTGCCGCTATTCTTCTTCAGAAAGTTAAAGGAAAAAAGAAATTTTTCAAGCTTCGCACTACTCCGGTGTATGTATAAAATGTCTGCAGGTTTAATATCCTGCCGATATGTTTCAGAATTTATATTTTTTATAGACTGCTACACTGATATTTAAGAGGAAAAACCTCACAATGATGTAAGAAAAAAAATTAACAACACTAAAGCAACATCACCAGAATACAGTCAAAGGTTAGTAGTAGGACCATGCCGAGCTAACCCCTTTTCTGGAGCTGTAGCTAGGTCGAATGCAGAAACTTCCCGCGATGTCGTTAGGAACTAGCTTGAAACTTTACCCCTATAGATAAGTAATTACACAGAAAAAATATACAAACGCAATTGTGCACGTTGTTCAATCTTTATTTGAAAGATAAAGGTGTAGCTGTAGCATAAGCTAGATATCTTAGAATGAAAATTAAGCTCAAATAAGTTAAATGCAGAAATCTTCCGCAATATCCGTAGAAACTAGCTTTAAACTTTACCCCAATATATAAGCAAGTACACAAAAAAATACAAACGGAAGTGAACATCTAGGTCACATAAAACTCGTATATAAAGAGTAATAATATAATATTTAATTGAAAGATAAAAGTGTAGCTATAGCGTAAGCTAAATTATAATGGAAATTAAGCTCAAAAAAATTCCCAAATAAAATTTAACACAACACACACTATTACCTACTGGCATTAAAATATAACGCAAACCCGTTATGTTTTAATGCCAGATTATTGAGCAACGCTTTATAAAAATAAAATAGAATAAATTTAATTTACAAAATTATTAGATTGTTATTAAAACATAAAAAGATAATAATAAAAGTTTGACTGTTAGTTAATGAGACTGCTAGCTGAATGATCTATCTGCTTGACTGCGGAGGTACTAGTGTAACATGAAAAGGTAAACACAAAATATAATCCAAAAACATAAAGTGGGAAGGACGGTAGGAAAAACACCAGTAGTCCTGATAATCAGTAAGAAGAATCCCAGTAATAAGACAACCAGTAGGGGGATTCCAGTTATAAGATAACCAGTAGGGAGGATTCCAGTAATAAAATAACCAATACGGAGATGTTGGCATTGGAGTCTCACAGAATTACTTTGTGAAAAGGTGCAAAACTGTCGAAAATCTCTGTATCCAAGTTTATCCCGGTAAGAATAACACAAAAACGCCAAACAAGTAAAAGACAAAGTAGCTACTCAACAAAACTCAGTTACCGCGATGATTTAAACTATTTTTTAGCCCAAAATCTCAAAAGATAGCCAATATAAATTAAGTTGGAAGTCTACAGTTTCTTCAGCCGAATCAAATCAGAAAAAAGTAAAAGTCAAAGCAAAATGGCCTCTATTTATAAACAAGATCCTTGCTTGTTTACAACACTACCTCTTATAGGCCCGTTCAGTTTAGACGTTTGAAGGAAATAACAGCTTAAGAATGACCCTGGGCAACAACAATCAGCTGAAAGTTTGTTAAATAAGCCAATTTATTAATCATTAGCATTTTCCGCTCACAACCAAATAAATATTCCAGTAGTTATTTTTAATTTAAAGAAATATCTTTCCAGCAAAAGAATAAACTTCTTGAAAACCTTCTCTAAGGCAAGCCCCAAAATTTATGATACCCAAAAAATATTCCCTCAAATAGTAATTGGAAAGAAAACCGAGGGCTATCCGAGAAAAAGGTAACAGTAAATTCAGCATCAATAAACAACAACCACGCACAGTATAGTAAAATGTTAATAATAATGATCAACTCAACAAATCAAATGTAACTTAGAGCCGTACTTTATGGAATGCTTTTATTCAAATAATTTATGAGAGATACTTAAGAAAAATGATATTGTGTTTGCCCATAGTGTGTAAGTATTTACAACAAAAAAGGGTAAAATCAATCGAATTAGTCATAGTAAACTTAAATGGAAATTTGAACCATGACAAGACAGTTGTTTTCTATGAATATTGCTTTTGAGACCATTAGATGGTCGAAATGCATGTGGAATAAGGACCGAAGTTGCATTTGCAAGAAATAAACTGTCTGTATATTTTTCCTTTAATTATCTGTAGGAGAATAGCGGTAAATTGTTAAACTCGTTTACGACAGTAAAGATTTCTTTTTTTCTTACTGAAGTTTTAATTTTTCATTGTGAAAACTCTGCGAGATGGTTTACTGCTTAAATGGGAGATAAAGTGCTTATCGCTAAATGAAAATTTTAAGTTTTAATCAGAAATCTTAATTACAAAATCAAACTCATGCTGTTTCTTTACTTTCTTTGATTGTTAAGAAAATCACAGTATGCGCAGACAAATTATTATAAATTTTCATTTTAATTTTAGATTTATTTAAAAGTTTTCAATCATCGTAAAAGCACAATTATCAGTCAGATCTTAAGTTTTAAATTGGATTTAATATTTTCTAAATTAATGCGTAAAGTGATAAAAGTTTAATAAACTTCGTTAGGCCTAAAACAAAGTTATTCTTTGCAAAATTTAATTGCTGTGTTGAAACTTTTGCCAGACTTCGTTAAATCTTTAATTTGAACGGTCATGTAAAATAATAATTTATATTAATTTAGGAAGTTTTGCTAGAAATATGTGCTTACAGACTGGATAAGTTTTAAAGACTATTTGATAAAAAATATTATAAAGCAAGGTGAATTAGGTACATGTGGAATCATTTTTATCAAATTCTCTACACATAAGCTATTCTATTTGACGTATAAATGAATTAATTATTGATTAATAAGCTAAGTAACTTTATAGTATAATTATTTACATATAACGTGTTCACAACATATATTTTAAAAAACTTATCTGTGTGCTATCATATAATGAGAATATTAAATTAAAATATAAATAATAAACTGAAAAAAATAATATTCATACAAATTAATACCTTTAAAATAAGATATTAAAAAACAAATGAAAAAAAACAAAACAAACAAAACAAGTCAAGCTGTTAAATTTTTAAATACTTACCAGAAATAACGGCTACACTGATTTTTAAAGGCGCAATTTCTCACATTATGGAGACAATAAAACTTAATTAGCTGTGTCCAATCAACGGAGTACAATGGAAAGCTAGTAACAGCACCAGTGCTACTGAATTAAAGGCTAGGCTTGATGTAGAAACCGTCCACGATGTTGTTAGGAACTAGCTTTCAACTTTACTCCCTTAGCAATCAACAACAAATAAAATGATTCAATGGCCAGTAGCATGTGGAACAAATGAAACTCGTATAGAAAGTAACAGTAAACCTCTTTAATTAAAATATTGAGCTGCAGTGTAAGCTAGTAATAGAAAAATTTTATTAATCCATCAAGAACAATTTCAAAAAAGAAATAAATCTGATCACTTACAATAATACACAATATAGCCTACTGGCGGTAGAAACCTAAAGCAAATCCGTTCATTCTATGATCATAAATTTATGTGTCGGATTATTGCGCAACGGCTTATAATAATAAAGAATAAATTTCGTTACTAAATAAATAAAAGTAATAGAAAGGTTTGCTTGAGAAATGTGTGGTGAGCCTGCCAGTTACTTAATCTGTCTGCTACGGTATTGGCAGTATCCACAGGACAGGAACACGCAAGACATAACTCAAGAGACAATAGCTACAAGATAATCAACTGCAGATTAACTAGCAATGATACACCCAATAGGGTGGATTACTGGACAATATCCCCGAGGGTGAAAAGCAGTTGGGTGGACCCTGTTATTCTGGGGCCTGGATGAATTTCTTGTTAAAAACGTGCAAAGACTCTTAAAATCCCTGTTTCCAGGTTGTCTCGGTAAAACTTCACACAAATGCGAAGCCGGCAAAGAGATATTAAAATCCAATAAAACTACGCAGTTTACCGAAACCCTCCAAACAAAATTCCAGCCCTAAATTCAGCAGGATGCTGCAAGTCAAACAGGATGGAAATCTTCAGTCTTCTTGACAGATTCTAACAGGAAAAAGTGAAAATAAAGTCAATTTGGCCTTCATTTTATATATAAGCCGCAAGCTTGCTCAACACGCTTCTTCTTTATATTGTCAAAAGCAATTTTAAATGGATATCAACTTAACAGAAATAGCAGTACAAAATTGACCTGCAGCCTGAATTTTTAAGTTATCGTTGACTTTACGTAGACAACATTTATCAGATATTTACTCTCTCACTGAAGTATCTATTCTGAATATATGAAATTTCGTCGTAATAAGTTTGCATATTTAGTTGCTTTACATCCCCTACGACCGGGTAGGCTCGAATGTAGGATGGTCTACGCAACATGCGTTAATTTTTTAATTTTATTTTCAGGTAGTTTGATTAAATGTATCTTTTCAAAGATGCATTTCTTTGCAATTTGACCATCAGTATGTGGAAGTTTTCTGAAAAAACATCAACATATGTTAAAAATCATTCTAACTTCTCTAGACGAGGCTAGGAATATAGATATTAGAGATTTATATAGAATGATATAAAATTTATGTAAATGTATATATGAAAAATTGTTTCTAGAACTAAATCAATCTTTTGCATAGGTACCGTGAGTGGCTAAATGAAATTGTATGGTTGAATAAGTAAGAAGTAATGAGCAGTGCATTCAGGAAAACGCGAACCAGCCCGGGCCCTCTCGTGGCCAAGAAAGATTTTTCAGAATTATCTAAGCAATCGAAACGTCGACGGTTGGCGAAACTATCTCAAGCAGATAATTCTGCTACGAATGCACTACTCAATACGTTTAATAAATTTAATAATAGCTTAGAAATGAATATTAGTCCGGACGAGGTTTTATCGCTTATTGTTGAGGCTAAGTTGACGAAATATCAGTATTTATTATTTAGCAATTTTGCTAATAGTAAAACTACATGTGATATTTTATCACCTTATCCAAGTGTCTAAACTGCTAAAAATAAATGTTACCCCAAAAATTTATCAAGCTCCGAATGTAAAGCGGAAATAAAATTGCTAGTTTATTAAATTATGTACCTTTTAAAATACTCAAGTTACAAAAAGATATTTTAGATAGAGTGCCAATAGATTCTACTAATATTTAATTTGTAGAGGGAAGTGGGGATTTGATAGTAGTACTGGTCAAAGTGTATACAAATGGTGTCTCTCAGATCCTTCGAGTTCAGACGACAGTAGTTTGTGACGTCCTATGTTCCATTTTAGTTACTAGTAAACTTAGCTTCCAATAATACTATAGTTTAGAAAAACCCTCGCCACTTTTTTTGCTAAATACTACAGACCAATTTGCTTTCAATCTTATAAAGAAACTCTGAAGTGTCGATGGAAAAAAAGGCTTACTTCAGAAAAAAGTTTAGTAATTTGACTCCAAAAAATTTTAATTTTAATAACCGCGATTTGAAAATTCAGCACTATTTATAGTTATCTATGGTGGATGGTAAAGGATGTACTGGTTTAAGCCAATCATCATCCTTCAACTGGAGCAACTCCAGAGTTGAAGCAAATAGACTACAAAAATAATCTGACGAAAGTCAGTATGAGTTTGGCTTATCTCCGTTACTTTCTTAGATTTGCTTTTTCGAATATGTTGTTCACCTCCTTTATAGGATCGATTTTAAGAAGTGGTAGGTGAAGTCAGATGAAGAGAAAAGATAAGTAGCAGAGAGAAAATTATATGTATAGAATCAGTTTAAACTAAGATTAGGTTTATTAGCAAATAAACCACGAAGTGGAAGAAACGGGGTATCGAACGATGGAAATACGGCAGGCAAATGTTTCAATAGTTCTGCAGTCTCAGCCGAAATTAAAAGCTTAAATAAACATTTGATCGATAGTTGCTCTACAATTTTACATGCTTTGTCATCGAGGTTTAATATTGATTCAGATAAATTTAATTAATATGCTTTGCCAACCGTAAGACTTTTAGTTCAGGAATATTATGGATACAATCGTCCACCTTCCGTTCAGAAAATCCTCATTCATGGTGCTAAGGTGGTACAGTATGCACTAATTATCTAGCAGGAAATTACGTAAACAGGCAGCTGATTCCAATAATAAACATTATAAGGCCTTTAGACGAGATGATACGCGAAAAATTTCAAGGGAATTACGAATACGGACTTACTAAATATACTTTTACTTAGCACAGAGCCCTTTATTATTAGTCTTCGGACACTTCCTCCCAAGAAATTGAGTGCAATGTCGAGCCAGGTTTTAAGTTTATTGCGAGTTTAGCTTAACTTATATTTAAATTGTATATTAAGTTACTTGTTATGATTAAGTCGTGTATAATGTAATTTAATATATAAAATTATTAAGAAAAGCTTCAATTTCATAGTCAAAAGTTTGTCCAAGCGGGGGACAATATAAATTAAATATTGACCTATAATTATTTTTACAAAAACACTATATAAATGTATTATGTATTAGAGTAAGTAAACAAATCACAACTACAATTTTTTATGGATTTTAATCTATTTTCCTTGAAAGAAAAGCTCTTAACACAGTTACAAAATTATGACCGCTCTTTTGTGTCCACCGTGCTCTTTAGTTATGGAATATTTGCAGCAGTCTATGACAAATATTGATGGAAGCTCAGAAGTACGAACTTTTTTCCGAATATCAAAAATTTCCCACAATATAAAAAATGCTTCTTCAAATCGAAGGGCATGTTTAAAAGTATTGTATCATTAAAAATTGATGTATTGTTTAAAAGATTATTTTTGTTTCATTTTAGTTTATCTGCTTAAGTTGACCAATCAAATTCGAATCTGAAAAGATGCTTTATCGTATTGACACAAATTTTCGTTGAGCATATTTAACAATAGAGGCAATACAGTTAAACAAATAAATTAAATTCAAAGCAAGATAGCTTACAACTTTCAAAGTAACGTTACCTAATTATTGTTTAAACTACGGTTTGTATGATAGTACTTATTGTTAACCAAACTCTACTATTTACACAATTAAGTAATTTATGCCTGAAGCGTTTCCGTAGAGTAAATACGCCAAGAAACTAAAGGTTATCATTTATTTCAAGAACAGGAATGTTTTAAGTATTTGGTTAGTTAACACGAGCAATTTAGTTAATATGTCCACATTTTCCATTTTCTTAATTCAGCATTTTCTGTTTAAAATAAAATTTAGATAAGTAAGGTTAAGTTGTCGAAGTTTCATTGTCTGTATTTCTCATATTTTCATTTCAACTAATGACTAACAGGTAGTTGTCGGACTTGCATTGCTTTATTCTTCAATAGAATATAATATACTTACAGTTGGTATATATAAATACATGAATATATAGTAGAAACCAACTAAAAAGTCTTATCTTATAAGAAAAGCGGTGTTCTTTTATAGTTATGAATCAAATGCGCTCTCGTAAATTGCATGAAACTGTCAAAAATAGGTTGAAACCTCCCTCATTGGCAGTATAGCGCTACCTGCAGATCGGTTTGTAATTACTTGGTTTTAGTCAATACAGAGTAGGCAAGCACACCTAACCACAGGAAAATATAGAGCTTTTTCAGTTTATTATTTCTACATATACAAGTATTTATATATACCAGCCGCAAGTATACTAGGGTGGGGAAAATTAATTTGTATAGTTTTGGCTTTAAAGTTTTAAAACCTAAAATGCAAGATCGAATATCTGCACTCTTTAAATATCCATTGTATTACCTAATAGGTATTCATAAATTAATCTAATTTATTTATTTATATTTTAGATTACTAAGATTATTGGTTCCACTTTTAGTGGGTGTATTTGGTAGTTATATAGGATTTCGTCTCAGGAAGCATTTATTGAATTTTAAGAAAACCACTTCTGGAATGATTAGACATCAAAATATTTGCTTACCCTTATATTAAATAGTAAAAAAAAACAGTTTGACAGCAAGTATAAAAAATAGTATTATTATACTGGATTATTGCGCATAGATTGATAGAAGTTAATGATAACAACTATTAACTGGGTGAATCTAATCATAGTAAGAAGAGTTTGTAGTAAAAATGATTGAGTTGAAAATAATGAAGAAATATACGACAGTCTACGATCTCAATAGGCTGCTATATATGGAGGGTTGGTTTAGGAGCGTGCGCTTGGTTTCGAAGAAAACTGAGGGTTTTGTGGTCCGATATCAGCGTATGCAGACCATCAGATTGTTATTATTGGAGGGGCTGTGAAAAAGATAGAAAGTAGGTGGAAGGATGTTTGAAAGATTTATAAGGGCTGGGCCGATAGTAGTGAACTTAGGTATAATGAAAGTAAGATCGAAACAATGTTCGTGGAAGCAGCTGGTTGGATCAGGCGGCCATATGTTGTTCTTAACAACCTTTCTCAGACCGTTCGATATTTAGGTGTGCTGATTGATCTAAAGCTAGCATACCAAAAAAGTGAGAGAGAAGGCGAACGAGTTGGCGGTATATTGAAAGGACTGTATAGATGAAAGGGTGTTATGAATAAGGATATGTGAGGTAAAAAAAAGCCGTGAGGACACGGGATTCCAAGGTCAAATGGTACCTGGATCCTGCGAAAATACCTTTCTTATTATCAACAGACCTTATAAAACTATACCAGCATCAACACTTAGAGTGTTAGCTGGGATTATCCCTCCCTCAGTTGAGGTTGGGGTGATAGTTTGTATCAGTTAGGACTTTGGAGTGACACAAAAGAGAAGAAAAGCTAAAGCGGACGATTGCTGGAATGTAATAAAGAAAAAGGTGTTAGGAAAGTGTATCGAAAGCATGAATTTGTTAAGAGGGGAATTGTAAATTAACAGAAGTTTAATAGAAGAAGAACCGGCATAGGGTGGCCAGAAAGTATTAATCGTTTTTCGATCACCGGCGAATTAAGAATTGCAAATAATTTGAAGGCAATTGATGTCGAACTGGCAGCGACTAGAAAAAAGCGGGATATACTAGGGGACGGAATACGTACCTGAGGAAAATAAATAGTTTTGACGCATTCAAAAGTGGTGTGAACGTAAAGGATGATAAGAATGAATAGACACAAATGGCAATCTTGCACAGGAACATAGTCAAGTACACTGATAGAAATATGTCGATAAAAATAGGACAGAATCAAAAAATTGTACGGAAAAGAAGGAGGTGGATTGAAGAGCAAATGAGGCACGGAACAACAGCAATGTAGTACGATGTGACATCAGGACATGAAATGCGAGAGATATAAGGCCTGTAAGGAGAGAAAGAATCAAAATAGTGTGACAGAGATAGTGGGACACCAAGGGTAGAAAATTTTACTTTTGATGCCGGATGATAGGGATGGACGGATTAACGTTGGGTAGCAAAGCTACTTAAGTGGCGACAGATCACGGAGATATGGTCAATATTTAAAAAGGTTTAATCTGGGAGACAACACGGGACTAGCATACTGCTGTGATCTAGAGGAGAGGGACCATGTTATGTATGAATGCAGGGATGACTCTAGAGTGGAAGCAAGCCAGGGCGGATCCAGCTCCTTTTTTTGTTAGTGGAGAGGACGGCGATATCACAAGAGTAGATTATGACAAGCGAAAGCGAGTTATCGATGGTAGAAGACTATTTTTCTGAATTCCACGCTCTTGCGGGTGGCCACCGCACCCACTAGATCGGCGCCTGAAAGCAAGGGGAATATTTGGGGACAATAAAATTGAACGTGCCGGATTAAAATTATCTGGATCCGCGCCTGAAAGCAAGGGGAATATTTGGAGACAATAACCTGACGTGTCGGATTAAAATTATAAGATTAAATAAATAAGTTATATAGTGAGTATTAGATATATTGTAGCTAAAATGTTGTAATGCATTTGTAAATAAATGAAAATCAGAGGGATCTTCTTATCCCACAATCTCAATCCACCGGTTTGTGATGGTTTTTGTCGTCCGGGTGAAAATGGGCTGGGATGGGTTTCCTTGAGAGTGGATTCTCTAGATAGCAGGGTTTCAATGCAGGCAAAGACGAAAGTCACGGACCACAAACGCCATATATTACATTAATAATGAATATATACTTCTGTTCAAATTCCGTGAAATGTCGGAGAATGGCCCTGCTCTCGCACTTTTTTGTAGAATGTTCAGAATGCTTTATTTCTAGTGACATTTAAGCTTTAGAGTTTCATAGATTCTACATTAAGAACAGCAGTGCCTAAAACATAGTATGGCTTCTCTATGCCGTTATTAAGAACAGTCAAAAATCCAAATTTTAAATATTTCTCCGAATATTTCTTTTTTTTTTTGCTAAACATTGATATCTGAAAAATAACATGTTTGAAAATCATTTCTAAAAAACGTTTGAAAATATTGAATCAAGTAACCTTACTTAATGTTTTTCACTTACCAAAACGATAAACAATAAACAGCCTATATTTCTGGGAGTGCCTACCGAAGGTGAATTGTGACGGGGGAACAAGGTTAAAAACAAACTATGCACACATAGTCAGGACTTAACATTAGATAACAAGTTTACCGAGCGCGACACTTTATATGTACACTTACATTTATATTTGAAAGTTTAAACTCGCGGGTGAAAACTATTCCCTACGACCCTGCTCGTTTATTATATCAGTTTGGAGTACTTTTCTGATTATTCTCAGCTCGGTATTATGTTAGGCTGTCCGTCTTAAAACTTCTCTCTCTTATGTACCTTCGAAGGGTACAATGTCACGATTGCCGCAAACTACCCGGCTAGCTTACCACTGATTATGTCGCATATATCGTGGGTTGTTAAGCATAAGCAAATTTCTCACATTTTATTACTTATCGTTAAATTTTATATTCATTTTGGGTCTTCGAAATTGATAATCAGCTATCCCCAAAAGAGCCAAGGCTATTCTCTTATGAGTCACAATCCACTGGTTGGGAACTACCGATATAGAGAGTAAACTAATTGTTGGTCACTAATATTTTATTTATAATTATTTTTCTTCTCACGTTTTCCTACACACTGATTTGTTTTACATATTAGACGGGCTATTTAAAATAGCCGGGTTGGAAGCACTGAAATTTATGTAGAACGGTGCTTCCAGACAAGTCTAAACAAGCCTTAGCTTCAAAAGTCGAACTAAACCATCTATAGTGAAAATATCGTTCTATAGATAGATTGATAGATTATTGAGAATAAATTACATAAAGTGTTTTTACAGGTTATATCAGAATTGAGGGAGGGGGCGAAAGCATCACAAAATGCAAAGTTATATTCACCTATATCAAAAATATATCAACGCGGTTTGGTACGTCAGATACTAACCTTCCCGTAGCAAAATCTCAACTCTCAAAACTTTAATATAAAATGTGACGTTTTCACCCATCTACATCACTTGTTATTATAACTCTTGATGTCTACGGCTGAATGAACTTAAATTGTCATGTAATCCTCATCTATGGAGACTTTTTATCGTGTCTTTAAAAAAAAAACGATAATGAGCGACCCTCCACTGTAGTAGCTCACACTAAACACGAAAGAAACTTACGAAAATATTCGAACACAACAGGTTTAATAGGCCGTTTTACTTGATTACGAAAATGAAGTACCCTCCTCTGTAGTAGCTCGCATCAAAGACGAAAGAAACTAAAATATTCAAACACAACTCCAAAGTATTAAATAGCCAGAATATCAGTTGAAGTTTTATGCCGATTTGGAAGTAATGGTATTACATAACTCTAAATATTGATGCATTTTCCGTTCCACTGCTAAATCTTACATTGTAAAAGAATAACTTTGTCGGGTATAGCACTGACAAGCAGCTTAACAGGATGTGGTTAATTCCGAATATATGTGCCTTATTGCTTGCATTGGTAACTGAAAATGTGCTTATTGCATGCACTTAATAGATGCGTAAAACGTTTTTGTTATTTCTAATAATGAAAACGAACATGTCCTAAACCCTTAGGATAACATTACCCAATTCATGTTTAAATTGGAGAATGTACTACTATACTTAGCCTTAATCAAACAATGTCTAGTTGTTTACACAGTTAAGTAATTTATGCCTGAAATGTTGCAGGAAAACCGAAATATATAAATATTTACAAAACAAGGAAGTTTTTATATTTGATTATTCGGACGAACAATATAATTGGGATTAATTAAGTTTGGTAAATTTTCAACTTTATTCAAGTCAAAATTTACCAAAATCAAATTTAACCTACTAACTTTGGGTAAAGTTGAGAACTTGAAAAGTTTCTGGAGTTACTTTTATTGATTAGGTGCGAGTAGGGCTTAAAGCTAATATTTTCTTTAGTGAATAAGGACAGCACATTGAAAGAAATTTGTTTTAAAATGGCCATAAGTCAGTTCTGCGTAACTTGACTATTTTTTTATTTATTGAATAATAAACAAAGAATTTAAAATATGTTCTTTCCCACTGAAACTTCTATTGGTACTCTTACGTATGTACCAATTTTTAGGACAGAGGATGGATAATGCATTTAAAAGATGCCGATGAATTAACTTTACCTTGTTAAAAAATTAGAGAACTTTCATATGATGTGTAATTTCTCATATAAGTACAGCAGTTGTTAGCCAACATATTGGCACTCCAATTTTCCATGTAACGTTTTTTGATTTGATCATTGTTTCGATGACATCTTTCTCTATATTCATTTGAAATTGCACCTAAATTTTCAAGGAGAAAGTTCAAATGAGTGTGTAAAAAATAAATCTCATATTCGAGGTTACTTTAAATATAGAAAAGATTTTCGTTCTTTGTTTTAATCCTAGACATCCTCATGCCATGTTTTCTTTAAAAATTACTTTACATAGAGAAAAGTAAGCAATTTTGCATCGGGTAGTGCTATTGCCTCCGACTCACTTTTCTCAAAATTGGTACGTAAACGTTCACTTTAGGATAGTTTAAATTATAAAAAAGATTTTCCTTCTTTGTTTTAATCCTAGACATCCCCATACCATGTTTTTTTTTTTAAATTACATAGGGAAAAAATACAAAAGCATTCGGTAGTGCTATTGCTCCCAACTCACTTTTCTCAAAATTGGTACGTAAACGTTCATTTTAGGATAGTTTATCTCATATAACCTTAACCAAAAATATCACGCTCGATTCAGTGCACTTTCGTATGTCACGGCTCCTACTACACTCTTGAACTTTCTAGACTGACTATGATCCACATCAGTGAGCTAAAATTAATGTCCATAGCAGCATCTAGCGCCAATTTGATGTCATAATATGACAAAAGTGTTCAGTTCATATTGGTGCTGAATGTAAGCTTTGATTTTTGAAAGGTTTAGGAGAGTTAAGTGATAACCGTAATTAGAGTAGGATTAGACTGTTTAAAAGTTAAAAAAATATATATTTTTTGTACATTTTTTAAAGAAAATTGCTCAAGCTAGTAGTACAAACGAATCGCTAGTCAAGTTATAAATAAAAGATGGGGAAATAAGAGAAAACGAACTATTATCTCAAAAGGTTAATGACAAATCTAACTTACTAAAGATAAAAAAGTGTTTTAAAAAGTTTTGGAATATCCTATGGTACATTAGTGTTTCGTTAATTTGTTATTAATATAGCAATTGCGTGAATGTATACAAAATATACAGTGTGTCCCATGACGAAATGCCGCAATGGATTTCTCGGAAAATTGACTTTGGAAAAATTTCATAATTTGGCAGATTACTGAAGTCGATGGGGCAATTCGACTAAAATATTTTCAAGATGGTGGCACTTCTGGTTATATCGGAAGTTGATGCCTTCTTGCTTATTTTAAACGAAACACCCTGTATGTTATTTCATTTTCAGATCTACACAAAATTATAAACATATAAATTTTTAACTAACACGATGGCGTCCCACCACCCAGAACTATTCTAGTTACCAACTTCTTACAAGCAACATTTTATGACAAGTGGATTGCCAATAATGGATCTTTTCTGTGGTCTCCTCGTTATCCTGATTTGACTGTCTTAGATTATTTTATTTGGAGAACGATGAAAAACATCGTTTATTGTAATCCAGTGACAACCATAGGGAATTGTACCGCAAGGGTAAAGGACACGTTGGAAAATTTCTCGCCATATTTAATTAGAGCGGCCACCCATGACGAACTAACTCGGAGATGCGAAAAATGTTTGGAAGTTAAATTGTAGAAATTTTTAACATTTATTAATATAAGCTGTTTCCCCGTCTGGGTAAGCCATTTAGCATTTTAACAATACAAAAATAGTAAATTGTCAATATTTCAAAAATTGCAAAGTCCAGTAAAGCAGATCCCCTTCTAGAAGGAAATCAACCCAAATTAAATAATAAAGAATTTCATATAGGATAAATTAATAACATAAAATTTAAAATATGTGAAAGATAGTTAGACTTAGGTATAGGACATTTTATATGAAATATGTCTATAATTTTGCGCATAATCTCTAAATGAAATAACATATAGCATATTACATTTAAAATAAGCAAGACGGTATCAACTTCCAAAAGTGCCACTATCTTGAAAATATTTTAGCCGAATTCCCCATCGATTTTAGTAATCTGTCAAATTATTTCCAAAAAATTTTCCAAAATCTATTTTTCGAGAATTCGATCGCGGCAGTTCATGGTGGGATACATTGTATATAAAAAATAACAAGTAGTAGAAGAACTACTTCGTGTGCTATCTTTTCTTCTATGACCCATCAATGGTAGATGGTAGTGATTTGGAACCAAGAGTAAAATTCCCAGAAAGCAACAGCCTATTTAAGCTCTCCATTCGTTGATGTATCGGTAGGATTTTATATCTGCAGACTGGTTGTCGAATTATAAACCATCATACCCTCAATGGCCAAAACCATATCTATATCAGGCGTGAAAATAAATGAAAATAGTGTGTAGCATAGAATATTGTTGTATTGTCTTTATTATTCATTTCAGCAACTATTTTGTAAGGATATATCAAACATAAAAACAAATGTTTTTATTTTTAGTTCGTATTAAATAATGTAATACCAAAGGCGTGGACGGAAATAAGTCATATTTTTTTAATACTGATTGAAAGATATGTATCAATTCAAGTGTCTATACTTACTTATCCATTAAACGTTTACTAAATAATTTTCAAAACGAAACCAGAACATATATACGTGTAAAATAAATATGAAATATAAATTGTGGGAACAAGTCGTGACAAACCAAAATGGCAGATGTAGTGCATTCAGAAAGCCACAAGCGGAGTCTTTGACTAACCGAAATATTGCAGTGTTACCTCCGGGTATAATGTAAGTCGCAGTTCCGCATGAATTAGTGAAGATTCTCGCAAAAAGTACAGTTCTAATGTTAACACAAGTCGCTAGAAATATAGCATATGAGGTTTCTGAAATGACAGATAGAACTACATACAAAATATTTCACAATAAATTTAATAATACTTTTATAAGTAAATATTTTAAATAAAATTATGATGTATTGGTAAGCTTATTGTAAATCAAGTAGTGTTATATTTTGGTTACCATAGTTATCCATACTAACTTTGAAATATAACATACTGTGATGCTCTTTTGAATGGAATTGCTTACAGATGGACTATAACACAATGATTTCGGAGACAATAACTTTGA
This sequence comes from Diaprepes abbreviatus, assembly GCA_034092305.1. NCBI lineage: Eukaryota > Metazoa > Arthropoda > Insecta > Coleoptera > Curculionidae > Diaprepes > Diaprepes abbreviatus. The sequence continues at coordinate 1,864,132 of JASJET010000161.1, read as the reverse complement.
AGGTTGTAACTTTTTTCTTTTTTAGGAATTTCAGCATCCACAAGATTTATCTTTTGAGGAACTTGCTGGCACATTTCCATCTTAATTTTTTTTTCACATATGCAGAAAACCAGTTCTACAAATGCGCAGGTCTAATTTAGTTTGGCTTAAATTAGGAGATGCAAATTTAGCTGAGAATTGAAAAAATAAGGTAAAAACTTCGAACATGCCCCTATAGAATTAGCATAATGTCAGAACTAGGGCCCGGTTGTTTAAACGCTGAATAACGTAATAATATTTTTATTTATATTTGAAAAAGTGTTTATAAACACTAGATAGTTCATTTCTTGGTACACACATACCGATTTTATGCTATCCTTTGCTAATTGCATTATTTAAACGAGTTTCATATAATAATCAATACATCAATTCTAGAATATATAAAGGTATGGATTTATGGTTGTCGAAATTATTATTATTGTTATTTTCAATATGTAAACAATATATAACAATATTTACCAATAAAAATAAGTTTTTAAATCCTCCTTTTTTGTTAATACTAATTGCAAACTTCCGATTTATAATATTTTCTAACACTTAGAAACACTGAAGAGAGTCACGACCAGCAACTAAACTGAAAGAAAAGATAAGTAAACATGTTTATATCTGTGAGATATCAAAAAAGCCTCTCCCCCACCGACCATAAACAGCCTTGAAACAAATTTATTGTTGTTTATATCTATAGAGTATTATCGAAGTTTAAAAATGTGCCAGTTGTATAAAAATACTGCTGATCAAAGAGACACAAATATTACTCTATATATTCCAACTTTTTAAAAATTATTAATATTAATACTAAGAGAAACCCGAGTAAAGGAGTGAGGAGACGAAGTATGTTTTTTTCATGAAAAAATTTATTTACTGAGGTAAGTGTTTTGTTTATAATCAAAATAACAGTGGCGGCTGGTGCATTAAAAAAGTAGGGGTTTTAATTCCAATGGTACATTAGAAACATAGATACGTATAAAACCTGCCAAAGACACTGGCGGATGAAAAAATGAAAGTCTTTAAAAATTAAGTTAGTATGAAACAGAGTAGTGTATTTTAAATAACTAAACATAAAGAAGGTAGTAAATTTTAAAAATATAGCAGTCAAAACAAAATGCACGTATAATTTATTGTGTGAATTATTTATAAAGAAAATCCATACGCCGATCTTTGGCATTAGCAAGCTTATCAATAATCTGCTGATTAAAATCAGGTATGCTTTCGCTAAGATACCATTCTTTAGAAAATATTGCCAAAGCAGAAAGGCTTTCTTGGCTCATAGTATTCCTTAAAAACATTTTTATCCATTTGATGGTAGAAAAGCACCGTTCTGCTTCACCCGATGTCATCGCAATAGTAATTAACATTTTTAAACATTTTAGAACTTCATTAAATGTCTCATTTAGCTCGATGTTTTGGGAAAGATAGTCATAAACTACAAGAAGTCCCGAAATTGTTCTAAATTCTTCAGTACGTAGTTTTTGTTCGATAAGAAACGGGTAAATTTTAGTCGTATCCTTAAAGTTTTCTTCGAGAATACATGTACTACATTCTACATACTGTTCCGAAAAAAAATCCTGGCTGCTACCAAGTGACATGTAAAGCTAATTCGTTCTTTTGCTTGACAAATAATTATATCATAACTTTCTTTTCCTTCCCGAGATAACTCCGTGGATTCATCTAGCTTACGTCGTTTTGAAGTAGAAGGAGATGTCTCAACGTCATTTGAGGTAATATTATTTCTAATTTCGGTTGATTTTGATTCAAATTATAATATATTTTTATTCGCGATAACAGCGTTAATTTGTCTTCTTTGAAACTTACCAAATAACAAATCAACTTGAGGCATAATTTTGCAAAATAAGTTTAACCATGAAGGGAAACTCTTGCTTTTGAGAAACGTTTCTACTGTTATCTGAGAATTTTTCCATTGTCTTCAAAATGCTGTCTTTGTATTCGAATACGGTACAAACAACTCTATAATTAAAATTCCATCTTATTGAAGTCGAACGAGATAAGCGTTTTTAACAATTCGATCTAGTTCTGCGGCTTTTTGAGGACTATTGGAAAAAAGAACAAATCCATTGTAAATTGGAAAACATTTGCAGATATTTTTTTGGCGAATGCAGCATTTAATATTACCAAATTTAATTGATATGCATAACAATACACATAAGCAGTATGTTCATAGGTTTTTTTTATAATTGCTTGCACCCCATTCGACGAGCCGCTTATGTTTTTTAGAAAATAAAATAGCGCTCACTTGGTTTTACTTACACATAAAGGAAGATAGAGAACAGGAATTTCTTTATATTTTACTGCTTTTCTAGAGTTTCTTAGAAGAGATTCTTAAAAATGCACACGATGGTTTTTGTAAATTCGGAATCTTTTGAATTCAGAAATCGAAATCCGCCACTGTATGTGGTCTGCACACTTTGGGCAGAACACTTAATTTTGGATTGTTTTTTTCTCGCCAAATATTTTTAACCTCTTTAAAACGTAACAAAGTATCTTCATTAGAGTAAAAACATAGTCACTTTCAGAAAAATTAAAATATCGGTATGGTAGACATCACGCATAGAAATACCAGCATAGTAGAAAACTTGGTTGTATTCTAACCTGAATTTAAGGAATGATTTAACTACTGCTCGAAGAAAAAAACCTTTATTTGATACTGGCAGCGCTACGCAAGACTGGAAGCAAAAGTTCAAATACTCGTCCAGTGGGTTACATAAGAGCAATTTTTATACTAGAGGGATATTTTGTAGGGCAAACTAAACACAGGTATACAAGTCGACTTGCAACCTACATGAAACCTATGAGACGAAATTAATCTTCACGTCTTAAATACGCTCCAATGGATTAGCTTGGATTGCATTAAAATCACACACCAGCAAAGCGACGACGTTTCCAGGCGTAATACTGTAATACAGATAAATTATTAATGATATTTAGGCTAAGTAGGTTAAACTATTTGAATAATTGACTGCTGTCCGCATATAATCTGGGTAAAAAGATGATATAAATTTAATCATTAAATTATTAGTAGAAAGTAAAAAATATTTGTGCTTTATTAGTATATTTTATTGTAATATACAATTTTTTTGGGGGTTGCGCAAACCTGCCATTCTAAGGACAATCTGCCACTGCACAATGTTATTCGTCAAGATTTATTGGTTATGAGGAGGCTTTAATGCATGTTTATGTTGGTTTTGACAACGTGAAGAAGACTAGTGTAGACGCAATGGTTTTTGAATGATTTGAAATAACCTCAAAAGTGGACACGCAGAGCTAAACGAATAGGACAAAGTTGAACCCGTATTTAATTTACTCGCTCATCATACATCATTAAATTTTATGAAATTATGTATTCTATTATATAATGAATAAATATAAAAAAAGTGGGTGTAAAGTACTTGGAGTAAAGATGTTATGGAGATTGCAATAAATTTATGTACAGTTGGAGAATCTATCAATGGAGTAGGTAAAAGATACGGACTAGCAAATGCCACTCTATACAGACAGGTCAAAAGTGAAATTGCTTCTCCATAGCTTGGTCGATTGCGTCCTATTTTTATCGAGGATCAAGAGACCGAGCTGACGACTTATCTGAAAGATATGGATTCGCCGCAATGTTAGCAATTTTTATGAAAGTCTTGAATCTGTCATTGAGAAAAATAACATGGAAGCCTCTAGGCTGTACCGTATGAACGAAATTAGGATATCAACGACCTCCAACAAGCCTCTAAAAGTAATCTCAGTGAGAGGGAAAAACAAGTGGGTATGATTGCAAGTGCAGAAGAATGTAGCCAATTGATAACGCAAGTGCATGTTTTCTTCCACCCTTCCTGATTTTTACAAAAAAAAACATCAGCAAAGATTTCTTGATGGAAGTCTGCCAGGGATTTAATGAACGTGTACTCCAAATGTTTGGACATATTGGACTGGATGCATTTCTTTATGCACCCAACAGCAGACAAACAGGTTCTTTTGTTGCTGGACAATCATAAGAGCCACAAATACTGTCCTACTCATGAGTATGCCACCAAGAATAACGTGGTGATATTATCTATAGTAACGCATGCTACTCACAAAATTCAACCTATGGATGTTACTGTGTACGGCCCGCTGGAAACGTATTTTGAAAGGGAAGTTAACATTTTTCAAAAAGCTCAGTCTGGCGCATTACTAATCAGTAAAATATAGCCAGATTACTATCACCAGCGTTCTTCAAAAAGCAGTGTACGGATTTGAACGAACTGAAAATTTGGTGTATAAACAAGCATGCTTTTGGTGATAAGCATTTACATCAGTCGAGGTGCTTGCAGGCACATCCAACTTAAATATTCCAATTGAAAGTTTGCCCCCACTGGAAAGAATTGATTTACCTGAGTTAGTTATCAAAGCTTCATATTGAAGTCAATCTCATGATCAACCAGTACATCTTCGTCGTGCCCAGTCTCAAGTCGATGTTGCCATTAAAGACCGTCCTTGTACTCGTACAGGATCTAAATTTAAAAAAGAAACCCAAAACAATGATGTTTCCACTGCTTCCCTTAATCCTGGATGTTCAAAGACCTACTACAGTCCTTCAGTTACCTATTCCTCAGCTAGCTAAATTAATAACAACACTTTAACGGAAGTTACAAAAATCTATAATTCTGACAAATACACTTATAAAAGAAGAACATAAACAAAAATTTGAGAACGCAAAACTTAAGACTATCATAAAGCTACTAGACGACGTTTCGGCTAAGGCTTCTAAAAGTCTGCAAAAAGAAATAACAAGCAGAAGAAAATCGAGAAATTTAACGATATCAACTGCAGTGTTTGCGATGAAATATATATTTTAGGAAATGAACAGCCAACGGAAAACTGGATATAATGTAATATTTATAATCAATGGTGTCACGAAGATTGTCAGCCTTCGAAGTTAGTGAGAATTTTATTTGTGATAACTGCAATGATTAGATCTGTATTAGAAAAATGTTGATACTATTATATTCTTCAAATTTCAATAATTATTTTTTTGTTCGTTTTATCCCAGGCAAAACAGATAATCTACAATTTTTGTAACCTTGATCTATAACTAAATTAATCTAATATTGAGGGAAAATGTTATATAATTTTGTCAGTTCTTAAAATAAAAACTGATTGTAAATAATTGTTTGAATTTCCCCAGTTATAACTAGCCGACAATAACCAAAAATAGCTTAAGCTATCAACTTTGCCAAAGTTTCCCCTACTACTTATATTTTGAATATATCATAATTTGTAATTTTCTTATTTACTCTTAGAGAATAAATTTGCGTCTAGAATGTTGTAAGTAAATTTTTTTTTGAAAGAAATCTTATTACGGATATTGGACTTTTCCCATTCTACTTAGGTCAACAAACAGCAGCAATAAATTTAAACCCAATTTTGGAAAAAGTTGGAAGCCCAAGAAACGTATATTCCCAAGAGTTATTTTTATATAGCCGAAACTACGAAGGCTGATAAATAAATAATGAAATCAACAGGGAATTGCTATTGCATTGTAAACATAATATATTTTTTTATGGAACTATGAACGGCACTTATTGAAAAGGAAGCCTATATTTTAAAGGTATATTGTAAAATACAGAAGAGACCGATGAACCGTAACAAATATCATAATACCAGGTAAAAATGGAATCGCCTTTTCACGTTGTCAGTAGCATAGCTACTAGTACACAGGCTTAGTTTCGTGAAGCGAATTAACTCATTCTCAGAATATCAAACTCTCAGGAATTCTTAATAAATGGTAATTTATGATAAATCTGCATTGAGATTGTTTCAAATTAGTACATATAATTTGGTTGGAAAATCAAAGATAAATTACTAACATATTGTCATATCTTCTATTTATTTACTATTAGGGATTGGGCAATAATTTTAAAATAGTTCACCGTAAGAAAAACTTGTGTGATCGCTCTTAGAATCCGATGAAGAACTGAAGCTGGTTCGGAGGATATACAAATTTTCCTTCACAAAAACTACAGTCTTAATAATTGCAGTCAGGTATAAGGCAACCAGATAATATATTTCTTTAGAGACGGTTGAATTATGGTATAAGAAACTTAATATCAGAATGTTTGTCGATGATTGAAAAGTTTCTTTTAAAAATATCTTTAATGTTATATTTAAATATTACAGTAATAATGCTCAGAGGCACTGACAATAACAACAACCCAGTTGCTGAACCTGACCCACAACCGTAACCTGAGGCCCAAAAACAACAAGAACAGCTTAATGAGGACAACACTGAACTCTTTTATCAGGAACTATCAACAGAAATGAGTGCTGTGGTGTTGGAGTATGATGGAAACAATCCGTTAAGAAGACCGGCACTACCTAAAATTAATTCATCCAAAAAATGGATTTTACCAGCTTAAGTTTCAGATGCCTATACTCTGAAGTCCTTGCATATGACCATCTACTATGTCGCGACTGCAATAGCTAGAGCTTTAGAAATTAAATTTACAACACACCGCCGATCAGCAAGAATAGAACCCAACACACTACCATGGGAAAGACGGCTAAATAAGAAAATTAAAAATCTTCGAAAAGATATAGAACAGCTGACGGAGTACATCAGGGACACAAGAACAAGTAAACTGCAAAAACGAGTTGAAGAAATCACGAATCGTGTCCGACATCATTCGCAACAAGATCCAGCGAATGCTACTGCTCAGCAATGCCTCGATATGCTGAAACAGAAACTCTCTGTTATTGCAGGACGGGTAAAGAGATACAAGACCAGTAATAACCGAGAACGTGACAACGATCAGAAAAGACTTTCTACCGTAAGCTAAGCTCTCTAGCTAATATGGCAGATAATGGATATCCCAACAGAGGGCAGGTAGAAGAGTTCTGGGGAAACCCACTTTCCACACCAGCCAATTGTAACATCCCAGCGGGCTGGATCCATGAAGAACAGCAAATCTGCCGGGACTACAGCCAGATGCAGTTTGAGCCATTTACCACCGAGGAAATTTTAAAAATAATCAAGGAACCTCATAACTGAAAAGCTCTAGGTCTCTATAGGATCCAGAACTATTAGCTCAAGTTTAGGTGTATACATCATTAACTGGCTAATCTTACTAATGATGTTTTTCTTAACCCAGCAAAAATGCCATTGTTCTTGACCGAAGGTATTATGTACCTCCTACCAAAAGACCAACACAATACACGTGACCCAGCTAAGTGTAAGCCAATCACCTGTCTACCCACACTGCATAAGATGATCACCTCCTGCTAGACCCAATGCATCTATGCACATTGTGAGCAAAATAACATCATTTCAACTCTACAGAAAGGATGCACGCGGAGAGTTATGGGATGCAAGCAACAATTGATTTGATTGTTGATTCTGTCATATGTAATCAAGCCTGTACGAACCGAAGAAACCTCTTTGCTGCCTACGTAGACTATAAGAAGGCCTTCGACTCAGTGCTACATGAATGGCTCAAAACTATATTGAGAATGTATAGGGTCAATAATAATTTTGTATCCTTTTTAGAATGCATCATGTCTACCTAGAGAACTAGGATCCAATTACAAGTGCCATCCAGTGACAACTAACACAATTCCAATATGAAGAGGAATATTTCAGGGTGTTAAAAATAACAACGAAGAGGTAGTAAGAATGAATCATCTTCTATACATGGATGATCTTAAACTGATGGCTGCTACCAGAAACTGGAATAAATGCTTTAAATTGTAGAGGAGTTCTCCGGGGATATCGGAATGTAGTTTGGACTTGACAAGTGCCGTATTTTAAACATCGCTAAAGGTAAGATACAACTAGGAGCATTTGAAATGCAGAACGGTAAAACTATAGCTGCAATGGAAGCAGACCAAACATACAAAGACCTAGATATGAAACAGGCTAGAAGAATTGGCCATCGTACTATGAAAGCTGAATTGACAACCAAATTTGTCAGGAGGATAAGGCGGGTATTGCGAACTAACTTAAATAGTAGAAATTCGAAGGTCATAGACAATGATGTTTCTTGCGAAGTAGTAGATATCTGTTGAACTTCCATTGTCTTTATTTTTGTTGAATATCACGACGTTTCGGCTAGTAGTTATCTCTAGTCGTTTTCAAGTGAAACAGTTTCACTTGAAAACGGCTAGAGATAACTACTATAAGACTAGTTAAGGTATTTATTTCGATATTTAATTTTATTTAAGCATTCACCAAATGTTCAAAAATTATCATATATTTAAATAAAAGGCTTAATAAAACAATTATCAAATGGAAATTACCTTGTTAACATAAATCAACAATAAGATTAAGGGTGCCATTTTTAGCAATGTACTAATCATAGGATTTGGATATTATCGATATTCAAAATGGTCTTTCAAATGGAACACTATCAAGATGAGTCAACTGTGATTAAAACACATGTTTGCAGCGTTCTGTTTTGACACGTGCCCCAAATATTTAAGAGTCCAAGTTCAGACGACAACTTTACAAATAAAAAAATATTTTATTAAAGACCATATACTTAGTGGAAATGTAAACATATAGCTAGGTTCACTAAGCTAAGAAGCTAGATCTTCTAGATGGCCAATTTTGTTTATGACACTGTTATAATTTATATTATATACATGGACAAAAAATCGCTTTCATAGGGATATTAAGGATAAAAACCTAGATATAAAGCCTTCAGTTCGATAAGAGGAATACTTGTCTGTTGAAAACAAACGAAATTTTCCATTTTTGACGGTATAGTAACAAAAGAAAATAATCTTTTTTTCGTTGAATTTATAAGGTTGAAAACTTGCTTGACTTATTGATGAACTTACCAAAAAAAAAAACCCTTTAGTATCAACTTAGACCAGTTTTAAAGTTACACCATGTTCATCTATATGAGGATTAGTGTTTAATTCGTATAAAGTTATAATTCTCCGTCTTGTAATGTGTGTATTTTACGTGTGATTAACAACACCAACTATTTGACAGATGTTTTTACAAACAGGCCAAGTATATGTTGGATAGGTTTAAGAATAGATACTTACATAATTATTAAAATTTAATATTTTTCAAAAACAGAACGTTTCTATGGCAAATTACAAAATCATTTAGCCAGTGAATATTTAATTAAACTTTGTACTAGTTTATAACAAGAAAGCAATGCATTGAATTATTGATTTATGTCATATTTTACTTTTAATACAGTAACTGCATCTAAAACAAATTTCACAACTCTTATTACACTTGAACGATTATCCGATTTTTAAGTGAATAAAATAATATAAACTTTGCATTGAAACTATTAAATTGGAATGTATTTTAGAAAATACTTACGAGAAGTATCCTAATTTTTTTTTACAATCTCACTTTATGTCTATATTTTATTAAACGGAAAGCATATACCTACAAAAATTTTTTGTAAAAGATCAAAAACTGACGAAGTTATAAAGCTGTGAAATACAGACATGGCAACAGTATAGATGTTTCTAGCTGTTTTCGGAAACTCAGAAATAAAACACAAAATAATTTTTTAAAATAACATTTTAATTAATACTATTTCACCCTAAAGTAAGACTGTAAATATTAATATCTGATGAATCGGAAAAATGTTTAAAAATTTATGTCGTAGGACACTTTAGATGTATTGGGCCAGCAATATATAGCTGACCAATTTATTTATTTTAAAATTTTTTGATATAAAACTCCATAATATTTTTGGGAATATCATTATTTTCAGTTTGAAAACATATATGAAATATTATATATGTTACATTGACCACATAAAACAATTAAGATTTTTTTTAACTGTATTTTTTTACATCGCATTTATATTATTAAGTGAAAATTAGCCTCGTAATCCAACCAAGATTTACAATTTTTTACAAAATTTTATTTTAGGGAAAATTTGTCCAACTTGGTAACCTTTTGAAGAAGAAGGCATTAATAGAACTTACAGGACTATGAACAGGGATGATTATATCAAAAAAGCTGAAAACGTACTGCAAGATCAAACCTCATATGTGCAAATGCCCAAATATTCCACCGCTATACAAAAAACTCATAATGACATCATAAAACAATTAAAAGCAAACAATGAAATAGACGAACAACTTGCCAAGAGTTTGCTAATTTATAATTCAACTTTTCCCAAACTATACTGCTTGCCAAAAATTCACAAACCCAATGTCCCACTTCGTCTTATTGTAATTTCTATTAACGCCGCCATATACAAACTTTCAAAATTTCTGGCAGATATTTAAAAAAATTCATTTATCAATGGTTTCACATTGCCGGATAATTATGTACTGATTTCTTTGGACGTTGTTTCATTGTTCACTAATATTCCCTTAAATCTGGTTACTGATATTTTATAAGATAAGTGGGATGTTGTCAAAGACTACACGTCGCTGTGCAAAGAGAGTTTTTTAAGACTTATTAATTTCATTTTTAAGAATACTTTTTCTAGTTTCAACAATAAATTTTATTGGCAAATTTTTGGAACACCCATGGACTCCCCAATCAGTCCAGTTTTAGTCACAACAGTTTTGGATTCTTTATTGGATAGACAGTTCCGTCCGACAGTATTCATATAATTTTGGACATTTTTAATTCATTCAAGGACCGAATACAATTTACTATTGAAATAACAAACAACAGTGTACCATTCTTAGACACCAAAGTCATAAAAACGGAAAATATCAATAACCAAGACTGATATAGTAAACCAACAGCTTCCGGAAGAATTTTGAATTACTTTTCAAATCATCCAAAAAACCAGTGATCAGAGGTTTCTTACCTATAATTTGAAACAACTATTTAATATTTTTGTGAACAATGGATACCCCAAGGATATTCTTAAAAAAATTAATTTATAATTCAAATATGTACGATGGTGCAACACAAGAAACTAATTTGCATATTACATACCGAAAACCTCCTTTCATTGACAGACTTACACATTCAGTGGTTTCTCTTTTTAAAGAGTTCTCTAAAGTGAAGATTGCAAAGAATAATTTGGTTAAAAATGCCAATCTTTTGACAAAACTTAAAAACAGAACACCTCTATTATATAATAACAATGTTGTCTATGAAATATCTTATTTGGGATGTCAAGACTGTTACATTGGACAAACTACACAATGGCTTAAACATCGTCACAACATAAAAGCGATTGTCTTATTGGAAAAAACTCGTGTGCCGTTGTGGAACATCACTCAAGAACAGGACATAATTTTGATTATGGTAATGTTAAAATTCTAGAACACCAAAATAATTACAAGAGCAGACTATTCCTCGAAATGTGTCTTATTAATAAACAAAAAAATGCCATCAGCAGCTAGGCCTCTCTTCGTGTCGTTATTGTTTGTCCTCACAGGAGCACAACATTCAGTCGTAAAGAAGATCATGCAGAACAGCGAAGAGTTGTGGAGCAAGAACCCTTTGATATACCTCTTAGCTTTTGAATGATGTTATTTCGCGTTTTAAGTTTTTGCTACCTTTATTTGCGAAAAAAAGATTCCCAGGATGTCCAAGTCTGAGAATTTTCTCAGTTTACTCAATAGATCTGTTTCTAGTTGCACAGTCATCAACATATTCGAATTTCTTAGATTGTGTTTCGGGCATGTCCGCGATGTATAAACTAAACTGGGGCGAGTCTAGTACTGATCCCTCTTTGTTTAATATTTTCCTGGTACTTGTTGTGCTACCAGTTGTGACTTGAAAAGTTCTGTCGTTAAGCATGTGGTTCATTAGTCGTAGAATTAGCTTGTAGGGGATGACACGAAGGAGTTTGTAAGGAATACTTTGTCATAAACACAGGCTAAGTCAATGAATATGACAGAGGTTTTATCTTTTCTCTGAAGGTCTGCCTCTATATAACTTATTATTAGATCAAAGCAGCTCTTACGAGGTCTAAAACCTGATTATTCTATAAGTATGAATTCTGAGATATTGAGACTGATTCTGTTGTACAAGAGTCTCCTGTAAGTGCTATTGGATTGTCATCTGGTTTTCCCGGTTTCAAGATGGCGATAATTCTCCTTTGTTGAAATGTGCTAGAAAATATTTTCAGCAGAATTAGATATTTATGCTATTTCGCAATAGTTTTTACAAATATATGCAATATAAAATATAGAAAGTATGATTAATCGGGTAATAAAGCATTTGGGTTTTATCGCTGAATCATTGCGCCGGAATCATTATAACATCACGTATAAAAAACCCTCTCCAAATGTTTAACAAAAGTAATCATTCACTTCTTTTTACAAGCAGATAATTTTTGCGTATGTTTAATATTTCAATTTTTATTTTTTATGAGCAAATAATTAGAATGTTTCTAGAACTTTGGTAATTAAACATTTTATAAATAAATAATATTTAACGCAATTTGCATTTTGCCTGATTTATTATTTGACCAATTGGTAGCCGATCGTTATTAATATATTTTAATGGCTGCAAGTTTCTCAAGGTCGTTTGTTTAAAAAAAAATCAGTTAAGGACAAAGCTGTTCATGCTATTTGCAAATTCTATACAAACACCAGCTTCTAAACATAATTCTCCGTAACGACATTATTTAAAAAGTGCTTTTTTTTGGGAATTGAGGATAAATTGAATTTACAAAGTTTTTTCAGCAAATTGCTTTCTCTAATTCTAATATTATTGCCTTTTAGTTGATTGAAATTAATGGTCGAATTGAAGAGCGTTTTATCGAATTATATAAAAAAGGTTTTCTTTTGAGCAGATTTTTTACCGGCATATATTTTTTTTTTATTTGAGGTCGTATAGAAGTTTTATGTATTTTCAGAATAAAGAGAGTAAAACAAATATAGTACAAACCACAAACATTATTATGCAACTAAGATGAGATAAAAGATTATGCAGAAAAATTAAGTTTTGTGGTAAAAGACCTAAATCCGTACATATTTAACAAAAAACTTTAATCATTATAAGAAAACAAAATACTTCCCAAGAACTTATTGAAGCCACACAAATTTAACCAACAATTCTACTGGGTTTTCCAAAATCGGAACTTCATGTATTTTCTTTTAAACTGAATATCGTTCGAAAGACAACATGTCCATTACAGCTAAAATTACAGCTAATTTCATAATCACTTTGGCATCCTCACTGATAATTTAGGAAGCTTTTTATTATAGAGGTCTAATTTGTAGATAGTGTTTGGAAATTATTTTCGCAATAAAACCAAATAATATAAAAAAAGTCTTATATATATATATATATATATATATATATATATATATATATATATATATATATATATATATATATATTATATTCCCGGGTCCGTCCTAAAGCTGGATGCACTGCGACCAGAGTAGGCCTATTGTGCTCACCCTAGACATTACAGCCACTCTGTCAACCTAGCCCCCTGGCTCAATCTGTACAGTCCCGCTAAGGAATGAGTGAGTATTTCTCTCGGTTCTGACCCGAAAGTTTGTTGTCTAAATCTCACCAGTGACTCACAGTCACATATGATATGCTTCACCGTTTCCTCGGCTTGTCCACATAGTCTGCAGCCGAGGTTTCCGTTATATAGATTCATTCTATTCAGATGTACTTTGACGGCCATGTGTCCCGTCATTATACCCGTAATAGTCCTTAATTTGTTTCTACTCATTTGTAGTAGTTTCTTTGCCAGTTTCGGGTCCGGATTCTCAATAAATAGCTTGCTGTGGTTTAAACCTTGTCTGGTCATCCAATAGTTTTTATGTTCTCTTTTCATCCATTCTTTGACTGCTTCTCGGGCCGCGCACCGCGGCACCCCCAAGGCCGGTTCTAGACCAATGTATTCAGATGCTGACCCTGCTCTAGCTAGCTCATCAGCTTTTTCATTTCCATGTATGCCTTCGTGTCCTGGTACCCACTTTAACATAACTCTGTTGTCTTTTGCCAGAATTTCCAGCTCACTCTGATATTCCCAAACCAGCCTCGATGACACCTTTTGGCCCTTGAGGGCCCTTAGGGCTGCCTGGCTGTCAGAGTAAATGAGGATTTGCTTCCCTTTGTAAGCTCTCCTGTTTATCTTGTCTGCGCACCGTAAGATTGCGTATATTTCTGCCTGGTACACTGTTGGGTATTTTCCAAGGGGAAGGGTCAGTTCCTTCCTCGGTTGTAACCCATATATCCCAGCTCCAGTACTCTCATTAGTTTTTGAACCGTCAGTATACCAGATACTTGCACCCGAGAATGGTTCCGGTCTTTCCCTTTTACTTGCCATTCGATCCTCTATTGTGACTTCAAACGGTATATTATAACGGTAGCTCGAGTTCATATGGTCCGTGTCCATTTCCAACTCCGGGTTCCTGATTTTTTTACATATGTTTTTATGTCCTGACATCGTCATTTGCGATTTTACTGTTGAGTGATTTAATCGGTGGAGTCCCATTCTTGCCTCTGCCTGAATCACTATGTGTAGCGGAGGCAGATCCAGAATACACTCCATTGCCGAAGTGGGAGTTGATTTCATGGCCCCAGTAATACACAAACAGGCAACCCTTTGTATTCCAGTCAGCTTTGTCATAGTTGCTCTCTGCATTACCTTGGGCCACCAGACCAAGGCTGCGTAAGTGATGGCTGGTCTCACAACACTGGTGTATAACCAATGTATCATTTTCGGTGAGAGACCTCATGTTTTCTCACATAATCTTCTAACAGTCATAAGAGTTGTTTCCGATTTTTTGATTATGTTTTCCACTTGTCGGTTCGAGGTCAGCCTGGAGTCTAAAATCACCCCCGGATATTTTACTTCTCTGGCTAGTGGTATTATATTTCCTTGGAGGATGATGGGACCAAGATCCTCTATCCTTCTCCGTTTTGTAAAGGGGATTAGGACAGTCTTTTGGGGACTTATAGTGAGTCCCTCCTGCCTTACCCATCTTTTTACAACTTTAATAGCCCTCTGCATTCTCTCTCTTACTGTTGTATTAAATTTGCCTTGGGTTAGGATTACCAAGTCATCTGCATATCCCAGTACAGAGTGACCCTCCCCACTCAGGGTTCGCAGAAGCCCATCCATTACTAGGTTCCAAAGCAGTGGGGAGAGGACCCCCCCTGTGGACACCTCCCAGTCACCCGTGCCATCAGCGATTCTCCAAGCAGTTCTGTATAGATCACTCTGTCTTTTAACATATTTTCAATCCACCTGCAACAGGTCTCTTCCAGGTTGATGTTCCTTAATGCAGTGATGATTGATTGAAAAGAAGTGTTGTCGAACGCCCCCTCTATATCTAGAAATGCTCCTAGAAGCACTTCTCCATTTTCCAGAGTGTTTTCCACCTTGCTAACCAAGTCGTGGAGCGCTGTCTATGTAGATCTCCCGGTTCTGTATGCATGCTGGCTCCGATGAAATGGACTGTTTACCATTAATTCATTTCTGATATGCCTGTCCAACAGCTTCTCGAGAGTTTAGTCTTACATATTAATAAATTATAAAACTCTCTTTATAACTTTTCAGGTGTGTTAGAAAATTGTAAGTCCTTCACAAGAAATTGCGGAAAAGTGACTGCTGCACACCCAGCATGGTCACACGGCCATTCCATTTCCATACCGAATGACATACCTGTTACCAAAGAAAAAATTAAAATAATTATTTTCTAGATTTGGAGGTATAATGAGAACTAACGATGGCTTAAAATATAGTTTATTTATATAGCGGTAGCAGTTTGAAAAACGTGTGAAAAAATCATGTTTTTTAGTTTATTAATGTCAATGAAAAATGCATGTTCTAAATTGTTATATTTTTTAGTCCCCACGATAGTCACATTAATTCTCTACAATTTTACAACAGAGCAATAAAATCGATAGAGCAGTTTTTCACTAATCTTTATGACAAGGCAAAAAATTGACTGTTGGGAAATCGCCTTAAATTTTTTTGTAACAAAAATTAACAACTTTTACAATGGACTGCCAGTCAGCTATGCCTAAATTATGAATAAAACGTATCATATACTACATGACAAATATTTGAAGGTCCCTTATCCTGTCGTCGTATTAGTATTTTCAACATTTCAATGATCAGTAGCTGTTAATTGAAAGTTAATTTGACTGCATTCCGAGGACGGATGGCCGGCGATGCGTTTTTTTTTTTGTAGAAAGAATATTTTCTCACCAAAACTGTTTCACTCAATTGTTCTTCAGATTATAGGCTATCAAAATATGCAAAAAAAAAAACAAAAATATCTTTTTCAAATTTCTAGAGTAGAAGACCTCTTTATAAATAATATTGCAAAGTAGTGCCTTACTTAATATAGAAGTAGTAACAGTAGTAGTAAGTTGATATGGTCATAATTTAGTAACATAACATTTTTTAAAATAAAGAGGAATTATTGGTAAAAAAAATACTAAAAAGTACCGAATTTCAGGTTTTACTCAAACTGGAGCTCGTCGTTTCCCAACCTTTCAGTATTTGTGATCTGCCATACCAGGTGTGAGTGCACCCCTTTTTAACGCCCTCTCTACTTCTCTTTATCTGTTAATAATTCTCCACTGTTGAATAATCCTTATAACTATACAAGTGCATGTAGGCAGTGTGTAGAAAAAGATAACATACGTTTATCTTTTTAATAAATTACTTATGTATATACCATTGAAACCGAGCACTATCCGAACTCGACCCTGTTCGTTATAGAAATACCATCTAGAAAAATATTTTAATGGCGTAATTTTAAAGTCAACACCTCAACAGGCAACAATCTGTAACGCCACGAGTCGTCACACCGTTGGTTATGCGAGTGCATTCTCGAACGCCAACTTCTACTTTGGCAAATCAAGACTTTCCTGAATACTCGCGACAGAACGATAATAACGGTAGTTGATATAAAAACGCCGCAGTCACATATAAGGAAAAGTAGAATCGAACTGAATCGTGCGATGAGCTTAAGAACCTCGAGTGATTTCAAAAAGATAAATGAGTTGGTAGTTAATGCATAGTGTGTACATAAATATCAGTAATGTAAAACAGTTTAGTGATGTCCTCTTGTGTAAATAAGTTATAACAAATACCCAAGCTTTACAAATCGCAGGTTGTTACGTCAAACGTGGGAGTGAATAATTATTGCTCTGTAAATGTATGATGGATCGTAGATTAAAAATGGATAGGTTTGTCGAGTCTGACGAAAAGGTGGACGAGCAATCAATTGCTTCTTCTACTTCAGAGCCTGATTTGGAACCAACACAAGGTGGCAGTTGTTATGAACTACCATCTCGCAAGACCAAAAGCAAAGAAAACATTAGCGAAAACTGTGGAAAGAAAGGAAACAGACGAAAATATGGCGGTAACTATTTAGAAATGGGTTTTTTTATTTTACAATAATTTTTCCTTAACGTCCCTTAAATGACACATAAAATTACAGCTGTATTATTTTTAATGATTTAGAACGTGATAAACTTTAAAGACAAGGCACGATTACAACCAGGGATTTCGTTTACCCCATAAACTGTATAATAATAGAGGTAATAATTCTGAAGGGAGATAAATTTCCCAAGTTTGGCTTTAATTACAAGGAATATTAGGTTAGGAAGAGTAAGGGATGTTTGATATCGATATTTCGCTTTCATGTAGCAAGTTTGCCAGAGGGGTTAATCAATTATTAAATTGTAAAGATGACCGTATTAAGTCTCCTAGGAGTAAAGAATAACTTTTTATCTACATATGAGGGTTTAGGTGATCATGGGGTTGAAGAACTTAAAAATATCAACAATAAATTTTCAGATTGATCTAGAAATTTGTAATAGATAGAAATTATTTACCTTTAATTTGTTTGTTGACTAATTTTATTTAGTGAAATTTTGAAAAATGCAATAAGAACATTTTCAGCCCTTTGTAATGACCAAAAAGTTTACAGTATTCATACTGTTGCTTTAAGTTACTAGTACAGTTTTTTAATGAGAAAATCCCGTGTTAGTTATTAGGAAAGTTGTTTACCTTTTTTATTCCCAGAAGTTTTGAAACTCTAAACGAGTTGGGTTCATCTGCAAAATATTTAGCGTTTTATTTAAACATTAACAATATTAAAAGTAGAACTAAATAGAAAAAAGTTAAATACTACTGAATAAGAGTGTAATCAATACTAACATAAAAAGGCGGTAGATATTGTTAGTTTGTTGGCTTGGAATAATTTCCGTAAGTACCGAACGAATTTTAAACTTAATTTCATTGTTGGAAAGAAAATTTTTTCTCAAATGCAGGTTACATGTTAAACGATTTTATAAAAACACACCAAGGAAATTTTAGCCACATTTATATCTGCCTAATTTAAACAAAATTATTAAGTATTCGATCCTGTTAATAGGCATCAAAAATTGAATATCCTCTTGAAATTAAATGTAAGCGTTTTTTTTTTGTGCATTGTAAAATATAAAAAATATATAAAAAATAAAACACGCTCGCATTCCAGGTATCCTCAGTACCTGAATAGACAATGTAAAGGTTGAATTTCATTAATAATTAATAAACTTAATGTCAAGGTATGTATCGGTAAAATTAAATATTTTTTTAAAGATTTAAATACTGTTTTAAAGTATTTATTTATTTTTAAAATTGTAGATATATTCCTGTGTGAATGTTTTAATTATGTAAAAAATATTTTTATGAAGAAAAATAAATCAAAAATTTTGAAAATGCCTTACATAAAGGGCGAAACGGCAATTGCTTGTATTTTTTGTTAAATAAAGAACCTAAGCTCAAGAAAAAAAAGAAAAAGATATATATATATATATATATATATATATATATATATATATATATATATATATATATATATATATATATATATATATATATATATATATATATATATATATATATATATATATGTTTATACGGCTTTCACTGATTCCTTCGTGTGAGATGCAATAGCGGTGGATGTATCCACATTATGCCATTGTAGTGCTGAAATCACATTCAGCAAACTACGGCATAATGTGGATATATCCACTGCTATTGCATCTCACATGGAGGAATGCGTGAAAGCCGCATAAACATATATACGCCATCCGGTGGGAGGTTGGCGAAGCCGCGTTCAGTATTTGCATGCTTCCTTCCGATCTATCCTTTTCACAGCCAGGTGCATGTCGGTACCCTGATGAGTCTAGTAGAGGTGAAACATGTACCTCTGCCATATTACTGTGGCGGGGAAGGTAAGTTTTGACTTTCTTCTCGGTATGGTGGTACAGGTCGATGGTGGTGGAATAGGATATTTTGTGTTCCTTAGCAATTTGTTCAAACTGTGCAACCTCTAACACGGAAAGGATATGGTTGGAACGAAGTTTACATTTACTGTTCGCATTTTATTTCATATATATATATATATATATATATATATATATATATATATATATATATGTGGATTTGCTTCGGGCGATATTAAATAAACGATCTAACTGTGGCGTTTAAGCTGGATATGACTTGGATAAGGCTTTTGCAGAGAATGCTAGCATTGACAAAAGGCATGTTATTGGATATTCAGACGATTCTGTCAAAGTTGATTTGATTTGAACCATCAGGACTGGGATTTAATGAGAACGGGTTTAAGAATATTTCCACATAAATGAGTATTAATTAATACCACTATCAGAAATAAAGTTAGTTTATGGTTAAATTTATTTTCTGACGAGGATTTTTAATTTAGAAAGCCAACATATTTATCTTGTTAATACACATTGTGTCTTATGAAAAATAATTTTTTTGATTGCTTTAAAGATCAGAAACATTTCAACCCAAATTTGGTTAAATAGAGGGATTACACGCATAAGTTGTTTTAAATATGTCTTCACAGTAATATGTTAATATATTAATAAATAAAAAAGCAATAGCTAAATTTAGGAAATTGTACATATTTTTGAATGATAATTTAAAATCTAAACCTATCTGGTTCCAATTTGTCTAAAAGTATTCTTCGGTGGCACAAACACTAAAATGGATTACAGTACACATAAATTATATAATTTTTAAAGTTGTGGAAGCTTATAGGATATTTTCTTTAATTGGGACAAATGCTAATACGCCTACACTAATTCTAAAACAATTATTAATTAATATAAGATCATTTACCCGACTTTACGCTTATTATCGCTAATCCTAGAAGGTATTCAGTGCCTTTGATATTTCGCTTGGGAAAAGCATGTCTAATGCCGGAATTTATTCAATTAATAATATTCTTGAAATAAATAATAACATCAAAGGTCCGGAATTTGCCAAACATTCCCAATTTAATATATATTATGAAGTTAATTTTACCATTATTGATAAAGAATAGTATAAAAGAATTGAAGAGTTTTTGGTAGAAATAAGATATGCCGATAAATTTTATTTTTGAGTTACTGAAAACATCGCTTAATTATTTTTGACTGATCGCTGAATCGTTCGTCAAAAAGGATATATGTGAGCCTGAATTATATGGTTAAAGTATTATGGGTTCTGCAAGAATAGCATTTGTCATTGATATGTGTTATTTTTGAAGGAAATTAAAATAACGACATTTCTTAAAATGGACTCTCCAGAATTTGTTATTTCTACGAAAAGAGCTATAAAACCTAAGAAAGTGCAATTATACAAACGCTTCAGTGTTTTATCAGGACAGCAGGGGTAAACTACTTTTGAAAGATTTTATAGCATAGAAACAAAAGATCTGCAAGAGGCACATCTTTGTGGCCTCCTTACATTAGATCTTTTTAAACAAAGAAGATCGTTAAAACTTGCTACTAGTATGTCTCTTGTTGATTGTTTTGATTCGGAGGATGAGAACACGCTCTCAAATTATAAACATTAGGGTTTTTATGCATACAAGGTTTTATCAAAACAAGCTGAAGATCCTTATACAGGAGTACCAGTATATAAATAGGCTTTCCTACGTGTGAAATCACTTTGTGACAGAAGCGTAAAAACAGACCCACTGCACCTCCAGCCGAATTGCAGCACTTAATTGAAGATCATATTAAATCTTATAAACTCTGACAGTCTTATTGTTCCTTAAGGCAGAATCCTACTAATCGTTATTACTTTTCTGAGACTTTGAGTGTTCGATTGTACAAATATTTTTTGGAAGGATATCGCATTCGGATAAACTATAAAATTTACTTGACAGTTTTTCAAAAAAAAATTGATATCAGGTTTGAACCGGTGAGGACGGATACTTGCGTTTAATGTTTCTGCTGCTAATAGCGATTAATTCGAAGCTTCCTTAGCAATGGAAAAGGAACTTAATCTAAGAAAAGTCAAAGCATTATACGACATAAAAAATTTGGAAATAGGCGGGAAAAGTTATTTGTTCAACTTCATGCAGAATTTACCTGGTACTACGTCTCTGGAATACATAATCTTAAAGATGCGCTTTAATGTACGTTTATGACGAGTCAATTGCCAAAAAGAGTTAAAATGAAGTTGTGTCACTGTTATTTTATTATTTAACTAAGGTCGTTAACGTTACCTTACGGCACTTGGTATTACTAAGTGATGGATGTCCGGGACAAAACAAAAATAAGTAATAATGAATTTATTATATATACTAATTCACTGTCTAAACTTATTTGATACTTTTAAGTATATTTTACAATATGCGTAAGCATTCATTTTTTTCCTAATGGTCAAGGTTTCTCAGCTATTTCCAAACTAATAGCTTTTGAAATACAAGAATTTCAATATGTCGGCAAAAGTCATTAGTCGTTAATTTGATTTAAGAACAACAAAATTCCTTTTTAAACTTTTAATTATCAACCTAACATTTTCTTAAAAATTTTTGGCCCTTCATACAGTCTTTAAGAGTCTACCGCATTCAATTATATTATATTTTTTTTTAAATCTATCATTAGAAGTAAAACACGCCTGTTAAAAAAGTTTAAACTTACGTTCTTATATTGTGAATGACTAGCTCTTAATCCATTAAAAATAATTAATCAAAGATCTCCAAACACTTTTTGAGAAGCAGATTTTATTTATAGTGACTAAAATGTGGTGTCGGACTTTCACTATCCTTATTTTTGTTTATTTTTATGACGTTTCGATTAGGTTGTATTTCTAATCGTTATCAAGTATAAACTAAATATTTTGTCTTAAGGCTACGACCTGATATAGGGAGTGTGTTCATTGAAGCCTTAACACTGGGTTTAGTGAAAATTCCATTATTTTTTATGGTATTGTTTATCCCAGACATGTTCTGCAATACCTGATCTCAACGTTTCCCCTTTTTACGTATGAGCTTTATCTTCCTTACTTCTAACTTCTAGTGGTGGCTTTGTTTCTTCAATATCCATTTCACCACACTCACATGGAAATTTGTAAACATATTCTTTCTTATGGGTAGTTTTTGGTTTTGTTTTTGTTAAATGAGTTCTAAGTATATTTCCTGAATTAAAGGCTGTTTTTATATTATAACTGCTGTCAATTCATCTTATTTTCTCCGAGGTTCCCTTAGTGTACGGAATTGTGAAGAAGGAATGTGTTTCTTGCTGTCCAGTGGTAATTGTTCTAAAGTTATTCATAACATCGTCAATTAATTTTAAAGGATAATCATTCTGTTGTACATCGGATTTAATGTTTTCTACCTCTTTTGCAATGAATCGGCATTTTTGCATATAGATATAGCGCGATTATAGAAGTTGCCTATAGTTCCCCGTTTTGTTACAACAGAATGATTAGAACTATGGTTAAGATATTGTCCAGTATGTCTTTGGCTTTCTGTATACTAAAGTTTTAATAGTTTCGTTTGAACGGCTCACCATAATATCTAGGAAGGGCAATTGATCATGTACCTCTTTTTCCATGGTAAACCTAATTGTAAGTCGAATGGTGTTTAGATATTTAAGGAAAACATTAAGTTCTTGATCATTCCCCTTCCATATGATGAAGGTATTACCCAAATATCTCAACCAGACTTTCGGACTCACTGTTGCTGTTTCTAACCATTCTATATATATATATATATATATATATATATATATATATATATATACATATACATATATATATATATATATATATATATATATATATATATATATATATATATATATATTGGTGACGACTGGGGAGAGTGAAGAACCCATCAGAAGCCATTCCATTCGTCCTGAGCGCAGAACTTGTCCTTTATTTGAAAGTAAGCACTACGCAACACTCCAAAAGGTCCATCACCCCGTCCAGTGGTAACGCAGTTCGATCTGATAATATTGTATCATTAAAAAGTCTAATTTTTATTATGTTTGATTAATCGTAAAAATAAAGACAATGAAAGTCCGACAAGTCAATCTTCAACATTATCTACAACCTTCAAACAATACTTACAGTATCGAAAATCTAAAAGGCATACACTCAGAAGACAACAGCAGTAGCCCCAAAAATAACTTTAAACTTTTTTTTTGTTAATTAAACACAAGTCCATATATGTCTCTACTCTCACAAATTTTAAAGTTTATTTTGGATCATTTTTGCCTTTCTCTACATATAAATAAAATTGAAGTGTCTGTCTGTCTGTCTGGTTGTTAGGAACCTTCAACAAATTTTTATTTACCAAGTTTCATGCGGACGAAGTGGGTAAAAGCTAATATTTAATAAAAATTACTTTCATTTTGCAAAGGCACTTACGACTTTTTACAAAAAGAACACATGTCAAACAAAAATAAATTCTTTTTTGGAGCCAACATTAAGTATAATTTAAAATGCCTACGTACGAGGAAATTTAGTTTTTTGTTATCCCTGTAAAGTGATTTTTTTTAATGCTGCTTTAGCTAGGAACCCTTCAATTAATAAAATTTAAAATAGCTATAGTAAGTCTTGCATCACTTTAACTGTTGAATTTATTCATATTAAAATTATTAAAAATAACATTTTTTAATATTATGTGAGATAATCGTACTTTCCTAGAAAATGGTCTATTTGGTGAAAATAATTTCAGAGCTTAATTTTTGAAAAAGTAGCTTTTTCTCCTTAATGCAATTATAATACTTAATACGTAATTATTCAAAAATTAGGCCGCGTCAAATTGGAATTATTATCCAACGTTTCGCCTACGATTGTATAATACGCATTCAGTGATCTTTACTCCACGAGATTAGAACACTGAATGTGTCCAAACTTAAAAACCATGAGTTTCAACTTGACCAAACCGTCGAAGCTTTTGTTCTTTACGTAATTATTTATTTATTAATTGGTCTATAAGTGACGAAACTGGTTAGGTAATTATGTTAATTTCCATTCGTTGAAAAATCCATAGTGTCTGAGTCAGCAAGGTCTTTTTGCCTTGACAATTATACATCGGCGGGGTTTTGATGACTGACTTGCTACAAAATGCAAAAATAGCATTTCCCGATGTTACTCTTACGTTAAGTTCAAATTTAAAGTGCTATATGTAGCTTAAAACTGATAAATGGGTAACTTAGGCAACAGATTGTCTCTTCAGGTTATGCAAATAAAATTCAGGATATTTATACTAAACTATGAAATTTGCTTTAATAAAAACTTATTTTAGCTGTAGATTAAAAAAATTACTAGAGCAACGACGTTGTTTGTCAACGAAAATTGCAATTTCCTTTACAATATCATATTATTTTTTTTTACGAATTTGAATACAGCTATTTATGTGTTTGTGGGTATTTGCTATCGTGCTGCAATCACCGAAAGATGATCTCGGCTAATGGCATACTTGGAAACAGCTCAGCTCTTGGATGTTTTAATATCCCCTTGTTCCCCCACATTCGCCAGCAGAGGTAGTTGATTTCGAAGAAATATATAGAAATGTATTAATCACAAAGAAAATTTTAAGCTAAATCTTTGAGAAACTGAGGAGAATGCGAATGAGTGTAATAAGACATTCAGAAATTGTTATCAGCGCATTAAATACAATATATGATTTAAATATAGTAAATGCAGACTATACATACACAATATAATTTAAAAAGCTGGGTTCTGATTTCTCGCCCATGAAACAACAGAAAAACATCGGGGTCAGTATTATGGAATTTTTTTTATGAAGTAATGGCGTGCGTAAAATAGAAATAAGTTAATTATTATAGTAAAAAATATAGAATATAGCTACCTGATCTTGGTGTATATTGATCAAATAAAATAATAAAATATACAGATGATCACTGACTTTATGCTTTGACAATTCTACACCACCGCTAGAACGAATAGTTGCAAAAAAATGGCTAAATACCAAACTCTTAAACTGGACTTGTCAACATGCATACTTCGAAAAGTTTTCTAAAGCCGTGGTTCTAATTATCGGAAAAAATATTCGATATGATTTATCCCGAAAACTCAATATTATTGACCCAAAAACTGCAACGAAACAATTTACATATGCCGTAGAATGGTAAGAATACTTATACAGAAAATCCGCTTGAAATCATGACTCCAGTACTTGTCAACATGCGTACTTCGAAAAGTTTTCTAAAGCCGTGGTTCTAATTATCGGAAAAAATATTCGATATGACTTATCCCGAAAACTCAATATTATTGACCCAAAAACTGCAACGAAACAATTTACATATGCCGTAGAATGGTAAGAATATTTATACAGCAAATCCGCTTGAAATCATGAATCCAGTTAAGAACAATGCCAATAGATAACGAGAGGTATACAATCTTTTGCGAACTTCAAGTCTAAATAAAACAGGCGTAAAAGTAAAAAAGAGGCTGTTACACCATATAAGAAGTGACAGACGAACCAAGAGCGAAATTCAGAGAAGACAACTGCCTATTCAAAATACATATTGTACACCTGCGGACTAGAAATAATTATTATATATTGCTCACCGCTCTGTATATACAGGTCGTTTTGACTCTTGATGATTTACAGTTCGGCGTATAGTCTGCATGTGTAACATTCTAGGGATACATTACGGAATGAATATTTTAAATAGGCAGTTGTTCTTGGTGCCAGGCAGAAGTCATAGCTTTTTAGAGCAGGATTTGAATTTTAAACTGGTAGATCATAAGAAGGAAAACATCAAATAAATATTCAGGCATGATCACCGAAATTCTCAAATAGTAATAAACGAGAAGTTTTGTTACCAGTAGTTTTGTTGAAATACATGTTTCGATTTTGTGTTGGCTTTTAGATCATCTAATACATGTGGTTGTTTCTAAGTAGCAACCTGTGATAGTAAACTAAAACTAGCCGAAAATTTCAAATTTTGTCGAAATTCTTTTAACTACGATTATATCATCAGCTATTAGCTAATATCTGGAAAACAATTGAATATGATACTTAATAGGGAATATATTTAAAATTTCGGGTAAAATAAAAGGAAACTTTTGCAGATCACAATTTTTTTTACAATGGATGTATCAGTTATATTTTTTAATATGTTCAATTCAGACTTTAAGCCACTCTGTAGTATTAAGACATTGGTTTAGTTCTATAATGTCTGTTAGGAAATTATAAATAGATCAAGCCTCTTTGTGCATAAATGACATATTTCCGATAATACGACGAGAAATTCTTATGAAAAATGAAAAATAAATTTGACAAACTTTGCCTTATAAAGCTTTACCACTTTTAATCATTTTCAATCAATTCCACGTGTATAAAGCACCAACACTCACGAAAAGTGTAATTCCTTATTAACAAAAGCGGCGAGCATATAGTATAAAACACTACAAATGTGGCGCCATTTTATATTATTATATATTATAAAATTAGTGCAAAAATTAATCTGAATAAAACAAGTAAAATTTTAGAGCATAATAAAATAAAGGAACATAATGAGAATTGAAACAGATGATCATTGATAAACAATTATTTGAACTGTTTATTAGGAAAGGCTTCCATTTTTAGTTCAAAGAAACATGATTAAAGGTGGTCATGGACGTTGAGTAATACTAAATTGTCGGTGACAATCATACGGAATAAAATATTGCACAGGCAGATGTTCAAAGAAGCAGATTATTATTGCAGACCATATTATTGCCATATAAAAATCTAATCGGCAAGAAAGGTAATAAATTATTTTTGGCACGAAATTTGTACATAGATAAATTAAAATCTATATATATATATATATATATATATATATATAAAGTGACAAAGTACATTTGTTCCTTTCAATAAAAAGTAATAGAAGCATTCTGGCAAACTTCAAAATAAAATTTAGGTTGATAAATATTCATAATGATAAAAATGCACGAAAACAAGCTACATAAGTAAATCAACAAAATTTCTTTTAACAGTATTACATATTCCAACACAAGAAATACATTAACTGGTAGTACTATGTAAATGGCTAATAGAAGCCCCGTTATAATTTGCTTCTTGAAGACAATGCCGTGGCAATAAAACAATCGAATTTTGAATATTTTCGGGAAGATTTGTCTAAAGTTCGTTGATTTTATTTACCAAGGATTGTTGGTGACTTTCGGGTTATACTTTTGACAATAACAGTCGCAGATCTTCAAGCTTAGTGACCTAAGTAAATTTATGACCGCACTAAACCCATGTTTAGGTAGATATGGCTAGGGGATTGCAATTAAAAACTTCTGAACTCTTTCCCACAATCCAGAGTAGTGTCCTGGTATTGATTTTTGAAGTCGAAACTCATGGTATACAGTTCTTTGGTAATTGAAATCTACCATCTCTTCTTTTAAATATGAAGATGCTGCTGTATGTGCATTTAAGAAAAGGTCTAAAATCCAATTCTAGCCACATTTTTTTTTAAATCAAAATTCAACCTTACAATTGTAAGTTTATTTCATTAATTACACAGGTTTACAAAAAAAAAAAGTGGTTGCCTATTTAACCAGACCATATTATTCTTATGCAATTAAAGGCTCTAAGTCCAGATCCGAGGTACGCTAAGCTCCATCATGTCAGGTCCAAGGTCATTTCAAGGTCAAATGGAGTAAAATTCACTAAATAAATCTGAATAAGTAGATACGTCCGTTTTTTAAGTCGTTGAATCCGAATTCTTGGTTTGTTTTATTCCCCAAGGTTGACTAGAGGTCATTTTAGAGTCATTACAATGTCAAATTGTGAAAAATCCACTAAATAAATCAAAGAAAAAATGTAGGTTTTTGGGATCCACTAAATAAATCAAAGAAAAAATGTAGGTTTTTGGGATCGCTGGATCCAAATTAGTGGTTTGTTTAATCTCACAAGATTAGCCAGAGGTTATTTCAAGGTCAAATTGAAAAAATCCACTAAATAATTCTGTAAAAGAAGAGAACCCATGCGCAGCTTGATGAATATCCGTTACATAGCGGACAGAGGAGCGGATCAAAGTTTTGAGCTGAAACTCAAGCTCTCAAAAGCTCGTACCCCACGCACTATTAGATTGATGTCCACTACACAGTAGGCAGGGGAGCGGATCGAATTTTTAAGGCGAAAATCAAGCTGCCAAAATCACACACTCTACGCGCAGCTAGATTGATTGCCACTATACAGCAGACAGACGACCGGACCAAGTTTTTATAAATATGCCAAAACATAATCTCTTATAACCATATATCTCACACGCAGCAAGAGCAATCCCTGTTACGCAGCAGAGAGAGTTGAAACACAAGGATTTATGAGTATATGAAATTAAACTCAAGCTCTCCGAAAACCATATATTCCAGGCACAGCATGAACGAGAGTTTGGGGTTTGTGTGATACACTTATAAAAACTCGCTTCGCTAGCCTAGGTGTTATGTAACGCATATCGATCTAGCTGCGCGAGGAGCATGTGGTTTTAGAAGCTTGGGTTTTACCTTGGAAGCTCGCTTCGTTCACGTGTCTGTGTGGGGTACATGGTTTCGGGAGCTTGAGGTTCGGCTCAAAAACTCAATCCGCTTACCTGTCTGCTGTGTAATGGATATCGATCTAGCTACGCGTGTGTTCTCTTTTCTACAAATTTATTTAGTGCATTTTGCAATTTGTCCTTAAAATGGCCTCTGGTCAACCTTGAGGTATTAAACAAACCACGAATTCAGATTCAGCGTGCCCAATATATATATATATATATATATATATATATATATATATATATATATATATATATATATATATATATATATACTTTTGACAATAACAGTCGCAGATCTTCAAGTTTAGTGATCTAAGTAAATTTATGACCGCACTAAACCCATATTTAGGTAGATATGGCTAGGGGATTGCAATTAAAAACTTCTGAACTCTTTCCCACAATCCAGAGTAGTGTCCTGGTATTGATTTTTGAAGTCGAAACTCATGGTATACAGTTCTTTGGTAATTGAAATCTACCATCTCTTCTTTTAAATATGAAGATGCTGCTGTATGTGCATTTAAGAAAAGGTCTAAAATCCAATTCTAGCCACATTTTTTTTTAAATCAAAATTCAACCTTACAATTGTAAGTTTATTTCATTAATTACACAGGTTTACAAAAAAAAAAGTGGTTGCCTATTTAACCAGACCATTTTATTCTTATGCAATTAAAGGCTCTAAATCCAGATCCGAAGTACGCTAAGCTCCATCATGTCAGGTCCAAGGTCATTTCAAGGTCAAATAGAGTAAAATTCACTAAATAAATCTGAATAAGTAGATACGTCCGTTTTTGAAGTCGTTGAATTTGAATTCTTGGTTTGTTTTATTCCCCAAGGTTGACTAGAGGTCATTTTAGAGTCATTACAATGTCAAATTGTGAAAAATCCACTAAATAATAATATATATATATATATATATATATATATATATATATATATATATATATATTCTTCTATAGATCTATTTAGTAGATCTTTCTCGATTTGACCTTGAAATGGCCCTGAAACGACCTCTGGCTGGACTTGGAGAATTAAACAAACCACGAATTCGGATTCAGCAACCTCAAAAACATACGTATCTACTTCTTCAGATCTATTTAATTAATTTTATTCCATTTGACCTCGGAATCACCTTGAACCTGACGTGATAGAGGTTATCGGACCTCATATTTGAATTTTTTTTTGTAAACCTGTGTTATTTAATAGGTTTCTTTCAAATTAGGTATATAATTTTTTAGTGTAATCAAGGTAACGCGCAATTCTTTGCCTCCGTTTTCAATTCAATTCTAAGTCAAAGATACTACAAAAACGATTCAGACAAATGCTTTGAGAGAGCCAACCAATTTCTATTATTTCTAATTTTATTAACTGCTTTAATAACGTAATTAAGCGACGTGTGAAGGTATGTATTCAGATTATTGGAAAACAAATTCTGAGGATGAATAATACAGTGTACATCGTATTGTTTGGTTCAAATTTTTTACAAATTATCTCTGGTGTATCACCATTAGAAGCCGCTGACAAAATATAAATATAATTTTCTTTCCCCGAGAAAAATGTTCATAATTTTAAATATCCAAATAATCCAGATTTGTCAAGAATAATTCATAGTTGTTAGAGTTGACTTATTGAGTTGCAAAGAAAATTCGCATATATCCAATAATAATAAAGTGATTTTATCAACTCTTCTTTGCATTGAATTATTGCTCAAGAAAATTTTCCTGAAGATGACTGACGTATTGTTATAAAGAAGAACAATGCTTAATATGTCTTTTATTGCTAACAAGATGAATTATTCACCAATTGGGTGTTTTCGCGATTAACAATTAAATATTTTATGAATCACGTAAGTCCGCCATCTTCTTGTCTACAAGACGACGCAAAAAGATTTGATATAGTTGACTGTTTCACATATTCCTTTTTCAGTTTATGAAAATTAGATATATCTTTGTCGTGTTTGTCGGCCTGCAGTTTAATAAAATGCTCTTGGCAATTAAACACATAGGTAATACCTGATTTTTACGAGAATATGAAAATCCATATTTCAAGAAGTCAATACTGTACTGTGGGCAATTCCACTTAATTCAGATATGACAAAAGACCAAATTAGCCACAGTTTCAATAGGTTTACTTATCAACTGTTCACTTTTATATTTTTTATTATGATTAATAACTTATATTATGTATCACTCACACACAAGGATTATTAGCGAAGCACGTATTTTTTACGTATTTGTATCGTGAACGCATCCACTTGCATGCCTTTGATTGTCTGCCATTCCGGCGCACTCACTGTGTAAGCAAATCAGTAGAAGCTCCTACATTCTTGTTTTAACAGGCTACATTTTGTGACTCGCGTAATACTTGTTATTACTTACAAACTTGCTAGGATTTGTCACGGATAAAACAAAAACGAATTTTAATGTTAAATTTTATTTTTAAAAACTTGTGCGACAACAATAAATATATATATATATATATATATATATATATATATATATATATATATATATATATATATACATCGCCACCCACCTTGACCATCTTAAAGTACTCAGTTGCCCCCGGCCCGCTACTGCCTCTTGAAAGTGTGACAGAATTTGATTATAGACTCTTGCCGATGACATATTGAGGTAGCGTTAATTATCTTATCTATAATCATTTTTGTCCCATATTAATTAGTAACTATTTTAATAACCTACAATTAAAATTTCACAGTAATAAAGACACTCTGGAAGTCTGGTCGTTCAACTTCTCTCTTGCTGTTTTAGTACCAAACACTACGGTTATTAAAGCTTACCACAACCATGACTCAGATCTTCAGGACTCAGGAAAGGCTGCTAATTAGTTGGTCAGTAGACGTCTCCTGTTTAGTAGGTCTCGCAACAGCGCTCCCGTGAGTTAATTCGCGTGAAGGTTTTAATTAAATTGAGTAAAACAAGTTTCTCAAAACAACTTAGTCTATTAAACAAAAATAAATAGAATAAAAACGAACTATTTACAATGAGAAACTTAAAACTAATAACAATTACGAAAACTAACATAATTGCTCTTCTCGGTCGTTATTTTAACCAAAAATCTAAAACCCAATTTTGAAGAAACACGTATTAATAGCTTAATAAAATATTAAACAAAAAAAAAAGGAATAAAACGCGAAAACAGCTATTTATATTACTTAAATCGAACCGTATGAAAATCGCGAAATGCCCTACTAAAATAACACACGATAGTCCCTTAATTTCCCAAATTAAACAAAGACAACCTTCCCTCCCGACGATGATACCCGTGACGTCATTATTCTACGGCACTGGTATGGTACCGTACTACCTGACATTCAAATTGGGACTGAAGTTTACTATTCCTTAAAACAGTGTATTTCTACATCTTACACCCCCCCGACACCCTTCTGTTCGAAGATTTGGGAGTTTTCTTACTGAGAGCGTTAGCTGTACCATACCGGATGTTTGATTCACGAATTGACCTGTGAGCATCTTAAGCTTAATTTTTATATAACACAATTGATAAAACTATTCTACTTCTTTCTATAACTAAAAGAATATATGTTAAAGACTGTAAAAAAAACTATTCACTTTTCTTGGCTGTTTTGGCAATAAACCTCTTAACTCATTATTTCTTGTGAATAGAAAAAACAATTATTAATCATAATTCTTTTTACAAATGGCCAAACGATATATTTCCATTATAGTGAGTTTATTTGATCATTCTTTTGTTTCCCAATAATGGGAAAATCGTTCAATACTCTAAAACACCTTAACGGTATTCCACAGACCACATGTTAAAATACCCTTATCACATCTGGTCCTATATACTTAACCAGGGCAGGATTACTTAGACGGCTTTATAGGCAATTCTAAGAGAGGGTCTTTTACGTCTTCATAAATTAACTGACTTTATGTATTTTTTTAAGAAAACATTTAAACGACTAAGATTATAAAAGTTAAGTTCGATAACTGATTTATTTATCCTTTAGACCTTCGTGGATAGTGATAAAAAAAATATAACTACCCTATTCCCACGGCATATCTATTCACAGAGTGATTATTTAATTATTTATTTTAACAAAATATAGTTGACATTGAACAATGAAAATAATTAACATTTGTTCCATTACATTTTACCCTTCCCCTTAGATTGAACATTTTCCCACAAAAGGAAAGTAAAAGAATACAAATCTCAACTACGCTGCAATATATCAATTTGTAGATTCATACAATAAACCTTAACCTAATCTTCTTCATTCTTCTTTCTTCATTAAGAAGTTCCTTTAAAACACATCTGCTAAGTGCAGTCTTTTACGATCGAGTTTCACTTTTCCACGAACACGCACTTTTTCACTAGTCTGAACAAGTACCGCTTTTTACGATTCACTGTTACGTCCTTTTGAGTCTTTAACCAGTCCCTGCATTGTCCCCTTGGTGTTCTGGACTCCTCTTGATGACCCGAACGTTGCAGAGAATGCAGCTACCTGATTATCATGTTGTTCAAAAAGGCCAGGCTGCTCGCACGCTTGTTAGATGTTCTCTGTACCCATAATTTTGCAATGAAATCCACTATTATTGAATCGTTACAAGCTTCCTCTGTCGTGACCTATGTGAAGTGCATGAACTCGATCTCTCGACCTTGGAAAATAGTTTCCTTGTATGAGGATCAGTGTGGTTGATCCCCATAAATTTCCTTGCTGTCAATTGGTACTGCTTCCTTGGTAATGAATTCAATGTTGACTCCACTTCTCCATGTCCATTCCAAGCAAACACATCGTTGGAGTTAACCAGTGAAATCGAATGTTTCGTCGTGGAAGGTTCGTCATCTGCTTCTGCCTCTTCCAATGTCCTTTGCGTCATAGGTTGTTGTAATTCCAGCTCAACTGGGTCGGTTTGCTGTGTCGCTTTCACTGAAGTTCCTGGACTCTCACATGGCTTCATAGGAGGGAAAACGTGTTCGTCAAACATCACCTATGCAGTTGGATGACCCAATTTCAGCGATACCATTAGCTATCCACAGTAGAAAGTACTGCTTGCTCTAAAACTCCAAGACATTACTAATATTCTTGACAAATATAATCACCTAAAACTCCAGGAGAAAAACAAAAAATAATAATACCATCACCCTTAAAACAAACAAACAAAACAAAAAGAAATACTCCTGACGTATTACACAGTGTGATGTATCTTCTTTTAGCTATTTGGCTCTACTGTGTCACTCATCTCTGTACTTTGGAAACATTTCTTGCTGCGACAAACTGCTATTTATAATAACATTTATAATAATATTTGCTATAATATTTGCTAACTGATCACTCGATCCCTAAAATAATCAAACCCATTTATACACGTATTTACTTTCTTTAAGACCCCCGTACGCGAACTTCTTTTACATCCGTACCATGTATCTCTCTAACATCTGTCACTACACCACTTAATTCGACAATTCGCTATGGCTTATGCTTTTCTCGGCTGCTTTTGTATCCTCCTATGTTCCTAGATTGCGTGATACTTAGTGTCCTAACTTGAACTCTTACAGTGTAGTTTTGTTGACTGTAATTTATTGACCCAAAAGTAACCCTTAAACTGTATAATTACCTAAATGAAATCCACTCATTTGCGTTTCGAAGGATAATACTTTTACTATGCATATATATAGTGTGAGTTGTCTACTGGAGTCTTTGATAAGAACTCTTTACAATCGTAGACCTGATGTTAAAAAAAAGGTAATTGTCAAATTGGTCTCTATCACAGCCAACTAAAACTGTCCATTTGAATCTAAGTATTTTAAAAGCATTTCCCGGATAAAGCTGTTCTTAGGATGTGCAAATTATCCTTCACAGTCTTTAATCCATCTAACTTTGACATTTTCCTCGGCCAAATTCGCTAGTATTATTACAAATTGCGAAAAAAAAATAATAATTCCTTTAAGTCCTTTTTAACTCCATGCCACTAATTATAGCAATGACCGAAGATCATATTTCTATAACGGTGGCTGGTCTGGAGTAGTGTTTAAAATTTCTACCTGTTTCGAACAGGGACGGACCCCTTCTTTTAGTATAAAGATAATTCCAATTATGGACTTTCATTTACATAAAAGTAGATCTTTCCGAATTGAGTTATAGATGAATATGTTGTTTTTTAAAACTTTGTGTGATTTTGCAATGGCTGCTTAATGTGGCTTTATACAAATACTATTATGCCATCCAAATAAACATCACAATGTAAGTCTAATATATAGTAAATTACACACATCATTAATCACTGCTAAGTAAATGGAGAATTAGCTAGCCTAAAAGACATATGGTTACATTTCTAGTGACCCCAGGGACTGAATATACTATTTATTCTCTATTCATTGAGTCAAGTTCAACCCGCCAATAGCCTTTAGTCGTGTCCGGTGTAGAAAATACTTAAGCTTCTCCTATCGTCTTATTCTGTCAAGTATACTAAGGTTGGAGAACAAAAGTAAAGTATAATTTTACTAAGTTGGTAAAATCGATACAACATCTAAATCCCTTGGTCCGGTCCTGTCTTCTTCCTTATTAGGACCACTGCTACCCTTCAAAGAGATACAGAGGGTTTATTCTATTTCGTCTATTTAATTCTTAATTTTTTTCCGCGAAGCTCACACGAATTTCGATAAGGCGCTCCTTCGTCCATAGTTTCTAATGGCTTATCTTCCATCTCGAAGATGTGGCCATAACTCTCTGAAACTATAACATCATACTACTTTCGCTTATCTTCCTCTTTGAAGATATCCCGTAACTCTCTAAAAACGTAACATTTTACACCTCTCGGCATCTTCTTCGTGAAGATGTCCCGTAATTCTACAAAAAAAAACGTAACATTTTACACCTCTCGGCATCTTCTTCGTGAAGATGTCCCGTAATTCCCCAAGAACTGTAACATTCCACTATTGCGGCATCTTGCAAACGGTAACATACATTCTCATAATGTACTCTATGCTGGCAAGACATAGACTCACTCAAAAACAAAACAGCCTTAGTGAGAGACCGCTGTAAACTCCACCCTACCTAGACTAACTACATCTACCAAATTTTAAATGCAAGTGGAATTATTAATGGACTGGGTATTGGAAAACAATAAGAATGAGGAGAACACTATACTTTGAATTGTTTGATTGTGAATAAATGATATTAAATTATTGATAGTCGTGCAAATGTCGACAATTATATGATTGAATGGCTTATAATTATAGTGTCCACGCGTCCGCGAACGCCATAATCACAGCCCTGAAATGAGTGAAATTTCCAAGTATTCAAACAGTCCTGTAAGAGTCGGTTGCCTCGAGTTACTACCGCTCTTTCTACTCTGATGGCCAGTCAGAAGTATTAGACTGCTGAATTATTTTACTATTGTTAAACCAAGGGTTGTCCTCAAACTTTTCCAAACTATTGAATATCAGGTTAATCTCTAGATAACTTCAGAGTTTTTTCTAAACTCTGAACGTTTCCCTAGAAATATGTCACGGATGGTAGACCTGGGAACTAGACTTGTATGCCCCACTCATACGTGGTACCACTTTTAACTAGTATTAAAAAAAAAACTCCACGATCAGGCCTTGTCTCCCTTAGATCATCTCGCTAGCACCAGCATTTCTGCCCGTCGTGCTAAAACTGCAACAAGTTGCAAACTCAGAGGCGTCTAGTTCACCAGCATTACTGCCTTGAACGACAGTATGGTAGGGTCGTACTAGATAGCCATTCAGCAAGATCAAGCTATATCTCCGCAACTCCGATTTCTTTAGACTGAAAATAATTACAGGCTTGCATTTTCCCAAAAACTCTATTCTAAATTTGGAAAATTTAAGTTGTTACTATAGGCAATGTATTCTATATTCTTTCCAGACGGAAACTTCCCCGATGTAAATCAAACTTCAGTTTTGCCATGTCTTTCAATTTCTTAATGAATAATTTTAGGGTTTCGGCTTCCGTCCAACTTTGTTGACCAGAAGTCGAAATCACGGCTTCTATAAAAGCCTCATAATCCTTTCCTCCAGTGTAAGGATCAATATTATCCAAATCATTTATTTCGGTTAGTAACTGTTTTATCGTCTTCAGATCGTCTAAGTAGAAAGATCTAGGCTCTCGTAACCTAGTCTCCGACTCAGAGTCACCGACCACTGGTTGTTCTTTCCTATATTGTTTCATTGTTACTAACTCTTTCTCAACTTTTGCCTGTAATTCCACAATCTGTCTTCGCAGTGCTTCTACACTTCTATACTCTGACTGACCCTCATGGCCGCCAGTTACAGCCTTATTGCATTTGTCGTGTTCCGACATATTCAATAAGTTGCCTTTTCTATGTTGTTATATATTCACGAACTGTTTACCCGGATATAGCTTCGTCTAACCGCTGTTACATTCTTTACTCCGCTATATACCTAGATATAGCCATATTTAAACTCCGTTACGTACTTACACCGCTATATCACCACCAGATATTTTCGATATCTAGATATAGCACACAAAATACTCCCGTCTTCTTCACTCTAAACTCAAAAGAAGACAAATCGATACAGAGCCGCCTTCAAAATTCCCTTAATACACGTTATTTCACCCCTTATTTATTTATTTTACTATCTCTCTACAAAAAAAAAAATTACCGCGATATTAACCGCCGCTCTAACCCAAATCTCGTATTATAAACAACCTCCGAAAAAAAATAATTAACGCGTTATAAATCGACAAATACTCTAACCGGGTTTTAATGTTATACACGCCCCAGACAATTAAAAAAAAAATGTTTAGCTATTATCTCGATCACAGCTAGCAAAATATTATCTATACTCTTATCCCTTTTAAAACCATCTTTTTGTTCTGCAGGTCAAATTCTCAAAACTCTAGTTTCACAAATCTCGGTCACAGTATCCGATTACCGTGAGCCTAACTTCGGACTTCTGACAGCGATTCTAAAATTTCACACAGCACTAATTTCTCTTAAAACAAAAAAACTAAAAAAAAATTCCTCATGATAAAAACGATGTTAACTCTGTAAGTGAAATGCTAGACAGAATTATGTCGGTAAACTCAAAATTCGAAATACTCTTAACAAATAGAATTTATTACACAAATAATAATCACTCCGGATCCTCTAATTAACTCTATCCTTTATAAATTTACCGCAACACTCAAAATAAATGCTGCAAAATATAACAGTAACTTATTACGGCAATAAAAATCCAAAAATAAAGTGTCCCTTCTGTCTAGCTTACACTACAGGTAAAAAGTAAAAGTTTTTGTGTAGAAAATATATAGGATATTGTTACGAATCTACTAAATTTTATAAAATACAAATGCAAATAAATGTTCGCATGCAACCTACCTTTGTTGCCCAAAAACAACAAAAAAAAACCTAATTTGAAATAAACTGTAAAACAACCACAAAAAAAAATTCTGCTATAAACAGATAAAAATTACCTATAACAGGTACCCAATTATATGTGAC
Organism: Diaprepes abbreviatus; assembly: GCA_034092305.1. Taxonomy (NCBI): domain Eukaryota; kingdom Metazoa; phylum Arthropoda; class Insecta; order Coleoptera; family Curculionidae; genus Diaprepes; species Diaprepes abbreviatus. Next base: position 1,825,903 of record JASJET010000161.1, on the reverse strand, counting down.
TAATAAAATATAGATTTATGACGCCCTGTTAAATTCTCAAGGAACACCTGAAAGATACTCAAAACAACTGTATAGATTATACATTTTCGTACGATTTTCTCTTATTCAGCTACACCAACACTGCACCTGTAAAGAAGAAAAATAAACACTCCGACCTGTAACTCTCTTGTCGTTCCTGAAAGAAAAATAAATAAAAACTAATAAAACTAATCGCCAGTCTCTGGATCAGGAAACAAGCTGACAATCCGCGTCAATAAATCTCATTGTCCTCCTAAAATCGTTCTTAAAAACTGCTAACGAAAAAAAAAAAAATAAATAAATAAATAAATAAAATTAACAATCAAATTATAACACAAAACTTTGCTAAATACAAATGCTGCCACCTTTTATCATAATAGAATGATCTTTAAAAATGCCTGAAAAGAAAAATTTTAACATAATACTTCACATATCAAACGCTGAAAATAAAGTATTATTTATAAATCGCTATTATAATTCAATTTGCATAAATTCATAGTTAAACAGGAATAAGTTTAAACCTTTCATCAAATGTTTATAAAATAAAACAAAAATTCATTAATCCAACTTCGTAACAATCCCATATATCTAAACTACTAGTCAGAACAATTTTCTTCCATCTCTTTCTAAATTTTAACCCGTTAGGATAATTAACAATTACCCTTTAAGACAAACATTTCTTGAAATACAGGAGTTTATCTAAGACTCCTCGCTAAAATAAACAATATATAAACAACGATTTCTAAATTCACTTGCACTTCACAGTACCGATTGTAAATCTTAACATTATACAAGGTAAAAACAAATTTAGAAGAAATAAATTGTTGTAACTACAATAGTAAATTAACGTGATTTCTACACTAATCACGGAGATACAATCTGAAATGTCGTTAGTCTCCAAAACTACTTAAAACTTGACACTTGTTGTAGTTATTAATTCACAGAATTAATAAAACCGGATGAAAACTACTTTTTAACCCTTTTAACTTTAAAATAAATTGATATTTTATCTGTAAAGTTACTAGGTATTTTTTGTATTCTCAATAAAAATAATAGATCGTCAACATAATCACCAAAATAAATGTATTTTATTTCTAATAATCTACCTTTAGCCCGAATATTTTTTAACAAAATACGCAACATTTATACTTCGATAAAATAATAATAATAATTTCCCAACAAGTGACAAAAGTAATTAGTATGCGTGCAACTGATGTCCTGAATCTGTTGTGGTTTTGTGTCTTTATCTAACCTGAAAACCCTAAATTTCCTAGCAACTTTCTAACCAAGATTTTAAATATTCTTACTTGAAATATTAACCTTTTTAATTAAACTGAAATAAAGAAAAGAGAAACCAAATAATGAAATTTTCAAAGCTATAAATTCACTAGTCATGAACGTTTCAAAACAAACAAAAAATTAAAAAAAATATTTAAATTTTCAAATCAAAATTACTGATTAATAAAAAAAAATAGCTACTACGCGTTGGTTCTTTTTGTTAAAATATTAATCTTGCAACTACGCAAATTTTATCTCTCAAAATTCTTAAAGCAAAAATTAATTTTTATTAACATCCCTTAAGCTGGCCACCAAATTTTATGTGACAGAATTTGATTATAGACTCTTGCCGATGACATATTGAGGTAGCGTTAATTATCTTATCTATAATCATTTTTGTCCCATATTAATTAGTAACTATTTTAATAACCTACAATTAAAATTTCACAGTAATAAAGACACTCTGGAAGTCTGGTCGTTCAACTTCTCTCTTGCTGTTTTAGTACCAAACACTACGGTTATTAAAGCTTACCACAACCATGACTCAGATCTTCAGGACTCAGGAAAGGCTGCTAATTAGTTGGTCAGTAGACGTCTCCTGTTTAGTAGGTTTCGCAACAGCGCTCCCGTGAGTTAATTCGCGTGAAGGTTTTAATTAAATTGAGTAAAACAAGTTTCTCAAAACAACTTAGTCTATTAAACAAAAATAAATAGAATAAAAACGAACTATTTACAATGAGAAACTTAAAACTAATAACAATTACGAAAACTAACATAATTGCTCTTCTCGGTCGTTATTTTAACCAAAAATCTAAAACCCAATTTTGAAGAAACACGTATAAATAGCTTAATAAAATATTAAACAAAAAAAAAAGGAATAAAACGCGAAAACAGCTATTTATATTACTTAAATCGAACCGTATGAAAATCGCGAAATGCCCTACTAAAATAACACACGATAGTCCCTTAATTTCCCAAATTAAACAAAGACAACCTTCCCTCCCGACGATGATACCCGTGACGTCATTATTCTACGGCACTGGTATGGTACCGTACTACCCGACATTCAAATTGGGACTGAAGTTTACTATTCCTTAAAACAGTGTATTTCTACATCTTACACCCCCCCCCGACACCCTTCTGTTCGAAGATTTGGGAGTTTTCTTACTGAGAGCGTTAGCTGTACCATACCGGATGTTTGATTCACGAATTGACCTGTGAGCATCTAAAGCTTAATTTTTATATAACACAATTGATAAAACTATTCTACTTCTTTCTATAACTAAAAGAATATATGTTAAAGACTGTAAAAAAAACTATTCACTTTTCTTGGCTGTTTTGGCAATAAACCTCTTAACTCATTATTTCTTGTGAATAGAAAAAACAATTATTAATCATAATTCTTTTTATAAATAGCCAAACGATATATTTCCATTATAGTGAGTTTATTTGATCATTCTTTTGTTTCCCAATAATGGGAAAATCGTTCAATACTCTAAAACACCTTAACGGTATTCCACAGACCACATGTTAAAATACCCTTATCACATCTGGTCCTATATACTTAACCAGGGCAGGATTACTTAGACGGCTTTATAGGCAATTCTAAGAGAGGGTCTTTTACGTCTTCATAAATTAACTGACTTTATGTATTTTTTTAAGAAAACATTTAAACGACTAAGATTATAAAAGTTAAGTTCGATAACTGATTTATTTATCCTTTAGACCTTCGTGGATAGTGATAAAAAAATATAACTACCCTATTCCCACGGCATATCTATTCACAGAGTGATTATTTAATTATTTATTTTAACAAAATATAGTTGACATTGAACAATGAAAATAATTAACATTTGTTCCATTACAAAAGGCTTCAGCGCCCACAGAGGGACGTTACCGCCTCCGTTGGAAACCTATTGGGTTAAGGTCTGGAAATTGTGCCAGCCACTAAAAAACCATAACGTTATTTTCTTAAAACTGCCAATTAATGGAATATAAAATCTTATAATGCATTTCATCATTAAAGAGAACTTTTTGTATTTATTTATTATCGAGTTTAATTGCCGATTAACAAATGTCCGCTTTGCAATTCTATTTCTTCCTGAATTAAGTGATTCTTTAGCAGCGCATCTATTGATTAGCTTTGTCTGGATCAACTTCCTTTCTTTCTAGAATTTAAACCTGAGGTTCTTAATTTTTTTTGTCTCGTAGACAACGCGCCAACTTTTTCCGTTTTTCGTAGACCTTTTGTCTTTTATTTTATCAACTTAATCGTGTGCAATGGAATTATTGGTGAAATTAAAAAAATAATGTACTTACTTATCTCCAGATTATTCAAAGAAGACAATTTTGACTCACTTTAACTTGTATATTACGTTTATTTTTATTTTTGAAAATATTTGGTCACTTTTCTTCTCATAATTCAGAAAACATGAAGAGTGTGTGCTTGTGATACTCAGAATAATAATACATGAATTTAGTAAGTCTACACAAGTCTGTGCCGTGTTCCTTGCAGCTCAGGTTCAAGTATAGACATATTTTCGAGCCTATGTGGATATATTACGTTGTCAAATGGGCAAGTTTTAATAAGTTGCAAGTAGTATGGCCACAAAACGAATAGTTACTTACTTGCTAAATAAATTAATGAGAAATACCAAATTATTAAATAGTCAATTTCTTTGTCTATTCTAATTATAATGGAGGTATATAGTTACAATCTGTTAGGTATATTATGACATCTACGGAACGATTAAATTTTGATGATGATCTGCCGAAATACGATCCACTTTTGAGAACCCCCATTTACGTCTCATACACCCTCAATTTTTTTCCCGTTATCATAGACCCCTCTCAGGTCGCATTCTACCCCATGAGGGTTCATATGGACCTCTGTGGAGATCAGTGATTGAAGCAGTAATTCTAATGGTGGTTTCCGAAGGCGCATTCTAAGAATTTCTTTTATTGCTCCTGTCGGTTCATATTGTTATTTTTCCACGTCTTTCTCTGCATTCACTAATCTCTGCTTTCATTATTTAGAAATTGTTATATCTCTTGGGATGATTAATTCAGCACTGACATATTTATTACACATAAAATAAATTTATAAAATTTCCTTAGCCTCTACTTTGACTAGAAACTTTATTTTTTATATTTTTAATATTAAAATGTTGCTTTAGTTTAAACTGATAACTATTTTGTATTTGAAAGTTTGCTTTTATATCAGTTAATTTTTCTTGATTGTTTGTTCATTTATAATAAAAGCAAAATCTTTTTCAAATAAACTAAGTAAATAGCTGAGCTTCGTTAAAGCAGTTTTGTGCTATATAATTTAAGTTTGTCAAGCTTCCGTAAAAGAAGCTTTTCCTCTCTTAAGATAGTTTGACTCTTAACCAAAGTGATAAATGAACTTTCGTCAACGGACAATTAATTTTTAAACTGAAAGAGTCATTTTCGGAAATGCTATAACTTCACGATCATTTTGGGCTTATAGCCGTAAAAGTTTTCATAAGACGTATTAAGTTGATGCGCGAAAATGGCTATTTATGGTAATTTTAAATAGTAAAAAATATACGACTGCGAAAAGAGTAATAATATTCCTTAAATTAAAACATTCTTTGACAATGTGGTACTAAGAATGAAATGGTGAATTTTCTATCTGTCAGTTCGTCTCGTACAAATATAATGTATGATGTGTAATAAACAAAACGGCGACTTTTTGACATTAAAGTATACCATTTTATTTTCAATGCAGATATTTTATGCAAATTTGTGGTTGGTGGATTCCACTTCAGCGATCTTCTAAAGTAAGAATAGCCCAAGAGCGCATCATTTTAAATACATTTACATTTTCTTTACATCGGTATCTAGTTTTTTAAATTCAGCTTAATATATTTAATAAAATTGCATTTAGGTTAATTCAAGAACTTTTTAAATATACTTGGACATCTTTTTGCAACTCTATTGGAGCATGTGTCAAAAAATATTTTGTGCAATAATTCACTTAATTAAAGCGAATGTGTAAAGTATGTTTTGATATCAATAATAATTTAGCCTCCATCAAAGTGGGCTTAAATTTCAAAATTGTAGCTAATAGGGCGGATATGTCGCATTCTTCTTACCAAGAAACTAACGAATATAGGTATCAACAACAATAATTAAAGAACTTCTATCACTTTGTCATGCAGTTTTTCGATGAGTTGATCCAAAAATGGGTTATTACTTAAGTAAAGAATAACTTTTATATTGTATATTTTAAAGTTGACTTTTTTCAAAGAAAAGTTGATCATGCTACTAGGAATTGTGTAATTATCATATATTTTGGGTTTTGGTATATCATACATCGATAGACGATGTACGGTAACGTATGGTAGTTTTAAATTAAGTTGGAAGACCAAATAAAGGTCCGGGAGTCTTTTAGGCTTATGCTGACAAAATAGTTTTAGATACTTTAAAACAATGTATAACGAAGTTGTAGGTCTTAAAATATTTCCTTGAAGTAAATGTATGACATTTTAAGAAGCCCAGAATTACTCTATTAGTCGTTTAAAAATTAATAAATAAAAATATCTATATATGATACCAGTGAGAACCGCGATTAAGAACAATTTAATTACATGTTTCTAATCCAATACTTGTAATAAAAACTAAATAAAAAGTATTTTGTGTGGTATAGGTGCCCTGTTTACTACAACGATAAGTGTTGATTAATATATAAATAATTGTTTTTCTTTATTGTTTTAATCAAAAACCGCTTGCCGGATGGAAAAAAGCCAAAAGGTATTCTTACTAAAAAACAAAGCGACATTATAAAAACAACGTTTTGATTAAAATACTGGACTTGCTAGAACAGAAAATTTTCCTCGAAAATGTGTTTTTCTGCACTGTTAGTATCTACTAAAATTCTACAATGTATCTAAATGGGTCTCAAGCATGTCACAGAAAAACTAATTAAAAAAAAAATGTTTTGTATAATCTCTTCTACGATTATTGGGTTATTAAGTTTACAACATATGGATCATGACTAAAATGTGGTTGTCGGACTTGCATTGCCTTTATTTTCATTTATTTTTACGATGTTTCGATTAGGTTGTATCTCTAATCGTTATCAAGTATAAACTGAATGTTTTGTCTTAAGATTATCACTGGATATAATCACGACTAGACTTTCAAATGATACTACATTATCAGATCGAATCACGTTACCACTGGACGGAGTGATGGACTTTTTGGAGTGTTGCCTGCGTAGTGCTTACTTTCAAGTAAAGGGCAAATTGTACGCTCATAACGACGGGCTTCCTATCGGTTCTTCACTTCTCCAGTCATCGCCAGTAAATATATGTATATATATATATATATATATATATATATATATATATATATATATATATATATAATGGTTCCAAATTGATGCCATAGAAACGGAAACAGTAAAACCGAAAGTCTGGTAGAGATATGTCGATGCTGTCTTTATCGTATGGAAGGGCAATGGTCAAGAACTTAATGATTTCTTGAAACATCTAAACACCATTCGACCTACGGTTAAGTTTACCATGGAAAAAGAGGTAAATGATCAATTACCCTTCCTAGATGTCATGATAAACCGTTCAAACGAAATTATTAAAACTTGAGTATACAGAAAGTCAACACATACTGGACAATATCTTACTCAAAGCTCTAATCATTCTGTTGTAACAAAACGGGGAATTATACGCAACCTCTATAATTACCATATATCTATATGCAATAATGCCGATTCATTGGAAAAAGAGGTAGCAAATATTAAATCCGATTTACAACAGAATGGTTATCCTTTAAAACTAATTGAGGATGTTATAAATAACTTTAGAACAACGACCACTGGACAGCAAGAAACACGTTCCTTCTTCACAGTTCCTTACATTAAGGGAACTTCGGAGAAAATCAGACGAATTGCCAGTAGTTATAATACAAAAACCGACTTTAAATCACGAAATACACTTAGAGCTCATTTAATAAAAACAAAACCAAAAGTTACCGATAAAAAAGAACATGTTTACAGAGTTCCATGTGAGTGTGGTGAAATGTATATTGGAGAAACCAAACGACCACTAGAAGTTAGAATTAAGGAACATAAAACTCATACACAAAAAGGGGAAGCGTCGAGATCAAGTATTGCAGAACACGCTTGGGATAAACAACACCATATAAAATGGTCTGAGGATGCGGCAATGTATATGGAACCCCACATGAAAAAAAGGAAAATTCATAGAAGCAGCTTACATTAAAAATAATAATGGAATCTTCATTAAACCGAGTGTTGAGATACCTAGTCTTTGGCAACCACTATTTTGTATCATCAAATCATTGTGGTGTGAACAGTGAAGCGAAACTTTGTGCTTCAATGGACACAGACCGTATATAAGCTAATAGTCTTAAGACAAAATATTCAATTTATATTTGATAACGATTAGAAATACAACTTAATCGAAACGTCGTAAAAGTAAATAAAAATAAAAATAATGCAAGTCCGACAATCACATTTTACTCAATCTTCAAGATTGTCTACAACCTTCAAACAAATGTGGATCATATTGGTAAAGTTGTATTTTAATTATGACCATTTATTTTGATAATGTGATTTTGAATGATTGAAAGTTACTTTTTGTCTCTGTTTGATTCGCGATAGAACAGCTAATAGTGGATGGTGTTGATCATAAACTTAGTTTGCTGTGAATTTATGGTGGTAACGGAAAATATGTAATGTGCCGGTACGACCTAGTCACGTCCCTTCTAAATTTTGGTAGCCCAGAGTACAGAATGGAATAATGGGAGTAATGTGAGCTGGCAAATCGGGTAACTTAGCACAGTCTAATCTTCAAAGTTCTTACGGATACTTACGGAATGAACCATATTGAATTTGGAATAGCTTCGATATTGCAATAGTGGTTTTTCTCATCTTGTAATGATCTGGCTGTCCATTATTACCCCGCCATTACGTTATCTTGAAACTACTGACTGCTATGTGTCTCCAAGTCTCTCATAGAACAACTAAACCTTCTCCAAAAATAAAAGGTAAGATTTTATTTATTAGGTGTTATAACTAAATAAATGTGGGTTATAATAAGTTCATTTTGGGATTTTGAGACATTCTTTTAAAGATTTTTATTTCCTCTGTCTACTGCTGGAAACCTAAACTAAATCCAGCTTGTTATTATGGATACATGGTTCCTAATGGGAACTGAAGATAGTCAAGAGTAGCGTCATCCTGTCCAGCTCCAGCGGGCGAGTAGTTAGCTCCAGAAAGTTGGTGTTACCTTTTTCTATTGGGTATATGTTAGACAGGGCATGAACAAAATGACATGTTAAGGGAATTTCCTTATTCATAAAAGGTATTGAGAATTTAACTGTTAATTAAAATATGATTATTGGAATATTGTGTATTGTTACTGTTGGGCTAATTAATCATATTAATCACACGAATCTGTAATCTTATCGCGTTTCTGCTTACTGGGTTTTAAAGATAGGGGTAACCATTGTTTTATTTTATAAATTGAAGGGAACTTTCTGTCTCTAATTGCCACTTTGTAGTTGTCAGGCAGTTGGATCATTCAATTAACTAGCCAGTAGTAAAACTATAGGGGAATATTTTTAGAGTTTAGGTATTAAATATTTGTCGTTTTCTCAATTAAAATTATATTTTCAGTGTTTTTAAATTTGTAAAATTAATTTAGCAAACAAGTGATCATTATTAGGTTTATTTTCCAGTATGTGGCTGCAAGTTCAAGCTTTGAGTCTCTCTGTCTTTTAAAAATATAGCCATATTCTCTCATGACATGATAATATAAACTTTTACTGTTTCGTTTCACTATAGACCTAACGATTAATTAAAGAAGTGTAATATTGCGTAGAGACAATCTAATAGGTTTTATATTTTTTGTGAGACATGATGAGACAGGGTAGGTTGCCTCCCTTTTGAACTCGATTTTTGGGGTCTGGGTCTCAATCGTCATTAATGTGACCAAGGAGAACACAGTCCCATGACAATATTATTCTTTAGAGTTAGGATTCTGTTGCATCCCACTAATACCTGAGAGGCAATACACTCACCGATTTAGCTAGTTATATATAATTTTTTGACAAATTATATTTTCGTTAATTCTTCAAAACACGGAGTGATATTTCAGGAGTATAAAATATTGTTTATAACCTACATATATATATATATATATATATATATATATATATATATATATATATATATATATATATATATATATATATATATATATATATCTGAAGTCGGTACCCTGATGAGTCTAGTAGAGACGAAAAATGTATCTCTGCCGTATCATTGTGGCGGGGAGGGTAAGTTTTGACTTTCTTCTCGGCATGGTGCTACAGGTAGGCCATCATCTCGATGGTGGTGGAATAGGATAAATTGCGTTTTATAACAATTTGTTCTAACTGTGCAACCTCTAACACAGAAAGGATTAGATGGAGAGAAGTTTTGCATTTACTGTTCGTATTTTACTTCATTCGATACACGGAGCTGCATATAGTTTTACGTTTGCTGAATGTGATTTCAGCACTACAACGGCATAATGTGGATATATCGACTGCTATTGCATCTCACACGGAGGAATCCGTGGAAGCCGCATAAACATATATATATATATATATATATATATATATATATATATATATATATATATATTTCTATCGTTTGATATGAGATTGTTTTTATATATGTAATTCTCCTTTCAGGCAGAGAATATGAAAAATATATGTACAGTTTATTTTTTGCGTTTCGATCACCTCATGATCTCGTCAATGGAGCTGTATCGGACTGAGAGCAAGATTAGCAGGAAACAACTGATATATGAAATATAAATTTCAAGGCATGTTGGCAGGATATTGCACCTGCCATCTATCGACCTCGATGTCAGACTGAAAAATATCGCCAGTGGAACGACATCTATGTTACATTGAATTGTTTCGACCAGATTGAGGTACTTCTTTTTGTAGTTCGGAAATTATGAAGTAATACAAATGATTTTTAATTATATGGTGCCTATTTGAAAAATCATAAAATAACCCAGCTTATCTGACTCTCTATATTAACTTTTTGCGCTGTAGTAACTCCATACAGAAAGTTTTAATTGAATACAGGAATTAAGTTTTTATCATAAGATTTCTGCCTATTGCTTATAACCTGGTTCCGCGTTATTGCCAACAAAATTTTTGGTTTTCTATAATTTCTGGAGGTGACCCGCTTCATTTTACCGAAAAGGTGCCATAAACTTTCAGGAATAAACTGTTTTTACTCTTTTAAATCCGTTTTAACTGTAAAGAGAATTTTAAACCTTATCCTGTCAGAAAAACAGCAATAAATTCTCCGAAAACCACATTTTTTATTTACAAAGCCTTAGAATAAAATGATGTTAAATGCCCTTTTTAAATTTCATCTAATCCGCTAAAAAGCTACGATTTATGTACCTTACGGTTTGAAAACGGTTTTAATGCGTCTTTTCCAGTGAGATGAAACATATATCCTGATTCGCTTTATTTTCTTACAAAATATTACTTTTTCTGTGCTTTATCAATATGCTTTATATAAATGATTGACAGTCATTTTAATTTAACTAATGTAAAGAGAATGTTGTGTTTGCTTATACATTTTTGTGTAATAATGACAAAAGTAGAATATGAAATTCTAAGATGAATTCCGCAATTTTTAGAAGTCTGTCACCCGTTATGTTAGTTGGAAAGCTTGGAGATTAAAGCTGGCCTATCTTTGGACATAGTCGCGTACAAAATACTGTGCTGCGTTTCCATGGATTTAGAAGAATAAAACTTGCCTATTTGCGGTCTTCGTCGTGTGGAATTCGCTGTTTTCAAGTATGGTGGGTTAGGAAACTTTGTGATTGTAGCTCGCTATAGTCTTGATCATTTGAAACTTTTGAAAAATATGTTTCTTTTTTCGATTTTTAAAACGTGTCATAGGATTAGGGGTTTAAAAACTTTTTAAGTCTACTAAAAAATAAAAGGCATGTTTTCTAGCATGCGCAATTTTTTTTTGACAAAAAACTCAATAACTCGCAATTCTAGAAAAGGTTTTAATAGCATTTTTTGTGTAGCGAGTTTTGAAGCTGTTTGAACATGTTAAAACTAAAACTTCTTTTCGTTGTTTTTTTTTTTGGTAAGTTCGAAACACTTTATGAATATTGCTTCTAGAAACACTTAAAATAAAAAAGAAATATTTAAAATTAATTTTCTTAGGAACTTTAAATTCCTATAAAATCGTGAGTTTTGAAGCGTTTGAGATTTTAAAAAAGAAACGGATTTATTTATCTTGAAAATAACTTTTTTTGTTAGTAATATCCGAAAACATTTAAAACGTGCAATTCTAGAGACAGTTGAACTTAAAAAATATTTTTTTGCTATTTTTACTGCTTGTAGAATTGCTAGTTTTGAAGCAGAAGATTGCGACGTAATACCTCTAAATTCTTCATTTTTCCCTTTTCGGAATGCTATCTGGCTTATCTCTGTAGCCCTTCTCTTTTAAAAGATATTTAATTTTGTTTGATATTTAATTTTGTTTGATATTTCATCTCAAGTAGTTCAAAGCAAGAAGTATTCTTGTGGGACAGCTGACAAAGAGAAAATTATGGTCTTGGGGAACTTCAGATTTCTATGGAGTTATCTAAATGAATATTTGGTTTAGTTTTGTCACGTAATTACTCTATTAAAATTAAATTAAATTCGATATGTCAGGGCTTCCGGATTGTTGATAAATTAAATATTCTTATGAGATCGCAATAGTATGATTTAGAAAACTTTTGTAGCACAAAATAGGACGATTCATATTATGAATGAAAATGAAAATATAGGTTGCGTACATCTACGAATGGCTTATATTCTTCCGAAACAGGAAACTTCCTAATTCGTAGAGTAGTCCTAGTTATAAGAAACCCACTTCAACTAACAGAGAACAAGCTTATATATATATATATATATATATATATATATATATATATATATATATATATATATATATATATATATATATTAAAAAATGTGTTGGTTCTTTCTATTATATTATAGCGTTATTTGTTCTTAAGTTATTTCATTTTGTTCCTTTAAAAATGAACGATAAAGAATATTATTATTATCCACAGGCTTAGCCAAAAAGTTCTCGCACTCCCTTCAGGGAAACATTCACTGATCCCAAATATACTAAAATATGATAAAGATCGAGCTCTCTGGGAGCCTTTTCCATGTTGTCGGGTCGTAGATGATGTTATGGTCCTCTACATTTCTCATAAAATTCTAGACAGACCGAGCGGTCCCAAGCTGCACTGCCTTTTAACATAATCTTCGGTGTTCGTTAAGACTCCAATCTCTTAATTTTAAGCAAAAGACTTTTCCGTATTAGGTCGGTTCTTGATATAATTATGGGGATCATTCGAACGCTACTCATTCCCTACTGCCCACATATTTGTACTTCCAAGTCTCTGTATTTGGCGATTTTTTGTGTTTTTCCCCTAGATTCTTGTTATTAGAAACGGCGACTTCTATTAGCGTTGCTCACTTGAATGTCTTATCCACTGAAATAAAATGTTACTTGTTCTATGTAAATGTATGATCCGTAAGCACAGTGCGATTCTAGTACAGCTTGAACTTCTTTATTCTCCAGTATAGGTTCCGGGCTGTATTAATAGTATGATACTTACTCTGGTATTAGACTTAGTTTAACGCATTCCCTTCAGGGGAACATTAACTTATTTCAGATATACTCAGTTATCATACGAATGGAGCTTTGAAGAGGCCCTTTCAATATTGTTGGGCCCTGGGTGATGTTATGGTCCTCCCATAAATTTTAAGGCACTTCAAGTAGTTCCAAGTAGCACTTCCCTTTACATAGGCTAATTCAGGTGTTCGGTAAGAACTCCTGATATTAAGTAGAAGTCTCTATGATCCGTAAGCACTGTTCGATACCAGTTCAGCATGAACTCGTTATTCTCCAGTATAGGTGTGTGTTCATAATATGACACTTTCTTTACCTGCAACAGTTTGCATTTCTCTGTCAACTCTTAATGGATAATCTTCGCGGCTGAATTATCTATCTTCTTGTAATCAAATACGACAAATGCTTGGCATCCTCCTATTATGTCTTGTTATGGATTGTTTTTGATGTTCGACATCTATAGTTGAAAGCTTTTGGTTTCAGGAAATATTTGTCCTGACGTTAACCAGTGGTTCGATGCTAATGTGTCGATATTTTCCAGGTTGACCTCATTTGAGCATTGTCCTTGAAATGGGATTCTGAGGACAGGCTTGAAGCTTCTCTTGGTCTGGTTGGTGATGAGAAATCAGTCTATAGTTCTTCAATCGCAACGATGTTGAGTCGTCTGTCTGCTATATTACCCGGTATAGCACAACGTATTCTGCCAGCTTATGAAAATATGAGTATAAAAGTTATAAATTGTTCCAATAGCTTACCAATATCCACCAATCCTTTTCCTCTGTTATTATTATTATCATTATTAATTAAGCTTCTGGTGTACTCTATATATTTTAAAATCATATTTTTTAGATTTCTTATCTTAAGTCGTATTTCTACTATTTCTGAGAACATTTTTTTTTAGAAAGTTTTATAATTCGAATGATCATTTTTAGTGTCACAAAATCAATATAAGAATTAATTTTAGCTAGATTCTGTTTAAACTTTTTCTCTTTCTTCGGGAATTACATTTTATCCCGTCGACTGTTAGCAAGAGTATTCGAAATAGATTATATATATATATATATATATATATATATATATATATATATATATATATATATATATACATATACATATATTTATTTATTGCGAATCATTATTCAGATATATGTTAGTTGTAATGACTATTAGCACGTCTTAAATTACATTTAGCCAGTTTCTGCGCAAACTTCATTTTGTATCTCCTGCCATTAAATTTTATTCAGTCAATTGTAATGTCGACGACGTAAAGAGTGCTTTTAAATCGACATTGAAAGAGTGAAAATGGACGTTCCGCTCATCGATTTTTAAACCCTTTTCCTGTGATATGAATTCCTGCAGCAAGTGCAAAATTATTTAATAGAAAAAGAGGCAGTTCGCTACTTCGGTTTAGAAAGACCCTCGGATGCAATATTGATATTTGGGGAATTTGTAGAGTTCTTAAAAAAAAATTTAAAATTTAATGAAAAAAATTAATTTTAAATATATAATAGGTCATCAAATAAAAGCATTACAACTTTAATTTAGAATAAAAACACAACTGTGTAAGGTATCAATGATTTTTAAAAATTTTAATTATATTAATAGTTTTTACTTAAAAATTACTTCTTGTAAATTGAATCGTGATTTTTTTAAACATTCCATTCTGGAACCAACTTAAAGCTACTTTTTTATATATACCTGTTCTTATTTCTCTCATAATACAAATCATATTTCTTTCTAGGTTATATAGTATTTGCGGTGTATTGACGTATTTAAGACTTTAACTAACCCACAGACATTTCTTGAAATTACAAGTTCCCCAAATTTGTTACACAAGACGTATGACATATTGTACCGTCTGGCTAAAGTAACCTATTGTCCACATCAAAATTATTGTATTTATACCAGAAATTGTCAGTATTCATTATACTGATCGTGACGGCGGCACCATTTTCGTTTTCGAAAAGATAAGGTTCGGTAATGCATTCAGATCAAGAACTACACCAAAAAGTTAATTTTTGTGAGTAATATGATATCCCAATCGATTCATGTACATTAATACTTTATGTGTTCGAAATATACTTCTGCAAGAGTTTCTATATCTCAAGTTAAATATCACTCTTTAAATTATTTTTTGACAGTCGAAAACTATATCTATGTTACCTGCTTGATCCCACCTTAAAATATGAAAGCTGTAGCTGCATATACCATTCCATAGTACGCTGCTGAATAATATTTGATATATCGACTTCGGAAAGTACAAGTTCTCGAGAACTATGTATGCTTAATTGATCTGGATTATCGTTCACATTTTGATTCAAAACATCTACATTTTCAGCAGTATGTTTACGTTTCTAACGTCTTGAATTTCTGACATTACCGACACTACCAGCTAACTCGAATTTATTTATTAAACTACAGAGGGTACATTTTTTTGCGATGAACATTGGAGGTTGAGTTTTAACTCCCTTAAAATGCAATTTAGGACGTAAAAAAATATGTGTCGAATATTTTTGGTATATTTTAACATATTGCGAGTAGTGTATCTGGGAAGGCACTGTGACACCGGATGGCATGTTCCATCGACTTCTTCACTTCTTCAGCAATGACCTTGAAAGAACTACCCTTAAAATGCAAGAACTACCCTTAAAATCAAAGAATTCTAAGAAATATGAGTGACGTAATTGGTTCTTCGGCATCGAGGTTCATTTGGGGTGGTTTTTCCATCGGCTTCTTTACTTCTTCGGCAATGACCTTGAAAGAACCAGAAGCTTGAAGAAAGAAGCCGAAGGATACCGAGCTAAGCCGAAGTTTGAGCGAGTTAGTAACAATTGTTTTCTAAGAATTTCACTTAGTCACCGCTAAAAATAACTTCTTCGGCACTCGATTGCAAGAAGTAAAAATGTCGTAATTTGAATGATTCATACATAAAGTGTGACTAATAATATAAATTCATGTTTGTTCAGGTTAAACTTGGGCTCGGCTAGATGACTACATGCATGACCTCATCCTGGTTCGCGGAAGCTCATTTTATGCGCAATAATTAAAACATTTTTAATATATAATGAGTATAATTATTTTAAAACAATATTGTTTGTCTTTGACAACAGATTGAATAACATCAGTGATTATTTAAATTAGTTATTTATTTAAAAAATATAGATTTAAAAAAAAATGGATTGTATAAGTATGTGGGATGATATATCAGGTTTTCCTGATTTACCTTACAAATTTATGATTTATTTTCAAAATTATTTGAATTGGGAAATTGTATCAAGAAGACAAAAATTAAATTCGGATTTTATACGAACATTTCTGACAAAATTGAATTGGGAAGAATTATCAAAACATCAACAATTATCTGAGGAGTTAATTGAAGAATTTAAAACATGGGTAAATTGGAATTCTATTAGTAAATATCAAAAACTGTCTGAAGAATTTATTAGGAAACATAAAGATGAAGTTAATTGGATGATGATAATAAAATACCAGAATGTAGATAAGGAATTTTTAGATAAAATGAAATTTTCTATTGAAAAACACAATGATAGCACTGAATATTGATATTATATTTTAATTTTTATAGTTATATTATTTTTTAAAATATATTTGTATTATATTTTTGTATAGATAATTTCATTAAAAATTAATATTATATTTATTTTAATTTGATTGAAAAAAAATAAAAATACAGTTTAAAAAAAAAAATATATATTTTGTTTTATTTGATATATACATTATTTTTATTCAAAACTATTTTTATTAATCCAACTATTATGTTTATTATCAAAACCTAACCATTTTACAAATATTTCATTACCTTTACGCTTAAGTACTTTTTCTACTAAATATACATCAGGATATTTAACTTTTTGTAATTGTAATTCGTAAAAGCCTCCTTTGATTTCTTGATTATTTACATCTTTAAGTAAATAAGTAACAGGATTAGTTAATTGGATTTTTCTAATAGCAAATATTTCGTTTGACCAATTAGGTTTATATTTTTTATCAAATACACCTCGATATTTTGATATACGAACATGATCTCCAATATTATATTTCGGTTTTGATGTCATTTTAATTTTATTATAAACATTATTAAGTAAAAATTTTTCATGTTTTTTAGTTACATCAATAGGTTTAAAACCTGTGGTGCTATGTTTTTTGTTATTATAAATATTAATAATTTTCGGTAATATTTTAAGCCATTTATAGGATCCTTGGAAACTAAATTCTTTCCACATTATATTTTTTATTGTCCGATTTACTCGTTCAACAATAGAAGCTTTTTTTTCACTATAAGTAACGTAATGTTTAACATTATATTTTTTCAATAAATTTTGTACTTCTTTTCCTGTAAATTCTCCTCCCGAATCTGTACACAAGTGAATTGGTCTTTGATTTTTGAAGACGTTTTCCAGTGCATTTGCTACTTCCTTTGATGTTTTTGATTTTAATGGATATGCCCATACATATTTTGAAAAACAATTAATTACGACTAAAATATATTTATATCCATTATTTTCAGATGAATATTCTTGCATATCAACTAAATCAGCTTGCATTAAATCTAGTAATGATTTTATAATTACTTTTCTACGTTTAAAATTTATTCTAGCAGGTTTATGTAGTTCTTCAACAATTTGTCTTTTAACATCAGTTTTATATTTTGACATTTTAATTTTCTTAATTGAATATAAAATTAATACTGATTAATAAATAAAAAACAACCTATTTTTATATAGTTTATTATGAAAAATAATTAATATTCCAAGTTAAATCTTTCTTTATAAATTGTATTTCTATGTTCAATGGTTAAAATTTTATTAAGTGTATCTTCTAACAATTTAATTCTATTTCTAAAACGACATCTATCTAAGGCCATTTCCATATATATATTTCCATTTCGAGCTTTGCGATAAGCAAAATTCCATTTATATAATAAATAAATTTTATTTTTGGATTCATTAAAAGTAACACTCTTTTTTTCTTTATTAATTTTTGTGTTTATAGTTAAAGACATTTTAAAAAAATTATTCAATTATATTGGCTTCATACAATTCTTCAATAATTGAATTAATTTCGTTTCGATTACTAGTATTACCAGCTGCTTCTGATGCAAGTAACAGATGAAGTCGTTCAACAAGTTCATTTGGGTCGTCCCAATAAATATAATCAGCTGATTTATTATTAACATTCATTAACATACCTTTGCCTTGAGGTAAATTTAATGAAATCTCTGATTCATCAATATTAGAATTATGATCATTGTCACTATTACTATAATTTTTAATTATTTGAAATTTTTTATTTGAGCTTCTCTTTATATTTTTTAAAACGTTTGTTCTCTTTAAAATGTTAACAAAATTTTTGGCATCATCTTTTGTATAAACAGTCGGTGGTTTTTGATTAAAAAGTAATCCATATAGACCTTTAGTACCTTTGTATTTTTTTCCTGCAACTATGATATCCGGTCCATCAAAATCAATTTTTTTATTTCCAATAGAAAACTCGCTACTTTCCTTTTCATTATATTTTACACGTAATTGATCATTTGATTTATTAATATTTGGATCATTAATAAGTTTTTTAATATATTTAAGTGGTAAAGGGTGAAACTGGTCGTAATAATCTACTAATGACTTTTCATGTATTGATTTGTTAAGTTCATTTTCATATTGTTTTTGTCTATTAATATCGCTATTTTTTAAATCGTCATCAATCTTTTCTATTAACATTTTTCTTAAATTATACGGTTTTTTTCCAACGGTACTGAAACTTAATTTTCTTTTAAATTTTTTTTTTGCTTTTTGAGGTGATGAAACTGTACCACGTGTTCCTTTGGGAGTTAAATCCTCTATTGGAGTAGAAGTTATCGGATCAAATAAAATGGATTCTTTATCGTTGTTTGTTGTTTCTTTAATACTATCATTTTCAAATAAATCAGAATATTCATCTTTTCTCTTAATAGGAGAAAATAATGATTCATTTTTATTTATATTTTTTATAGTAGGTTTTAAATTACTTTCAATATTTTCTAAATGCTTGGTTATAGGTTGAAATAAGTCTTCATGAGTTTTTTGACCATGTTTTAGAATTAATAATTTATTTTTTATATTTTTTCTCTTTTCAATTAATTTTTCTTTTATATTTTGTTCTAATCTATTAGATTTTCTTTTCTTTTTTAAATTTACTAAATGATTAATTTTTCTTTTCTTTTTGAGAACCATTGTTCTTTATTCACAGATTTAATAAATCTAACTAAAATTTTATTTTAATATTAAATGTATATATACTTATCAAAACCATAACGATATCGACCATTGTTTAGAGAATTATCTTTAAAAATTGAAATAAATCCAAAAGGTGATTTCCAACAATAAGAACATATTTTTTTAAATTTTTCAAATGACATATCTGTACCAACATGATCTGTATATATGTGACGTAAATTTAGTTCATCTTGTTTAAAACAGATTAATATATTAGCATTATCTCGAATTAGTTGCTTAGGTATTTTTGAATAAGTTTGACAAAGATAGAAACAATCTATTTTGTTATGACGTCCCATACTAAAATATTCTCTAATAATATTCTGTTTATCACATGCAACATCGTCAAAAATAAATAAAGAATTTGATTTTGCTTTAGATGGTGGTATTATATTTTCACTATTGTTAAATTCATAATAACCTAGTCCTTTAATTGGTTTTAATAATTCATGTAAATATTTATATTTTGATTGATATAATGATTTCGAATACAAATAAATATTTTCAAATTTTAATCCATTAGGATGTTCTATAAGACTTAACATAGTGTTTGTTTTTCCACAATTTGATGGGCCTGTTATTATGCATCTTATTGTGTTTGGAAAAAGAGCGCTATGTTTTAAATTTTTTGTATGTGTTGTATCAGTATCGTGATTATCTACAGTTAAAGTAGTTTTTTGTCTTACAACCTTTTTCATATTGTTTCTAAACTTATAATACTTATAAATAAGTGTTGTTATTTAATATATATTTAGTTAACGTTTGAATTTTATACCGATAACAAAAAAAAATGAGATATTATTTAAGTCACGGTGAAATTAAAGGAAAAGGTTTATTAAATTCTTTTATAAATAAATTGCCATTTGAATTGCATTTACCTGGCTATAATTACTGTGGACCTGGAACAAAATTAGAAAAACGTCTCAGTCGTGGTGACGTAGGTATAAATCCATTGGATGAAGCATGTAGATTTCACGATATAGCATATAGAAATAGTTCAGAATTACATAATCGTCATGAGGCTGATCGAATTTTACTTAAAAATGCATTATCTAGAATTACTTCATCGGATGCATCATTCAATGAAAAATTAGCAGCTTTAGGTGTTTCTACTGCAATGCATACTAAACTTAAATTTGGAATGGGTGGAAGTGGAGAAATAAATCAAAATGGAAATAAAAATTTAAAAGGAAAATTAAATATAAATAATAGTCAGTCTTTAAATGTAATGCACCAGAAGAACAATACTATAGTTAATATGCAAACTGCGGATATATTACGAAAAAGTGCTAAAAGTATGCAAACCTATCTTGATCAAATAAAATTGTTGATAAAAAAACTTGAACCTACAACTCATACGGAAGGAAAAATACAAAAATTGCAAGAAAAAAAGAAAAAAAGATATTCGAAAACTAAAAAAAAATCTGATGAAAAACATATTGATAATTATCATGAAAAAGCAATAAAAGATAAAATATCACAAAAAAATTTAAAGAAAAAAATTGAACAAGATATGTTAAAATCCAGTAATGAATTATTAAATGAATCTCAAAGTAGAAAGAGAAAACTTATAGAAGATGATAGTAATAACGCTATAGATATGTTTAATATTAAAAAGATGAAACTGGATACATCAAATCAATTAAGAAAGCGTAAATTTGTAGAAAATGAAGAAAATGATAATGCAGTTGATTATTCAGATAGTAGTGCATTTAAAAAAATTAAACAATAATTTTTTTCCTATAAAAGAAACGTCGATAGTTAATAATATGTTATTTTAGTTAAATCTATTATAATGACTAGAACATTATCTCGAGTAAGAAAACGTAACAGGCAAGTAAAAAATAGAAAACGTAAATTTAAAAAACAGTTAAAAAAAGGAAAACGTAAATTTAAAAAGAAATTAATGAATTTTCAATCTGTAACGAAAAAAATTAAAAATGTTATAATGAAAGAGAAACCTAAAAATCTTCATAGTGCTCTAAAGATAGCAGTTAAAACAATTAAAAATAAAAGTAAACAATTAAAATCACCAAGAGTAATTAAAATTCCAAAAACAGGAAGTATATTACCATTAATACCGATTTTTGCGGGACTTAGTGCTCTTGGAGCACTTAGTGGTGGAGCGGCTGGGATTGCCAGAGCTATAAATGATGCACGAGCAGCCAAACAAAAATTGGAGGAAAGTAAACGTCATAACAATACCATGGAAGCCATTGCAATGGGTAAAGGGTTATATTTAAAACCACATCATGCTGGTTTGGGTCTTTTTTTAAGTCCAACTTATTCGAGTCCAAAAAGACGAAAAAATTTCCAATAACTTTACCTAAACATGCTTTAACCAATGTGGAAATTGATTTTTTTGCACATAAATTAAATATACCAAATTTTCGAGGAGTTTTCATGAAAGATCAATTACCAACGAAGATTTATCGAAATGAAATGGGTGTAATTAATTTAGATAATTATTCAGGTCCTGGAACTCATTGGACTGCTTATAAAAAATGTAATAAGAAAATTTTTTATTTCGATAGTTTTGGAAATTTAAAACCACCCATTGAGTGTCAAATTTATTTTAATTCAAGTGGATCTTGCAATATTTACTATAATCATAATCCATATCAAACATATAATTCTATTAATTGTGGTCATTTATGTTTAGAATTTTTGTATTATCCTATTTTAGGTTAATATAAGTATTATGTTTTAACTATTTTTGTTTCATTTACTATTTATAATTCTTTGTGTTTACATAGTAAAAAGAAATGTCTTATACATTTACATTATCAGCAAAAAGTTCAATTTTATCAACAAAAATATATCCTCCTATAGTTCTAAACAGTGAAGATGAATACGTATTAGGACTTATAAACTTTGAAAGTTATAACACAATTCCAAACATTGATAGTTCAAATAATATATTTTATTTTGGTAACAATAATAAAATTGTATTGCCAGAAGGTTCTTATGAAATAAATGATATTTACCAATATATAAAAAATTATGTTTCTACTCATACTACGAACTCTTTAAATATTAATTCATTCATACCAAAAGGAATTGATAAAACAGAAAATTTAATATATAAAATGACCGACGAAGAAGATATAATTGAAATATTAGAAAAGCCATTCCAACTAACTCTTAAACCTAATAGAAATACTTTGAAATGTGAAATTTTATGTAATTATGATATTCATTTTGAAAAGAAAAATTCAATTGGTAATTTATTAGGTTTTAGTAATAGATTACTTAAAGCTAATCAGTTGCATATATCAGAACATCCAGTGGATATATTTAAAGTTAATGCTATTTGTATAGAATGTAATTTAGTTATAAATTCATTTAATAATGGAAAACCGGTTCATATTATTCATATGTTTTACCCAACGACCGCACCCGGATTTAAAATAATTGAAAAACCAACGAATGTTATTTATTTACCAATTAGTACACATTATATTGATGAGATCATACTTAAAATTACAGATCAAAATGGAGATTTAATTAATTTTAGAAATGAACTTATTACAATACGTTTACATTTAACAAAAAGGCAAAATTAATTTATCGATAATTAGAAATAAAAAAATATATATGTAATTTTTTTTAAACCCCCCGCCACATTACCTTAAAAATTTTTTTAATAAAACCTAAATAATAGTATATATTTACCATTTAGTATATTTTACATTGATAAGATAACACTAAAAATTAATTTCTTTTCTAAAAAAATATGGTATTTCTTTATAATTATAATTCTTTAACTTTACCTAGTTCTTTTGATAGTCCTAATTTAAATCAATATAAATACGCTCCAGTTAACAAAAATAAGTTTAGTTATAAACGAAAGAGAAAACAATTAACATTAAAAAATAGAAAGTTCCTTAAATCTTTGGGATTTAAATTAAAAAAAAACTAAGAAAAAATAAATTTAAAAGAGTGTTGGTGTAATTTAAAGATACATATTAGTGTAAGAGCTGTAAAATTTTTAATATTACTTAAGTGTAAAAAAAGAAAAAAACAAAAAGATTATGAGTTATAATATATTAAATGTTAATGAAAATATAATATATGATGACTCAGTTACAAGTTATCAGTATCATACCCACCAACCATATTCATCTTCAACTTTAAATAATAATGATGAAATTAGAATACCTATACAAACTCAAGATCTCTATACACTACCAAGTCAAAGTTATTTATATATTGAAGGAAAATTACTAAAAGACGATAATACATTTTCTGATAATGTCCAGTTTATAAACAATGGAATTATGTTTCTTTTTGATGAAATTCGATATGAATTAGGAGGACTGGTTATTGATCGAATTAGAAATCCTGGAATAACTACTACAATAAAAGGATATGTCTCATTTACCGAAGCGGAAAGCAAAAATTTAAATAATACAGGTTGGAATGAAAATGAAAATCCCTCACTATTAGATGGTAATGGTAATTTTAATGTTTGTTTGCCATTAAAAATGATTATGGGATTTGCTGAAGATTTTCATAAAATAATAATGAATTTACGTCAAGAATTAGTTTTAATAAGAAGTAATAGTGATTTAAATGCAATAATTCAAATAAACGATAAAAAAGAAACTTATAAAGTAAAACTTGAAAAAATTCTATGGAAAATGCCTCACATTATGGTAAACGATAGTCAAAAACTACGTTTATTTAAACAGTTTGAAAGTAATAGAGATTTAACCATTGCCTTTAGAGGATGGGAATTACATGAATACCCTCAGTTACCCCAATCGAAAAATCATATGTGGACTGTGAAGAGCTCTAATCAACTTGAAAAGCCTCGAATTGTGATTTTCGGATTGCAAACTAACAAAAAAAATAATATTTCAAAAAATATGAGTCATTTCGATCACTGTAAATTATCTAATTTAAAAGTTCATTTAAATTCAAAAGTATTTCCATATGATAATTTAAATGTTGATTTTGATACTAACAAATATGCAATTCTTTATGAAATGTTTACGCAATTTCAAAAATCTTATTATTATAAAAATGAAAGTTCAGCTTGTATTTATCCTATAAAGTATAAAAATATTGCTCCATTGGTAGTTGTAGATTGTTCACGACAAAGTGAAGACATCCTGAAAGGTGGTGCTATTGATATTCGAATAGAATTTGAAACAAATTCCTTAATACCTGCGAATACCACAGCTTATTGTTTAATATTACATGATAGATTGATTAAATATAATCCGTTAACTAATAATATAACAATATTTTAATATGTATGTGTTAGATGTTCAAGGATTTCAATATAAAGATACTTCATTTATATGCAGAGAAATTGCTATTTTAAATATAAGAACTGGAAAACTATTTCATAAACATATTTACTTACCTTTGTCTTCCCAATGGTTGAACAATGAATTTAACCAACAAGTTAATTGGAGTACAACAAAATTACATGGACTGGAATGGGATTGCAAACTTAATAATAAAGACTCTATAGTAATTGAAAATATTTTTTCCTTCATTAGGTATGTAATAGAAAAGAATCAAAAAGTTTTTGTTAAAGGATTGGAAAAAAAGAATTGGCTACATAAAATTATTTCCAATGAAATTATAGATTTAGCTGATTTAGGATGTCCAAATGTTAAAAATATTATCAGTTCATATAATGTTAAAAATCTACATTGTAATAATCATTTGTATAATAATTTAAGATGTGCCAAACAAAATGTATTTGCATTAAAAGAATGGATTGTATCAAATAATTATCAATAAATAAATATTTTTTTTTAAAAAAGGTTTGTTTTTTTTTAAAAAAAACTCATTAAATAGATTCATTTTTTTTTATTTTTTTTTCAAATAATACATATTAGAATATATAGGGAATACATAATATAAGAATACATGTTAGAATATATAGGAATACATAATATATAGAAATACATAATATATAAGAATACATAATATATAGGAATATATATAATAAATATTAAAAATATTTTTGAGAATTTAAAAATAAATCCTCTTCATCCGGAATTGTTATTTCAATTCCTTGATCCTCTTGAACTTTTTCTGAAACATTAGTTGGTTTCTTTCTTTTAACTGGAACTAGAGGGGGTGGAGGAAGTAGAAGAGTATCTGAACTTGATGAAGACGACGGCAACATCGATTCATCTTCAAGATTGAACGAATATTTCTTTACTGCCTTTTGGAATAATAAAAATTGTTCATCATCTTCAAGTTTGGCACGTATATATTGAATAGGTAGGTTTCCAAATTTTTTCAACAAAGTTACAGTTTTTGGAGAATATGTTAACTGTATAAATATTTTATCACCTTTTAATGTTATATCTTTAACACCAAATCTAAAAAAAAAATAAAAAAAAACAAAGTTTTAGATTTAAAAAAAAAAATAAAATTTTTATAAAGTTTTTTTTATTCTATTTTTAAAAATAAAAAAACTAATATATTAATTTTTATATAAATTTTAAAAATATTTTTTATTAAAAAAAATATATCATAGGTTTTTTTGTAAAAATTAAAAATATCTAATTTATTTTTTAAATTAAAAAATGCTTATTGTTAAAAACGACAAAAAAAATACTCACTGAAAAATCTGTTTCATGACCACCATTGCCATTTTAAGAGGAAAATTCACTTTGTCTGTAATTGCCACAATAATTGTACAAGGTGTTGTAGACATCTTTTTTTTCTCGCAGATACGTAGGAAAAGAAGGAATTTCAAAATATAAGTGCACTTGTAACAAAATGTTCTGATACAATTTGAAAGAAGAACCTGTATTTATACATATTGTTTGTAAAAATGTAGGAGAACTTGGAGTTAATTTACTCTACAACAAATTTGGTAAGCCGAAAAGACATTTGGAGTTAATCTACTATACAACAAATTTGGTAAGCCGAAAAGAAATTTTTTGAAAAAATTAAGTCACAAAAAAATTTTGATACTGTATCTCCAAAACATAACGAACAATGTGTATGGCCGGAAAAATGGTAATGAATTTTTAGAATTTCAATAGGTTTAAAATTAATAGATATTTTTCTAATTATTTTCATAAAATCGTGAGTTTTATAACAATTTTTACATATTAATGCTCCAATTGGGGTAATATTATGTGGAAAATTTGGGGAACTCCAAATGGCATAAAATTTGTTACAAGTAATTTCATTGGTCGTATGTTCTAATTTTTTAAAATATTTTCGAAGACAAATTTGGAAATTGGATGATAAATATGACGTTGCATCAGGCGAAAGAGTTACATTAACAAAATCAGGTTCTTCAATTAAAAGATTATTTAATATTTTTTGCAACGCCATATGCGACCAATGAGTTTTACTATTCATAAAACATCTCACTTTACCTTGAAATTCCTCCTGTTCGTCTGGTTTTAGTTGGGTCACTTCCACTGCATCTTCCTCTGCCTGTTCCTCATCTTCATCCCAATCGATATAATTCATCTCTAAGACCTCTTCAACTTCTTTTTTAACTTCACAATCAATTTCTTGTATGACTTCTTCATCAACTAAAACCAGCGTATCTGAAAGACTTTCTGATTTTACGGACATGGTAAAAAAAAAGCTACTTGTATAAAAGTTAACAACAAGTTACTAGATAGTAAAATGAATAATAAAACTTAATATTCTCCTATTTTTATAGTAGAACAATTAATTCAGTGAATGTACAGGAAAACCTTATACACAATTAAAAAATGATGCAATATTGCATCATCCAATACTTGACTTTCAAATTATGCAAAAATAATAAATTGCAATAAGTTTTTCATATTGCGTCATTCTAAGGAAATAACAAATTAGTATTCAATTTAAAATGAAAACAAAAGAACAAATAAATGCAAGGAATAAATAGGATGTAATTATTTCTATTAAATGCAAGTGCTCATTAGTATTCAATTTAAATGGGAAAAAAACAAGTAAATTCAAGAAATAAATTAACTATAATAAACAGAATACGATTATTTTAATTCGATGCACATGTTAATTGATATTCAATTTGAGCGGAAAATATTTTATAGTGAGATAATTATCTAAGTACTGAATAATAGGTGTAATTAAAATTTCCATTTTTATTTAAAAAATAAATTGTTACTATAATTTAAATTTAATTATACCATTAAGCATTGCATACATTTTAAAAGTATAATAAATAAAATGTAATTATTTTAAATGAAGTAAAACTACTTTCGATAATTAATTTTCCTTGTTTAGTTTTTTTTGTTATTGCATTAGTAAAAGTTATTTTTATATCATAAACCAGGTGAAAAATTAGTCATTTATAGTTGAAATATATATAGAGAATGAACGCTCCAACAGCTTCAACTAGTACCTCAGATAATTTTAATACAATAGTTAGTTCAGTGGTTGAGAAGATAATACAAGTAAGTAGATTAATTAAAACAAAAAATGATTATATATTTTGGATAGGATATATTCGAAAAACAATTAAATTAATTGAAAAATGTGAAAAAAATAAATTAAAATGTTTGGGTAATTTGGCTGCAATAGAATCTAATTTAGCAATATTAAAATATTACAAAACAATTTTTAAAAATAAAAAAAGATATAAATTTAGTAATTCTATTAATTTTAAAAATTTAAAAAAGAATTTAGAATGGCAAGATCTTGAATCTTGTTTTCAAGGAAGAATAAGGACAGGTATCATTTTAAATTTAAATATAAAAGATCCTATAATATTTTTAAATAAAGCATATAAAAGTTTTTCCTTAAAAATAAAGAAAGAATTAAAACGCTCTTTATTAAAAGTAAATACTACTTTTTCAGCCATGTTTATAAAACCACAAACTTTTCAAACTGATCTTAAATATTTTTCTACTAAAAACCAAATCATAGATAAAAATACTAATTTAAAAAATTGGTATACTGAAAACGTTAAAAATAAAATTTTATTAAAATTAGAAAGTTTTCAAGAAAAGGACAGCGGATACGCTCTTTATGAAATTATAGGATTAAAAGTAAATATAAATAATTATTCTCCAATAAACTGTGGCTATTCAACATACGTTAAATTACCAAAATTTATTCAAAACACAAAAAGCGTCATTAATATTAAAAATAATGATGAATATTGTTTTTTATGGTCTATTGTTTGTGCTTTATACCCATGTCACTCAATGAAAAATAAACTACGTACTTCTTCTTATCCTCATTTCAGTGAAGTATTAAAATATAATAATATTAATTTTCCAATTCAACTTCATGATATACCAAAATTTGAGGATTTAAATCAAATATCTATTAATGTTTTTAAAATTAGAGAAAAAAAATCTGATATAGTTCCATTATGTTTAAGTAAAAAAAAATTTTCACCAAGAATTAATTTATTATTACTTTCTAATAAAAATATCTATCATTTTGCGTTTATTAACAATTTATCACGATTGTTAAATAAACAAATGGGTAATATAACTAATAAAAAATGGTTTTGTGAAAGATGTCTTAATCATTTTAAGACGCAAAATAATTTAGCTAAACATTTTGAATTATGTAAAACAATGAATGAAACAAAGATAACTTTACCTACCAAAAATAATAACATCTTAAAATTTACTAATTTTAAATTTAAACAAAAAATTCCTTTTGCTATCTATGCAGATTTAGAAAGTATTTTAATTAAACATAATAATTTTGGAAATGATAAAACAAAAATATTTCAAACGCATGAACCTTTCAGTATTGCCTTCTATTTAAAATGTTCTTATGATAATTCTTTATCAGATTTTAAATTGTATACAGGTAAAGATTGCATAGATTGGTTTGTTAATGAACTACAAAAAATATCAATTAAAATTAAAAATATTTTCGACAATATAATACCAATGGATCCTCTAAACAATGAAGAATGGCAGAATTTTAAGTCCTCAAATCATTGTCACATTTGTTTAAAACAATTTAATGAAAACGATAAAAAAGTCAGAGATCATTGCCATTTTACGGGTAAATTTCGTGGTACCGCACATAACTCATGTAATTTAAATTTTAAAACTAATTTAATAATTCCAGTTTTATTTCATAATTTATCTGGATACGATGGACACTTCTTAATTAAGGCCCTTAGTACCAATATAGAAGGAAAAATGTCTCTTTTACCAATTAATAAAGAAAAATACATTTCTTTTACTAAATATATTAAAAATTCAAATATTCAGTTTAGATTTTTAGATTCATTTCGATTTATGGCTTCAAGTCTTGATGACTTATCTTCATATTTACCTAATACTAAAAAAAATATTTTAAGGTGTTATTATAAAAATGATGAACAATTTAATTTATTAACTCGTAAAGGAATATTTCCTTACGAATATTTAGACTGTTGGGAAAAATTACGAGATACTCAGTTACCATCCAAAGAATTGTTTTATAGTTCTTTAAAAAACGAACATATTTCCGAAGAAGATTATAGTTTTGCTTGTAAAGTTTGGAATAGTTTTAAAATTAAATCTTTAAAAGAATATGCTGAAATATATCTTACAACTGATGTGCTTCTTTTAGCTGATATTTTTGAAAATTTTAGAGAAACATGTATAAATACATATAAGTTGGATCCTTTATGGACTTATACTAGTCCAGGTTTAGCATATCAAATTGTACTTTCATTAGGTATTGAATTAGAATTATTAACTGATATTGATATGATTTTATTTATTGAAAAAGGGATACGAGGTGGTATTTCACAATGCTCTAATCGATATGGAAAAGCTAATAATAAATATATGGAAAAGAAATACGATCCAAATTTACCTTCATCTTATATTATGTATTTTGATGTAAATAATCTATATGGAACAGCAATGAGTTTACCATTACCAGAAAAACATTTTGAGTGGATAAATAATAATTTTACTCCTAATGATATACTAAATATTCCAGATAATAGTCCTGTAGGATATATTTTTGAAGTAGATTTAGAATATCCTAAGGAACTATTTCATTTACATATGGATTTACCATTATGTCCAGAACATTTACGTCCACCCTCTTCAAAATTTAAAAATACAAAATTATTAACTACACTTTTTCCTAAAAAAGAATATGTTATTCATTATATAAATTTAAAACAAGCTTTAAAATTAAATTTAAAACTAATAAAAATACATAGAGTTTTAAAATTTACTCAGTCTAATTGGTTAAAAAATTACATTGAATTAAATACAGAGTTACGAAAGCAAAGTAAAAATGATTTTGAAAAGAATTTTTTTAAGTTATTAAATAATGCATTTTTCGGGAAAACAATAGAAAATGTTCGAAAACATAAAGACGTTAAATTAGTAACACACTGGTCTGGTCGATATGGTGCTAATTATTATATTTCTAAACCAAATTTTCATAGCTGTTCTATAATAGCTGACGATTTAATACTTATTGAAATGTCCCGTTTAGAAATAAAATTAAATAAACCAATTTATGCAGGATTCAGTATATTAGACCTTTCAAAAACATTCTTATATGATTTTCATTACAATTATATAAAAAATAAATTTCAAAATAAAGTAAAATTATTATATACAGATACAGATTCACTAATATATCATTTTCATGTGGATGATATCTATCAATATATTAAAGAGGATATTCATAAATTCGATACATCTGACTATCCTGATAATAATATTTATAATATTCCACGTAAAAATAAAAAAGTTCTTGGTTTAATGAAAGATGAACTTAATGGAACTATTATTAACGAATTTATTGGATTAAGATCAAAAATGTACACTTTAAAAATGTATAAAACACATTTAGAACTAGAAAAAGATGTAGAGAAACTTAAAATAAAAGGTACAAATAAAAAAGATATTGATAATTTTATTAAAAATTATGGTACTATTAGGAAAGCTAAGGGTATAACTAAAGCTGCTCTTAAAACCATTACATTTGATGATTATTATAAATGTCTATTTAATAATAATATTTCTGAAACTAGTCAAAAAATTATTAAATCAAAATTACATCAAGTATATACCATGGAACAACAAAAAATTGCATTAAATCCATATGATGATAAAAGAATAGTAAATTATTCATTAACAGATACTTTACCATGGGGCTTTAAATAATCATTTTTTTTTTAATTAATCGAAATGTTTGTAATTATCAAAAAAATCATTGAAAAATAACAATTTCAAAAAAGTATAAAAAAGTATTTTTTTATATATTATTTAAAAAATTATGGATATCTAAAAAAATATGACCTAATGGAATTTAACTACTCAGGTAATATTTTTATTTTATATAATATATGTTTTTTTTCATTTTTTTTTTATTTTTTTCCAGGTTAAAGTTAAAAAAATTCATCCAAAGGCAATTATTCCTACAAAAATAAAAAGCAAATCTGCAGGATACGACCTGTACACTTTATCAAACGTGTCAATTAAGCCCGGATCAAGAGTTTTAGTAGGAACTGGAATTCAACTTCAATTACCCAACGGTCATTACGCTGAAATTAGATCAAGATCTGGTTTAAGTCTTTTCTATGGAATAGAAGTTGGGGCTGGAATTATTGACGAAGACTATCAAGGCGAGATAAAAGTTGTCCTGTATAATCATTCTGATTCTACATTTATAGTTTGTCAAGGCTATAGAATAGCTCAATTAATTATTAAAAAATCAGTCAATTCCATTTTAGTAGAAACCACTGAATGTGAGGTTTTAGACCTATCACAAAGAGGAACTGAAGGTTTTGGGTCATCTGGACTTTAGAAAAAAAATTACTATGGAAAGATTTAATCCATTAAATCAAAATCGTATTAAATTTATTTCAAAAAAATTTCAGCCTTGCATACAAGATAATGTATTAAAAATTATAATATCCATAATATTATTTCTAAACGAAAAAAAATTTAGAATATGTTGTGCTGGAGGATACGCTTCTTACATTTTTAAGCGTACCAGTAAATATATAGATATTGACCTGTATATAGAAGAAACAGAATCCTTTACAAATTTTTATAACATAAATTCACTTATTTCCAGTGCCTTAAAACAAAAAACATTATCAATTTTTGAATCAGGAATATACTATTTAACACCATTCAAATCATATGGAATAAGAATAGACATTGAAAACAAAGAATATATTATTAATATAGTATTCATTCAACCAAATGCACAAATTAAAAGTATGGAACATTGGGTCTGGACAATAATTAATAATTTCGATTTGGATATTTGTAAAAGTGCATTTTATATTAATGAATTTAAAGAAATACTTCAAATTGTTGTACCGCAACAAATATTAGTTGAAGATTTTAAAGATACACAAGATATTATACTATATAAAAAAAGAAAATATATTGATCGTTCCTTGGAAAAAAATTGTCAACCAATGTCTTTAAAGACATTATGTTATAAAAAAATTACTAGTCTTCGTTGAAATTTATAATTATTTTTTTGTTGAGTTGGTTATATGGTCTGGCTTTCTTGGCTGAAGGGCCAAGATTTTGATAATATTTTTTTTCAGGTTTTATTTCTTAGTATTATATATTTTTTCAGGTATTGTTTCTTAGAATTATAGATATATATTTTTTTTCAGCTATTTTTTTTTGCTGAATTTTGATTATATGGTCTTGGTTTCTATTTTTTCAGCTATTGTTTTTTTGAATGTTTTTTTTTTTTGCTGAATTGGTTATATGGTCTGGCTTTCTTGGCTGAAGGGCCAAGATTTTGATAATATTTTTTTCAGGTTTTATTTCTTAGTATTATATATTTTTCAGGTATTGTTTCTTAGAATTATAGATATATATATATTTTCAGCTATTGTTTTTTTGTTTTTTTTTGCTGAATTTTGATTATATGGTCTAGGTTTCTTGGTTAAAGAGTCAACATTTTAGTAATCGGCTCTTCTTTTTAGGTTATTCCGAATATATTTTATACCATTATTATTAAAGTTTATTTTCAGTATTTATAAAATGGTTTCTTGGTTAAAGAGCCAACATTTTTAGTAATCACCTCTTCTTTTTAGGTTTTTCTGAATCTATTTATACCATTATTATTAAAGTTTATTTTCAGTATTTATAAAATGCCAGTCCCAGCAAGACATAAGTGTCCTAAATGTAAAGGAGAATCTGATGTACCAAATGACAATTGTTTAGGATGTGATTTACAGCAATATTTTAAAAATGAAGATAAATCTAAACATTTACCCTCTGGTTATTTAGAGAGTAAGGAAAGAGAAGGAAATATTAGAAACAATAATTATCGAAACAATAATCAAAACAATGGTCACCAGTCAAATAGATAAATTTACTTATATATGTATTTTTTAAAATAATTTTATTTAGTATAGTTTATAATTTACAAGAGAAAAGTTATTTTCATTGTTAGTATAAAAGAAGATATAATGGAGAATAAAAAAATGTGTTTTGTTCGTGGATGTCGTGAATCAGCTATTAATTGGGTAACATATAAAAGAAGTGGTCGAAAAATGGTCTGTGAACTTCACAGTTTTTGTTGTAAATGTGGCAAAAATCGAAGAGAGAGATTCGCAAAATTTTTTACATTTAATGAAAATTTATATTGCAGCGATTGTGATCCATTGTATCCAAGAGATCCTGTCAAGCATAATCCATCCGAAATTGAAGAAAATATAACCCATTATGTAACTAAAGATTGTCCTATTTATTGGAATTTAAATTTATTATAATGAAAATGCTCCCATTTTTACATAAAAAAAATTTTAAATGTATATATTACTATGTCAATAAATTTTTTTTTTGTATTTATTAAAAGTCTTTTATTTAAGCTAATAAAAAAACACACATATATATATATTTTTAAATAATCATTTTTATTTAAAATTAAAAAAAACAATTCAAATTTATACATTCATGTTTTTTTAATTAGATCAAAATTTCATCAATACTCATTTTATCAAATTCAATATCTTTTAGGCTTATTTTATCTGATTGATCTTCTTCTTCATTATCTGCTATATAACCATTAGATATATCTTTTTCTTTTTCGTTGTCTGTTGTATAACCACTAGATAAAGTAAATTCTTCATGATAACCACAAGGGAAAGTACATTCTTCATAATGTACATTTACGCTTACCGAATCATAATCTTCTATCAGAAAATTATCAAATGCACAATCAAACATATATGATTTAATTACTTTAGTAGAAATTAATTCATTATTTTTATAAAATCGCAACTTTACAAAACATAGAGAACCCATTTTTACTTAATATACAACTATATTCAAATATAAAATAAAACTAAATAAATAATTATTAAAAAAAATACTTTAAATTAACAAAAAAAAAAAAAGCTTCCGCGAACCAGGATGAGGTCATGCATGTAGTCATCTAGCCGAGCCCAAGTTTAACCTGAACAAACATGAATTTATATTATTAGTCACACTTTATGTATGAATCATTCAAATTACGACATTTTTACTTCTTGCAATCGAGTGCCGAAGAAGTTATTTTTGGCGGTGACTAAGTGAAATTCTTAGAAAACAATTGTTACTAACTCGCTCAAACTTCGGCTTAGCTCGGTATCCTTCGGCTTCTTTCTTCAAGCTTCTGGTTCTTTCAAGGTCATTGCCGAAGAAGTAAAGAAGCCGATGGAAAAACCACCCCAAATGAACCTCGATGCCGAAGAACCAATTACGTCACTCATATTTCTTAGAATTCTTTGATTTTAAGGGTAGTTCTTGCATTTTAAGGGTAGTTCTTTCAAGGTCATTGCTGAAGAAGTGAAGAAGTCGATGGAACATGCCATCCGGTGTCACAGTGCCTTCCCAGATACACTACTATTGCGAGATGAGACATAACGAAGATGGACCCCTGGGAATATTCTCTTGTTAATATTTAAAATGAAAATATCTAATAAATATAACTAATTTAAATTACATTCTATGTGATTTGCCACATTATTCTGTAAAACGAACTTCGGATAATTTTAGGAACAGTTTTACAATATACATATATTAATTCATAATTTGTATTTAACAGGAAAAATTCTTAGTTTATTAGAAAAATACTTTTAAATATAAACGGGAATTTTTCTAATAATTACTGGCAATGTCTATTTAGCATGTGTTCATTTTTGAGGATAAACCTTTTGCGTCAATAAGCTCGTTATGAAAGAGAACTTTACATAGCTGGATTTATAAATGGATTTACAAAGTTGTGACAAGGTTTCAGGAGTGTAGCTATTTGTTTTTATTGTGATTGTATCCATTATTTTGAAATGCACCATACAAAGGGTCGCACAGTGGCGCAAGATGTATTTTATCGTTTATTAATCCTCTTGATGAAACCATCATGCGGTTTCATCTGCAAGTCTAATAAAATTTAAATGTTTAACAGCTGTACCATCAAAGGCTGCTCATTATTCTTATAAACTTTCTGTTGAGACTTTGTCTATGATAGGGATCCAATAAAAAAACTGGAATCCATTTAATAGGTTTTAAAGGGTTTTCTGCGGAGAAACTCATACCTGCTATCGTTTGGGATCAAGTGCGAGTTATTCTTATTGAATATATGCGGAAGGATAACTGTAATATATTATCAAAATTAAGCTATTGATTAAAAATGTCCTGAATAATGTCACAAGAATATCCTCCTTCTTCATAATAATGCGCGAGTTCACAAAATAGCCAGAGTTAGAGCCATCTTCTGCGATTGTGTCTTCTTTAAACTGGACCACTTGCCATTTAGTTTAAATTTGTCTCAGTCTAACTTCATTTTATTCAAAAATTTGAAATTTTACCTCATAGGGGGGATGCTACTACTGATGATAGATATTTGAATGAGGATATTAATGTATTTTGTTTTATTATTGGGGATGATCTTTTTAGTGCCTGTTACTTAAGCAATGTACAATCACTTGTTTTTATCTTAACATTATATATTTTTTCTAGTCTTCCTCGTATTAAAGTTTGATCCAACTTGTAGGTTCTCCCGCAGGAGATTTTCAAAAGAGAGGAAGCGGATCCATGGTCAACTGAGGGGCTTTAAGGTGGTCAAGATGATCGGCGGCATATTGAAGAAATTAATAGTACATACTTTGAAATTTCTCACCTTATTGTTGTACAAGTTTTCAATAAAAAAATTTAGCATTATAATTGGTTTAAGTTTTATCCATGACAAGTATCTGCAAGTTTCTGAGTAACGACAACTATTACGCGATTAGTGCACTATATGGAACTTGTTTATACAGCGAGTGCACCTATATAGCAATCAAACGAAGGCATGTAAGTCGATTATTTATAACTAAAGTGTATAAAGTAAGTATCTAGAAATTAGTCCCATTATTCATTTACTATACACAGTATAATATTAATTATAATAAATAATATAAAAGCGAAAAATTTATACGTAGATTGATTGCAATCGTGGCAAAATTTGTCTGTCATTATGTTTGATTCTAAGATTAAACGCCGACAGTACAATATGAAGTATTTAAAATGTGGATTTGCGTAACTTCTTACACTTATATTTAACTTCCTACATATGTATTTAAATTGCCAAAAAGTTTTTTCAAATGAGGTCATGAAGCCTTTTAGGCTACAAGATCATTGAATCAAAATTTATGCTGATAAAAAGATATAATCTATTTTCAAGAACTGGAAAATAAATATTTGAAATAGATAATTATACCAAACATTGTTGCGTCGTTCTCGTAGACAAGAAGATGATGGATTACGAGCTTAGTACACTATTTTGTTCTTAATAGCAAAAGGGGGAAGATTACATACAACTGGGGAGGAAATATTCTTGTGTGCAGTATATTAAAAACCATTTTTTATCATAGAAATGCATTAAACGTCATTCTTTTAAACAGTAATTCAGTGCAAAGAAGAACAGATGAAATGGTTAAAGACGTTGAAATATCATTATGCAAATTTTTCGTTCAACTAAATGAATTATTACCAACTAAATACTACTCTTATCATACATGCAAATTACAAAAGAAGGAAAATTTTGTCAAGAATTACTGTTCGCTAAAAATATGGAAACCGATAGAAAGAAATAATCGATATTTAATAATAATTTTTTTGAAGTGAAAGAAATTCCTTTTCATCATCTTTTTTTAGCAGCTACTGATTATACTCTAAGCATAATGGGACACCACAAGGATTTCAAACGCATTTGAAACAAGTAATACTAAATATTTAGCTCTAATTAATATTATTCATCGTTAGCATTTGGTTGAGAAGAATTTGAATGAACGCCTGTATATGTCGCTCTGTTATGTTACTAAAGCAGTTAATAAGATTAGAAGCAATTCATTGAGTGACAGATTATTTAGCGAACTATGTAGTGAATATCTTCAAGATTTTAGTGGCTTGTTGCTTCAAACAAATGTTCGTTGGCTCTGTGAAGGTACTTGGACAGCCTTGGACAAATCGTTCTATAAGAAAGGTATAGAAAGGAGACAATGTTGATGAACCACATGATAGGAATTTATTATTCTACTTAAAATATATTATATTTTTACTTATTTTTTAAGATATGTCAATCACAAAAATAATAACAACGGAGAAGTTTCCTCATGGGATATAGAAACAAAAACGGAAGTACTAAAAATTCTGTAAAAATTATTCAACATCGAAATGAATTTAGACATTCTCGTTATAGAAAAGTGCAGAATTTAGGAGAAAGCGACTACAAG
Organism: Diaprepes abbreviatus; assembly: GCA_034092305.1. Lineage (NCBI taxonomy): Eukaryota > Metazoa > Arthropoda > Insecta > Coleoptera > Curculionidae > Diaprepes > Diaprepes abbreviatus. The sequence goes on along the minus strand of JASJET010000161.1, from coordinate 1,787,949 downwards.
AAATATATATCGTCATTGGCTATTAATGCATCATCATTTATTTTAAAAAATAGGGATTAAAGCCGGTTCTGTAATAATGGACGGTTCAACCGGAATATCGAAAACCAGTGAGCGCAAACCAATCGACACTTCCACCGTGAAATATATTTTCAGGAAATGTCCAGTATACAAGTGTTGCTTAGGAGATTAGACTGTAAAGCTGAGGAGAAAATTTAATAATAAACTTAGAAATTTTCAATATTTTTGGTGGATGCTACGCCGACACTCCAACATCGTCACTGTACAATATTTCTAGATAACTTTACATTTAATAGATGAATTGGCAACAACGATCCCATAAAGTGGCCAACGCTATTATTCGATATCACCCCAATTCTCCATATGGATTTCATTAAAGACAGGATTTATCAAGCTGTGTTGCGGGATTTAAATCACCTGGTTAGAGAAATCGATAGGCATGATATAACGAATTTACTCCCAATATAAAAGACTATTATAAATTTTAAAAATATTTACCAGAGATTGGTTATAATTTTCATTATTATATTTTTAAATGTTTATATTTAAAGAAACATTTATATATGGGTTTATGAAGACTGTCTAAAAGCCCCGATTTGCGTTTATTTTAACACTACTTTTCTTTTAATTAACTCATACAGTCGGTTGAAATTTATACACAATATTTAAGGTATTTTTTGTTATAAAATAAGTATAATAAAGTTAGGTTCATATGAAGGATTATGTCGTTCAAACATTTCTTGATGATTCGTTTTAGGTGTATTATGTAACACATGATTGAGTTGTAAATTAAGTATGAGATCTAAAGTTCATGTTACTATTTAAAAAGTGAGTTAGTAGTTACATTCCTAATGTTTAAAGTTAATTTGAAAGAGGATGAAAAACAATAGCCTTGTCCTCATTTAATTCCACGATGTCTTCGAGCTCTTAAAAGAATTAAAGAAGTTAAAAACAATTTGCCACATTGCGTGCGTGTTATGAATGACAACAAAAAAAAACTTTAATTTAACCAATTTCGGAGATAAGAATAGAGGTAAATGTTATTGAAGATACTTTGTAAATACAGCGTGATTAATTAAAACTGGTGACCAGTCGCAAACAATACATGCAACGAATTTAAGATAAAAAAAAAATATTAATTAATATAACCAAAAAAATAAATAAACTGAAAATATTTTTAAACTCCTAATTTCGCCGTTAGGGTCGAAAAGCCACTTTTTACATTAATTTAAAAATGAATTATTTCTTTTACAAGTTTTGAAAAAAAATATAATTGGTTTTCATGTAGCGAAGGATAACAATTTAAAACATTTAATATGCTGTATCTTCGGTTTGCTTCAACTAAATTTAACAAACTGTGACTAATTTTGAAAAGGCTTCTATTTTGATCATATTTTGTTATAGACAATTTTAAATTTAGTTTTAACGGTAAACGAATCGGTGTATTATTAAAAAAATTACCTACTAACCACGATTTCTTAAAAAATTTTAATTAAACCATGGACCCGATTTCACTATATTTTATAGCTCATTAGGCAAAAAAACAGAGATCGACATATTTTTGTGTTAAACATTTTTTGTGAGGACACCTGTTGACATCTTCCACAGTCACAATCACATCAATCATGCACACTTATTTTTGATACAATAGTATATGATTTTGCAATTCTTATTAAAGAGTAGACTTGTAAATGTATATTTATTACTTTATGACAACAGTTAAAGTAAGTAAAGTAAGGGCATGACCAAATAACGTATAGGTATAACAAATATTGGCGAGGACAAAATGACAAATGACAACGTGACCCGATTTAAAGAAATTTTGGGTCGTTTTTAAATTAAATATTCATCTCTTTGGGCGAAAAAAATCAGTAATCAAAATTGAATTAGTTTTGAGTTTAGAGAAAACTTTGGTCTCTATAATGTAAATTACCGCATACTTGGACTATGTTTAAGTGCGAATTACAAAGTTTATTGTATCTACTTTTGGTATATTATATAGGTCTCTTCGAGATGAAATATTCAGATTGTGTGGAATGCTGGGAGATGGCGCTAGTTGTATTAGATTTCATATTTTGTCTAATATAGGTTGCTTAAAGGATTTCTTTTCTTTGTTGAGGTGCACTCGCCTGCTCTGCACTGACGAGAACCAATAAATTGGAAACTGATCTACAAATGGTGGTGCACTGCCATGGAAAAGGTTTCCAATCTTTCTTAGTATTCTTGTAATCTAAGATAGTGCGTTGTCTCTAACCGTGTTAAAAAAATACATCTGTTCTCATAATATAATATTTTTAGGAGTTGATTGAGAACTAAAATACTTTCTCTTATATAATTGTATTTAGACACCAAACTGCAAAGTATATTATATCCACTTTTGGTATATTATATTTCTGAATATTCGACTTTAACTGGATTTTTATCTACTGGGAACATACCTGTTACCTTCCTTCCAAACATGAACTCATTCGGTGGTGGTACGTCACTTGAAATAGAAGTATTTCTATATTCTAACAACACAATATGTGGATCACTACGATGTTCATCTACTTTAACATATTTTTGATTTTAGAAATAAGTCTCTCGACCATACCATTCGATTAAGAATATATTCAACTGAAAAATTTCACAACTTTTCAAAATCTCTGAAGAGTTTGTTACCAAAATATGTACCATTATCCGCTTATACAGTTTTTGGTATTCCAAAACTAGCAAATATTGCTTTTACTTTTGTACTCGTTGTATGTGCGAACAAATTTTCGAATTTTGCTATCTCAGCATAATTACTAAAATAGTACTAAAAGCCAATTTGAACCTCTGTAACAAAAGACATCTATTTTTAATGTTTCCCAAAGTTTATTTGGTACCTCTTTGAACAATAGTTGTTCTTTTTTATTTGGTTTCTTGTATTTCATACACACAGAGCACGCTTCAACCATATTTTCAATATTTATATTCACGGTTGGCGAAAAGAGAATTTCTCTGGTACGATTTTAACATGTTTCTAAACTCAAATGTGTACAGTATACTTTCTCTTCTGAACTTTTTTGATATTACTACTTTTTTCCTTTAAATATTAATCCTTCCATGATTTTTATCTCGTCCTGATACAGCAAATATCGCTTTGGCATACCAGGGATTTTTGGTTTTTCTTTGGGCCATCCATTGTGTATTAAATTAAATAATTCTTGTCCCATCATTTTCTATCTTTTTTAAATCCCTCGTTTTTAATGATAGTCATAGAGAAGTTTATTACTATTCAACATACTTGTGCTTCTAACTCTTTTTCCAAAAAATCAGGTTTGCCTGCAATGAGCTCAAGATAACCTATCAGCAATTTATAGTTCTCTTCCGAGTTTATACTTTACAATTAACTCATATTTTTGGACATCCAATCTGATTCTTTGCAAAAGAGTTGGGCATTCATTAAGTAGTTTTTTAAAAATAATTTCCAGAGGTTTATGATCAAATTTTACTACAACAGTTTTTCCAAAAAATAGCGATTAAACTTTGAACATACAAAAGCAATTGTGAGAGCTTCTTTTTCAATTGAGTATATCTTTGCTTTGTATCTGTCAACGCTTTACTGCCATATGCAACTGGTTATTCATTTTATGGCAGAACACAACCCAATCGCTACTATGAAGCACCAACACTCAGAACCACATCTTGATTTACATTGTAATATTTTAAAATAAGTTGTTTCCTCAATATGTCTTTTAAATTATTAATCGCTCGTGCAATACTAACATCTCGATTCCACACTATATTTTCCTTTATAAAATTTCTCAAAACACTAGTTTATTTTAAGTTATGAAGCATACATTTACCGACAAGTTTTAATCCAAGACATGACTCAATTTTTTTTATTTTTCGGACTTTTAATTTCCATTACAATTTTAATTCTATTTAAACTAAGTCCTTGTCCTGAAAAGTTACGACTTGATCTTTTATATCTATTTCATATTTACCTTTATTAAAATTTATATTTCTTTCCTTAACTCTTTTCAAAACATTCTTTAGTTTTTCATTATGTTTCTACACTGTTCTACCATAGATAAAAAGATCAACAATATAAATTTTAATCCCTGCCGTGCCTTGGAATTTCTTTCAAATATTCTCCTGATATAATTCTGGTGCTGGGGAAATAACATATCGAAGTCCAAAAAATTTGAATCGGCAAAAAATTATTCAAAACCCACTAAATCAGTAATCTCTTTCGATAACAAAAGTTGCCAAAATGTGCTTTTCGCAGCAAGTTTACTAATAATTGTAGCGAATTAAACATCTGCACTCATTTCCCCACAAGTGGAAATGAGATGTCGCCTTTTAATATCTAATTCTATTAGGACATATTAGGAGACTTCCATTTAGTGTGCTACAATCACTATAGGAGTCACGTAGTTAGTAGACTTAGTAACTCTTTCAATTATTCATAATTTTTCTAACCTTTGCAATTCTTGTTTCAATGGTTCCATTAACAGGAGCTATTTTTTGCTACTGGGTGTGATAGAACCTGCAGTTTTATTTCCAAATTCATTTTATATTTAGTATTTGTAATGCAATCAATTCCTTTAAATACATCTCTGGATTCATTTACTATTTCTTCAGACTTTTCTGTGAGTTAAATTTCATTTACTCTTTCAATTCACTTTAAATTTATCATAGAAAAAAGTTCAATAATTGTTGAATTATAATTTATATTATATTTGTCTATAACTACAACATCTAAAACTAAAATTTTTCTGCTGTTAATTTTAGAATTTAAATGACCTTTCCCTTTAACCTGCAGATTATTTTCACCATACGTGCTCAATTTCACATACGTTTTTTCTAAACATTAGTCTTTTATACCTAAATCTTTTAATATTCTGGCTGAAATTATATTAGATTGAACATCTGAATCTAATTTTGCTTTCATAACCTTTTTATCATTAATCAAAATATCTTTGTGCAATTCATTTTCAATATTACTATTATCACTAATTGTACCAATTTACGTTTTGAATCATATTAATGTCATTTTGCGCATATCTTACCATAAGTTGTGCATTCCTGTCGTCGGTGGTATTTGTCGCATCTGGCACATGGTGATATGTTGCTCTAAAGGTTTTGTTCACGATAGCTTTGTGTTGTTTTCCACCATAACCTTGTCGGTTGTTATGGCGCGACTTCTGTCCCGAGCCGTCATCTGTTGTCGAATGTTCTCTGAACTGCTGTGTCTTTTCATACTTTACTGACTGCAGCTCTGTCGATCTGTTGTTGGGTCACCTTTTTTGTTTGACATTTTTGTATTTGATGTATTGCTGCTTCATCTTCGTGGTATGCTGGGATGCCAGTTTTGGTGACTGACACATGTTTATGCCTCTCGTCAAATCTAGGTTTCCTTCTCGTTACAGGATACCTTAGAGTTTTGAATGTCGGAGACCACAAATAATTATATCTTTTATCAAACTATTCTTCAATCAAGGTAATATGTAGTCTAAATTGAAACAATTAAAAACATAATAAAAACTTAGATGTTAGTAGAACTTCAATCTAATATATGGAGACTGCCACTCTTGCAAATTGTCTGACTTTTTTTCCTTAAAATATTATTAAACTAAATAAGTGCAATTCACATCAGCCAGTGGTCAATTAAGAGTGCCACCATTGCACGGGGTCTGCCTTTTTTGTTAAATACTAATCAACTAAATAATCCTCATTCACATCAGATGGTGGTTGATCTCTGTAAGTTATACGTTTCCTTCTGCTATCTCTAACGAGTGTATAATATTTTAGCATACGTGGAGAACGTCTGACTATAAATGGCCGCTGGGTTATTTTTTTATCTTTCACTCAGACGATAGTTAATTGTCCTCAGATTAATGTTTTTGCAACCAATAAATATTAACTAATACACATATTATACCCTTTTTTTTCTAATTTGTCATTGTTTGCGCATATATTATTATACGTTCAATATTGACAGTGAAACATGTTTCACAATCGATCAGCAGCCACTCTGTTAATTCAAATGCTTCAGCATCGGATTGTATTTATCATTATAGTGCTTTAGAAAGCGGCAATCCAGTTTAGAAATTCAATAAAGAGCCGCATCAATTATTTGTCACCATTCTACTACAATTTTCGACTCCTACTATAGTTTCAATATTATTCTTATTGTTTATCTTGATTTACTGTGTAAAGTGAGAAAGTTACTTCTACTTTTAAATCAATATGACCAACCTTAAGCTTAAAGCAGTGTTATGCCCACATATTTTTATCGATATATAAAAGATTCCTATGTTTTCTAAGTTTTCCTATTTCCTCACTTATTAAAAGTAGGTTTCAGAGTATCGTTTTACTGTGGCGATTATTTAATAGAATTTGGAAAAAACTGTTCTACGAGGATCCTAAAGGAAAGTTTTTGTGTAGAAAATATTGAAGTTATGACAACAGAGATGTAGGAGTCAAAGCTGCACATGTTATTAATTAAAGGTGATTTGCTATGTATTCCATTAATAAAAGAAATCTAAGATACACACTACTTATTTAATTTGACTAACCTATAATATGATCCACAAAAGTGACCTTGTTCATTATTCTTTGTTCATCATGCGTATTGTAACATCCCAATTTCAAAGAAACTTTTATTGCTTTATTTTTATTTTTTTTTAAACGCTTATTTTAGTTAAGCTTGAAGGGGAATCATCGAAAACTTTCCTTTAAAAAACATTATTAGTTATGACATAAAACTGGAAAATTTCAATAGAATATTTTCATCACATTTCCAACATCTTTGTTTCTGACTCAACCTCCCAACTTTATTAAACCCAAAAGCAAAGTTCCAAAAATAAATCTTCAAAAGCATATTTTTCAATTTATCGTCACCTGATTGTAAAAACTAGGTAACTCGGTATTCTTGGATCTGAGATATAGCTAAAAATGGTTTTAGACATTTTTAAAATCTCTCCTCCGACTCGGTAAATATGCTTGAAGAGTCTACTCGACGATTAATACGAGAAATTTCTTTGCGAATATTACAAAATGAACACAAGGAATCTTGAGATGGATTAATTTACATTTTCGTTTTTTTTTTACTTTGTTGTTTGTCTATTTTGCTTTACAAACCAAAAGTGTCAATATTTCGAACATAATTGAAGATAAGTATAGAAAATACTTATAAAAATTGTCTAGACTTTATTTCAGAATCTACAAATGTAATGATATATAAGGTATTTTATTAAAAAAAAATCACGAGTCCGAGCGATTTTTCATCAAATAAGGGATATTCGATATAAAAGGCTGATCCATTTCTTTATCACAACTCTGCATAGATTTCTTTACTTATAAAAACCCTGTAATATAATATTAAAAAAACATATATGGATCCAAAAATGAGTTTTCAAATAGCCTCTATCGTGATAAGGGACATGTTTTACCTAATACAGAACTCATTAAAACACAACCTCAAGATTTTTTTAATAATTTATTTTTAAGGAAGTTATTCTCTAAACGATGCTTTATAATTTATTTTTATAATATAATAAATAAAGAATATTGACAGAGTTGGGCTCAATTAAGACCGAACGGAAAATGATAGCTGATCCGAGAATTCTTTAACTTTCAGAAATATAGTTTTTTTATTTGATTATGTATTCCATATGCCAGTGCCGTCAACAATTCTCAAATAATCTTAGGTAATTTTTTTTTTAAATGGAACATCTTGTCTCCTATCAGTTATTTTAAATTTCCAACAAATTTCGATTTTCTTTTGTGTAGTATATTGTATGGACAAATTCATTTGTTTCGAAAATATTGACAATTTAATTTAATGAACTGAAAATATATTTTATCTTTTTTATATATGGTTAAACTAACAAAACAAGAACTTATTACTCTGCTTATAAATATGGGATACTGGGATATACGTAGATGTTTCCATAAAGTAACCTGCCTTTTCCCTTCCCTAAACAGTATTGCAAATTAGCCGCCAATAGAATATTCCATAATTTTGATTATATGGGTAATTTAAATAATATCAAAGATGGAGCTGTCGGAAAACAACTATTAGTTAGAATAAATGCTTGAATGTATTGCTTGCCCCGCAAGTTGAATCCTGGACTTCCGTACCAAAATTTGTTCTTGTATAAAATAATACGGAATATCCATTAGAAGAATTCTCAAATAAGATAAAATACACTCATATAAAGAAGACGATCCTGATAAGCATATGCAATTTTGTCAAGAAATAATGTATATTATAAACCTGTAATCTGATTTTGTAAACCATGTCACATCTTACCTTAATAGCTTCGACAACAAGCTTGTATTTATATAATCCTCATTGGGTGATAAAACACCAATAGGCAACCACATTATAGGAATTTTCTTCCTTCATGAAAATTTGAGTGCTAATTTCTACCTAAATTAGCTACGAAACAGAATTATACTTGATTTAATTTATTTATTTCATAATCAACACAATGGCCTGATATTAGGCAACAACAATTGTGTGTGTGTGTGTGTGTGTGTGTGTGTGAGAGAGAGAGAGAGAGAGAGACTAAAATGTAGTTATCGAACGTGCATTGTCTTTATTTTTGTTTGTTTTTACGACGTTTCGATTAGGTTGTATCTCTAATCGTTATCAAGTATAAACGTGTCAGAGACTATCAAGATGAAAGATTTGCTGGAAAGTGGATAGGTACAAGATGACCCTGGAATGGCCTTCTGATCTAAATATTTTAGATTTCTATTTTTGGGGCTATTTAAAAACCATAGTCTAAGTACAAAGCTGAACTCTTCAGAGGACCTTGAAAATATAATGTCAAATGCAGCGCATGAAATCCCTCATCAATATTTGCGGAACATGGCTTCTCAGTTCTCAGAAAGGCCTGAACACGTGTGAGGTGGCTGAAGAAAAATATTTCCAACATTTATTTAGAAAGAATTATTATCGTCCATTGCACCGGCACACAAAAAAATAGTGATCCGGTATCGGTACCCCACCATAGTATTTTCATGTATTTTGACACGCTGAATTCGAATACGGAGTCCATTTGATCCCATCGCCCACAGTTTTTCCGCAAATTACGAAAAATAGCTGAAAAAGCGAAAAATTGCTTACTTTATATTTTACCGTCACGACAGTCGTGATAAAGAAAAGGAATAATATATGAATACGATGAACGCATATATCAACTCCTCATAAGTTGGCACCTTGGCTTATGGGGAGTAAGGGGCTAGAAGAAGAATTCTAAAAATATGGCAGGCATATCAAAGGAAAAAGTGGTTACGATGCAGGGATTCGGATGCCCAGTATCGGCAGCTGGTCAGGATGAGCAAGCGACGTTATACAGGAATCGGGAGGAGCCATACCGCCAATATTTCAATAAAGATGAAGGGGGATCTTTGGTGTATTGTACAAACACAAGTATGTGGGTCGTGATAAAATTTATGTAAAGGTTATTTTAATTTTCTGATATACTCCGACTCTTTATTAAAAGTCTAGGAGTTAATTACTATTCCTATAATATCAATTTTAATTACCTAATGTGAAGTATGTAACTAACTACACTGGTCAACGAGATTTCTGATCATAGATAATTAGTAATATTTAGGAAAAAGTCATTGAAAATTGTTGCTAGTAACATGAACGTTATAACTGTTTTCCCTCGAGGTTCATGTTTAGACTCTTGGAACCACCATAATTATCTGATTTTTAACCATGGCCGGCCCTCTTCTTTAATGATAATGGGCTATTTAAAGGTTTTCTTAAAAAATTATTCTTTTTTACAACGGTAACTTATAACTCCTTGCTTTTTGATTTAATGGAAGGGTCAATTTTACATCATGCAAATCATGCACAAAAAATACATATTCTGTAATCGCAAACATATGATACGCCTCCTGCTTTACCAATGAAGTTTTAAAGCTGATTATACCTTCTTACACGAGCACGTTAGTTATAAATAAGGAAATGATAATGTGGCAACACTGTATATACTCCACTAAGGCCGAACGTGTCAGTGTCAGTAGTATCTCAGATTTAACCACTAAATCTGTGGCAGTATTCACAGCATTTAACACGCTAGATAACTTTTGGGGGCAAAACTATTTTCGTTATATTAATTAAGTCTGGAGTATTTTGGGGGAGTGGTTTGTTAGTGCTAATAAGCAACGTGAAAATATATGTTCCGTATTTAAATATATTAGTCGAATTAGATACCGAGACAGCTGTAGAGGGAGGCAGTTTTAGTTTCTGGCAAAAATGTCCCGGTATAATGCCAGGAATGATAATTTACCTACGCGCCAGTTTGAAAAAGTGAACTTGAAGCGTTAAAATTATCAGCTAAAAAATATCTAAAATCGACGATATTCTTATCAATTTTTCTATGAAATCGCTGCAAACATCCTGCTAGAGCTGAGTGTTATAAGTCAAAAACTAAAAATTTTCTTTCAATCTACGTTTTCTCTATTTACAAAATTTGTAAATTTACCATGCAAAATTAAAAAAAAACGCGAAAGACGGGGAAAAGACCTTTTTTTCAAGTCCATTGTTGAATATTGGCCTCTCTCAAATTTCTTAATGTCTCTCTGTTCTATGCGAATATACCATATTTTTGCCGCTATCTATTTAATATCATTTAGCCAAATTTTTTGCCAATTACCCATGCCTTTTTTTTTGTAATTCTTGTCCTTCATTACAATATTTTTAGGGTCCATTTCGGACTCTTGTTCTTCGCCGAATTTCTTAGCAACACTCGTTCCATTACTCTTTAGCTAGTTCTTAATTTGTTGACCCTTTTTGCGTCAAAGTCATTGTTTCTGTTTCATATGTCATTTCAGACATGAAGAATGTTTTGTAGACTTTTGATTTTAGATTATCGTAACGGAGAATATCTTTTAGCTTTTTAAATTCTGTCCAACTCTAATTCATTCTGCGTGTAATTTTAGTAGTTTGGTTTTCCTTTCGAGCAGGATTTGATGTCCCATATATATATATATATATATATATATATATATATATATATATAAAAGTATGGTAACTTCTTTGGATTAGGTTTCAAAAATTAATACTACTATTCTGTGCTTGACGTTTCGCCCAACGTAGTGGGCTTTTTCAAAAGTATAATCTTGGCCATGTTTCTGAGTAAAACATGGCCAAGATTATACTTTTGAAAAAGCCCACTACGTTGGGCGAAACGTCAAGCACAGAATAGTAGTATTAATTTTTGAAACCTAATCCAAAGAAGTTACCATACATTTATATAGAAAGATGGTTTAAGAAAAAATTTTAGAAAATTAAATGTTTATATATATATATATATATATATACATATATATATATATATATATATATATATATATATATATATATATATATATATATATATATATATATATATATATATATATATATAATATTTTCTTATTTTGTCTTTTCTTGGGTTAAGGTTCTTTTTTTTGTTCGATTTAATTTTTTTGAGGCCATTACTTTTTGTTGCTTTGTGTCTTATTTTGATTTTATGATTAGTTATAATATTACTTACTTCAGCTCTAATTATATCCTTTCTGTCATCTGGTTCATTGTTAATAGCAGATTCAATTGAGGTTATATATTCCATCATTGGAATATTTTTTTTGTTTTGTAAAGTCTAATGACAAATTTGGACCTTAAAATAAAACCTCGGTAACTTCAGATGGTATGAGGGTATTTGGACGTCATTGTTTGCTCTGTTATAGGTATGGCGCTTTTTAAACAACTGGTTTAATTTTCTTTTGGTGTGTTTTTTTTTTAAATTTTTCTATGCAAATCCTCAAATTGTTTTCTAACAATAAGAACCTAAACCCAAGAAAAGAAAAAAAAAATAAAAAAAAGAGGATATAATCTATGGTTTAGGAATCTGGAATATATATATATATATATATATATATATATATATATATATATATATATATATATATATATATATATATATATATATATATATATATATGGGTTTGTCCTAAAAAATGTGGGAAATTTCCCGGACATGAAAATAACACGTGAGAAGAATACTACAAGTTCATAAGTTCATAAAAACTTTTTTGAAACAGGCCTCCTCTTCGGAGATATGGGCTCCCAAGGAGCTGTAATGGAATCAAGTTATTTACACATAATTATTGAACCACCAGGAATATTTAAATTATTTTAACATGATGTATACCAGGTAAGACCCTTCAAGTTACTATCCAAGAAAATGTTATAAATTACTCACAGCCGCAGGAAGAGACTAGCGGTGATAATCATAACCCCAATTTTTTATGCCCTGTATGATAATAATTTTGGACAACGTTTTTACTTACTTTTAACTATTGACCTAAAATTAAATACTCTTCATTCATGTCGCTAATCCTAATCGTTTTCGAAAAAACGTAATTTTATTTATACTGTTAGTCCCCTAACTTCTGTCGGGTTGAATATAAAAAACAGGAAATTACCCCTGTCACCATAGTTTCAATAAAAATTTAAACTAACTGCTTAGTTAAAAACTTCGGAACAGGGTTTAACACGGGCTCCGTGAAGTCTGATACACTCGCGGGCACGACGAATTGAAGACTACTATAACCGCCACATTAACTCAGCATGATTCCTTATTTAATCACAATGAAACGTGATTCTCCGTAGAAGTTCCTCCCTACTATCGACCAAGGTGGAATACACCAAGGTTTTGAGGTGTCCTTACAGGTAAAAATTGAACGGTGTTAGGTCGGGAGATCGAGGAGGCCAGGCAATAGATCCTTCTCTACCTATTCAATGGTTTGGATAGACGTTTTCAGGTGCTCCCGTATAGCAACGCTGAAATGAGGAGGTGCCCCACCGTCCATGTAGTACATATTTCGGCGGGTTTCAGTGCTCGACTAAATCGTGAAAAGCGTTCTGGAGGAACTCCAACTAAAATTCTTCATTCAGTCATGCCTGCAATAGAAATGGTCCAATTAAAAAATTGCCTAGAATGTATTGGAACTGATGTTGATGAAACAATAGTTGTATGAGGATTTTCACCAGCCCATACATGTGAGTTGTGTAAATTTATACCATTTTTCGTAAACCCTGCTTCATCCGTGAAGAGAATACTGCTAATGAAGTTTACATTATTTCGTTGCTGATCCAATAACCAGTTTACAAATTGCATTCTTCTGGGAAAATCTTCAGGGCTCAGTTAATGTACTCTTTTCAAATGATCTGGAAGAGTACGATTAGGAAATCTGTCGTGACATCAATACTTTTAAAAATCAACAACAATTCTTGTTCCATATCACATGGCCCCTTAATGATTTATGTCATAATGTAGGAACAAACAGGGATAAATTTTAACAAATTTAAAAGAGAGAAAAATATTTTTCCACTTATCCAATCTAGTCACACCATTTTAATAAATAATAGCACTCTCATATATTGTGATTCAGCTTTATTATTTTCGGATTTTCTTAAATAATTTTTTTCAGTAACATTTAAAATATTTGTTATTAAAAAGATGTTCTAACGGATACAGGTTAAAACTGTATTATATGATATTAATAAATAACATATATTACTAATTTTATGTCACCCGACTTAGTATCTCTGTACACAAATATCCCAATGAATTGGCTCTAAACATAATCTATACCAAATGGAACAAATCAAAAAATATATTAACATTCCACTAAATGGATTTTTGCAAGCGATCGATTTAATTTTAAAATCTGCTTACTTTAAATATAAAGAAAAATTTTACAAGCAAATTGAAGGATTTGCAGTGGGTTCCTCTATTTCCAGCGTTAAAGCTCAGTAAGTCTTAGATGAGCTTGAATATGCCAACGAGATATTCAGCTGCCTTTCTTCCTACGATAGACAAAACTGACTATATAATAAACCTATTTAATAGTTACGATGAAAAACTAAAATTTACCATTGAAATAGAAAATAACTCCGTAATAAACTTTTTAAATATGACCCTGCATCACCAAAAAAAAAACACAATTCAAATGGAATGATGTACGAAAAAAAAACATGATCTGAACATTATCTAAATTACTTTTCATACCACATTATGTCTCAAAAAAAGTCAGTAATTATTGGACTGGCTGACAGAGCAATCAAACTTCAGTGACGAAGTATACAGAAACAATGCTATACTGTTCTTTTTGACTTAAGAGTATATAAATTAAATAATAGCATATAACTGAAACAAGTAACAATGTAAATAATTTTTTTGTTTATACCCCACATACAAAGATTATCGGAAAATATGCAAACATAGTTCAAACTTCTAAATATCTCAGTATGTTAGAATGTAATTACAACTGACACAAGATAAATGGTTTTAGAAAAAAACCAACCTAAACTTCTTATCGATCCTCGAACCTTAAAATAACTTTTTTATCTTCAAATAAATTAAAAGTTTATATATATATATATATATATATATATATATATATATATATATATATATATATATATATATGTATCATTACCTGTTAAAAGAACAATTTAACTTTCTTAAAATTGTTGCAAAGTTTGTATATTTCAAACTACATAATATCTACAAAATCGTCTAAATGGTCATCAATACGTCTCAAAAGAATTAAACAGCACTGAGTAATCATTAGAGTAAAAATTTATATAAATTCAGTTTTCCAGGCACAAGAATATTAAAAACGTAATTTAATCACCAAAAAAGGGGATGTTTAGAAGTGATACCTATAAAAAAATATATAAACTCAATAAATGAAAAATCCGACATCAAAAATATCCATACCACCATGATTTAATAAACTGATTACTTATAATAATTATATTCCAATTCAAAAAATCATTCAAATTATAGTAAAAAATAAATTAATTAAATATAAAAACTGTCACAAAAAGCAACCACATTGGCATTTTGGAAAATTAAGGTTGAGAACTCGTAATGTATGATGCATACACTGATGTTAATACCATATAGTAGCGTTTTAAAATATGACCATTGAAACCTATTTTTGATATTATATATTTTACATATGTTTCTGTAAAACTTTTTAAGAAAATTCTAAAATAACAAAGCTGGAATCACAGTACGTGGGAGTGATGTTGCTATTGAAATGAAGTGACCTAATTAGATAAGTTGAAAAATGTGTCTCTCTTTTAAATTTGTTATAATTTGTCCTTATATATTTACTTTTTATTATAAATATTGTTTTAACATTGTGACATACATCATTGAGTTGTGGCATAAGAAAGAAAATTGTTTAGATTTTTAAAAATACTGATGAAGGCTAAATTTTTGACCGAATAGTTAAAAAGATATATAATGATATATATATATATATATATATATATATATATATATATATATATATATATATATTTATTTATTTATTAACTAAACTTTCGAAAATTGATGAAGTTTGCTCAACAAAAGCTAGATATACTGGGATATTATATTCGGTATTTTTTTCGATAAGATGACGCAAAGTTTGCAAATCATCGATAGTACTGAAATCTCTTTGGGATTTTGCCTGATTTACTGGTTGATCAAGGTCGATTTTGTTGGGCAGTCGATTTGTTGAAATTTTTGTCAATAATTTGTATATATGAGACAGTATACTAATAGGACTACAATATAGTTTTCTAGGTTTTTGTTATATCCTTTCTTAATGAATAAAACCACTTCTGCATTTTGCCAATTTGGGATTCTACCTTCAATAGGATCCTTATTAAGCAATATTTCTGTCTATTTTCAGCATTTTACTGGCAATTCTATCTTCTTCAGGGTATCTCCTATTTTAATCTATTTTATGAAATTTAAAAGTTCATCTTTACTAATTTCAGGCATCTAATGTGAATCGACGTTAATAATATATTTTGGGTTATTTTATATATTTAAATGGGTCTCATAGAGTTTATGGTGGAAATTTTCAACGGCGTTAATATTTTGTTTTGTATCTGTCACAACAACTTTTTCGGTTTCTTCGATTTAGTGAATATTTTCTCGACTTCCTGATAAATTTTTTACAGTAGATTCGTGTTAGAGTTATGTTCATTGTGTTCTGAATAACTTTTGTATTGTATTCTCTCATATTTTTGTGTTTATTAATATTTCTGTTTAGCTCCTTACATTCCGATATATCTATGTATGTATTTTGCTTTGCCGAACAATCAAGAAGTTTTTATACGATGCGCAAATATTGTGCAATAAACATATGTACGATTTATATTTAATAATAGTTTCAATAAAGCGCCAAGATTTGAAACCGCGGCAGATCGAACAAGTAGGAAATTCCAGGGTATTTTTGGAATACACCCTCTTTTTTGCTTATAATTAAATTAACTAACTTTGCGATTGGCAAACTAAAATACTAAAAAATAAGTATAATAACAAGGCTCTCGAAAATACACTTCATTTAACGAAATATTTGTCTCAATTTGAGCAGTAGTTTACGGGATATTACACTTTAAAATCAAGCCATGTTTGTTGCAACAAATCTCAATACTGTACTTATTTCAGGACGTATACAAGCTGCATGTTTGTGGAAAAATATCATTCTGCTTAAAAAGAATCCTCCAAATTAGTCAGATAGAAGATAAAATAATGAAATTTCAAACTTTCGATTTCACTTTTCAACAAACGAAGTGTGTTTTGAATACTTTCGTTTTATTTATCTGAGAGCATTTCATTCACTAAATGTAATTTGTTTATTAACAGAATAGAAGGTGATTCTCAAAAAATTCCTTAGGTTTTCCTTCTTGTCCAGTCTGGAAGAATTCAACGCAGTTTTCAAGCTTAAGCCATCCTATATATGCAAACAAATTTATCGACCATATGTTTAATGCACAGTATCGTGGTGCCGAGATGGATTAACAAATTATTGTGTATAAACAATTTTCTTTTCGAACATATTTTATCGAACAAGGCTATTCTGAGAGGATTTATTTCTTGAAATGCGAAATGTTCGAAGGCACATGATAATGGCTGTGTTGAAAGATGTTTGCCGCTCATTTGAAATCTTTCTCCACTTTTGTCGCATATTTTTTTCATTTTGCAATGTAAATTTGCATAGTTTGGATCAGGATAACCGACTGAAAGAACATTTTTCGACGAAAAATTTATCATAAAATAGTTGGCAATAGGACTGATATTTACGGAGATAAAAAAAAAGAAAGAAAATTTTCGACATTTTTTTGATTTATAATTTTTTACGCTTCAAGTTCACCTTTTTAGATTAGTAAATAGAAATTATCATTCCTGATATCACCAAATGGAGGCTACTTTTGGACCTATTCGACTGACGAATATGTTGTTTTCAGGCGCTTACGTCTTATTATTACATTACCGCTTCTCCATTTTGGGATCACTTTCATGAATGATCCGCTCGAAATATTATTAGATAATGATGTTTATATTTGTACTGAGATTTAACGATGAGGCTATCTATCTCCATTATGTAGTATATCACGCCTTATAAAATATATAGAAAAGTTTTTTAGTTGTGTATAATTGTCACACTAAATATGGCATATATCCAATAGCTAGTTTACTGCCCTATACAATGTTCTGTTGTAAATTTTCCAGCAATAAAAAGTTGATATTAATAGTAATAAAAAAAATAAAGAGTATGATCCCCTTAAGGACATTCCCGGTCTGATAATCGTTGGAGCTTGCGTGTTTCGATGACCCTGAGAGCTTTTCGGCGATAGTTTAACTACTATTCGGGTTTTCTATGTCAGACAGGTCGAACGTGAGAAGCCAGACTAAGAGAAATGGTACAAGGCAGCATTTGACCTAGAGCGGGCTGCTACAAATGAGCAGATTGAACCTAAATCGTAGAGAACGCAATCGATCTAGGGAAGGACATCCTATATATCTACACCATAAAGATATCTTCAGATGGAGGTACAAAGAAATAGGAATTATTTACTTCAGAACGATTCCGTTGGCGCTGGATAATCGCCCCCCTCTACCGAGGGGTGTCTTTCGGATTCTGGAAAAGACAATCCTCCATTTTTAAGCAACAGGTTGAGGAGATGGACCCTTGTCGCTCAAGAAGCTGCAACCCAACAACAACGACAGTATTTGGAACTACATTAACTTGAGAGCCAAGCAACACCAAGGCCTCCACCCGCCTAAGGACTGCACGGGGATCTCAATAAGCGCTTATTCAAGCAGGACGACCAAAACAGCGCATGAAATAGACTGCGTCTAGGAATGAATCAATAATACGCATATTTTATAGAATAACTTATCCAGGATGAGAGATGGTCGACCACACATAATAACTACACTCTGAATTCTACAGGGAGTACTCACATATACAAGTGTCTCAACCAAGAATAGCAGACCAATACATAGTTATTCTTCGAAATAGACTGCTCCCAGAAAGACGGCTTACTACCATATCGAGAGAGAGATTAGAGACGCTCATGATAAAAATGAAAAAATGGCTGAACCTTATCCACAGTCAGAACTTGAAGTCAGAGAATTCTACCAGAGGTGAATAAAACGGTGCTAGAGTATAATGAAATAGACGTGTTATGCAGCACTAGTAGGAGTAAACTCATTTAAAAAGCTCGCTACTTTATTCGATATCATAAACAAAATTTTGTCAGTTCATGTTTCAGATGCTCATACGATAGAACATCCACATATGTTGATCAACCGCGCCGCAATTGCAGTCGTTAGAACTATGAAGTTTAGGATGACCACGGGGTAGCGAAAAGACTACTCAAGCCCATATCCTAGGATCCCGCAATGGGAGGGAAGAGGAAAAAAAATCTAAACTTATCAGAAAGACAGGACAGCTTACAGAGTATATTGGAGGTGTTAGAATAAGAAAACCAAGGAAATTAATAAAAAAAATATTGAGTCGCGTCCAATACCACTCCCAACGTAATCCAATAGACAGCACTGCCCAACGATGCATCGACATACTAAAACAGAAACTTTACGTAACTGCAGGATGGGTAAAGAAATATAAATCCAGCAACAACTGAAAACGAGACCATACCCTTTTTAAGCAATCAAATAGAACTTTTTATCGAAAGTTAACTCTCCGCCAACCTTTTTAAGCAATCAAATAGAACTTTTTATCGAAAGTTAACTCTCCACCAAACTTGGGAGATAATAGATACTCAAATAAAGAACAAGTGGAAGAGTTATGGAGAAGTCAACTAGCTACAAACACCCCTTGCAACATTAATACTAGCTATATCAATGTGGATCATCATGTTTGCCAGGATTATAGTCAGATACAATGCTAAACCTTCACCACCGAGGAAATCATTAGCATCGTTCAGTGACTTGATAATTGGTTAGCCATGGATTCTGATTATATTCAGAACTACTGGCTTAAAAAAATTTAGTTGCAGAATGGTCAAACAAATGTAGCAATGGAGGCAGAAAAACCAATAAATACTGGTTCATAAAACAGGCACAAGGAATTTTCCAACAAAGTATGAAGACCGAATTAACCAACGAGTTCATAAGACAAGTGAGGTAGGTACTGCAAATCATCTCAAACAGTAAATATTTCTTTTAGGTACTCAATTAATATGCATGCTCTGTATTCAGTTACTCTCTTAGAATTATAATATGGATCAGAAAGAACATGGAACGTTTGCAGAGAAAAATTAGAATACTCCTGATAAAGGTACACAAACATCAGCGTCCTAGTGCTACTGAGCGGACAATGCTACCCAGATACCACGGAGGAGGAGGATATTGGTAAGTATTTGTATCAACAACTTACAAAATATTTTTAGAGGCTTACACAGTGTTTTGTTCTCTACTGGACAATATGAGAAACAACACATACTTAGAGATCCCTCGATCCAGAATCGGATTACAAGAAGAGACACAATTCAGCCGCCAAGAGCTGGCAAAGAAATTCAAACTATTCCTGGTATAACATGAAACCTATACTGGCAAACAAAGAGTTCAAGCTGTACTGGGATTGAACTGTGCTTATAGATAATACAGTTGCACATAACAGGCCGATCTTATGTTAGCATTCAAGCGAGAGACACTAATAGAAATCGCGATCCCTAGCAAAAGCAATATAAGATACACGCATAATGAGAAGATAGCCATATACAGAGATCTTGAGGTACATATAGGCAGACACTGGAATTGGGCCTTAGGGAACATCAATATAAGGCTATGCAAAAGATAGTGCTATTTGGGACCGCTCTAACTGTCCGGAAATTTGCCAACACAGAACTTCATTCCCATATCTGAGTATATCTGGGATGTGCACAACCGTTTGGCTAAGTACATGGAAAAGTAGTATTAATACCAAATACTTAGTTTATTTAAAAATTAGAATATGTTTTTTAAATTGACGACAATGATTGTTTTATGCCATGTTAAATATGACTCAGTTAGACATTTAATACTCATTCGGTACAGTTTCATATAAAAAAAAATGGCGTAAAATTTAATTGAAAATATCAATATTTAAATAGCAATTTTGAAAACCTTGTATAAAATAACTAAGTATTGTAATATTGTGAGAAAAACCTCAGCTAAGACAAATTTTGGCAAAAAATTAAAAAACCATGGTATGGGTATTAAAACTTAAATGAAATACTGATTTCGGACAAGAATTTTGAAAATTTGGCAACAGTTTATTTTAGAAAAACAAAATTTGGATGGTTCAATGATACTTAATCTTCTATGAAAAATAAAGATCATTACTTTAAAAAGTTCAGATAAAAGGTTGGATTTGAATTGCCACTTCTATAGAATGAATATGTTTCTAATTCTTTTTTACAATACGGATTTAAAAGACTTTTTAATAATAATCTCAAATGACCATTGCCACATATCGAAATCGAAAAGAAAATTTAATTTAGCAAGCTTCCCTTTAAACCTTTTTCCCATCTCCTATAATTACACTTTTATCCATCCAATTGTGACTAAGCCGATGACATGAAGAGTGCTTTTAAATCGAATTGGGGATAGTGGAAATGGATGTGTCATTCGTCGGTCTTTTAACTCCTTTTTTCTTCAGTATAAAATAGCCACTTTTTTAATTTATTAATTAAAAGAACAAATATTTTCTAGTTGTTTCTGTAATGAGAGTCATTATAACATTATTTGAAAAAAAAACAGCACAACAAATACTTCCAAATATTTTCCATTTACGCTGCAGTCGTATCATTGATTCTTAACAGTGCATAGTATTTCATTTCAAAAATACTATAAAGGTGTGTAAGAGCCATGTACAACATAGATCGAAGAGCTTCTTTTAAAAAGTTGACGTTCTGACTTTGCCTTTATGGTATTGGTCCTATGTTTAGTATATCTTCATGATTACTTTGTATATTTTATTACGTGGTACCTTTAAAAATTTAAGCACTCACTTTTTTGCAAGAAGAATACTTTGTCACCTCAAATTTATTTTATGATTCGCAGGAGTTTAGGAATTACCTCAGCCTTCTGTAATATTTTATTTGTCATTGTAAATACATTTAGTCTGTTTTTAGTTACAGTACTTTACAGCCAATTGGCGACTGTAATGTAAAAGGCAGTTAATTTTTGGTCTCTAAATGCGAAAATGATGGTAACACGTAAGATTTTTGAGTTATGATTTTTTTAGCAAAAATGAATGAGTATTTTAATCACATTATTTTAAAAAGTAATTTGTAATATACCGGAGCGCAACGTTGCCAGAACTTTCCCAGAAGTTAGGGAACTTTTGCACAATCTGGCAACACCATGTGGGGGTTTAGGGATAATAAGTCAGCTACGAAGTCTCAACCTCCTTTGGGTTAAAATAACGGAAGTACTCACTTAAACCCATTCTATTTCACTCTGCTCCGTAGCTGAATCTACTTATAGATAGCCCCTGTATACGAGTGGTATGCCGTCGCTTTTCGAACTTGTGATATCCGATATTTCTAGAAAACACCAGAAGTACGGAACGGCTATAAAAGCAGCTGGCCGGCAGTTGTGCCATTTCGTGGGAACAAGGCAAAGCCGTTACAATTGTTTGCGCATTTGGCGCTTCAGGAATATTTATCCTGCCGATGTTCATTTTTCCCCAACAAGGACATTCTCTCCAAATAGAAAAAGGTGAACTATTAGGTGCAAAGTATTTATTCTCCAAAAATGGTTGGATCAATGCAGATCTATTTTTTGAGTGGCTAAAAAACTTTCAGGGTTGCGAGTTTATCTACAGAAAATAGAGTGCTATTAATACTTGAGAATCATGTATCCCACACATCTCTTGATATATATATATATATATATATATATATATATATATATATATATATATATATATATATATATATATATATATATATATATATATATATGCGGCTTTCACGGATTCCTCCGTGCCTGCGCTTCCGATCTGTCCTTTGCACAGACAGGTGCATGTCGGTACCCTGATGAGTCTAGTAGAGACGAAACATGTACCTCTGCCGTATCACTGTGGCGAGGAAGGTAAGTTTTGACTTTCTTCTTGGTATGGTGGTACAGGTGGGCCATCATCTCGATGGTGGTGGAATGGGATGGATTGTATTTTATCGCAATTTATTGAAACTGTGCAACCAAGTTTGCATTTACTGATCGCAATTTACTTCGTATATATATATATATATATATATATATATATATATATATATATATATATATATATATATATATATATATCAATGGAATTGTTATGGTGTCTCGTCTGCACATACCTCACACCGACTCCAACCACTCCACCCAACATTTTACGGTCCAATAAAAACGCCTACAATAGGGAATGTGAGGCCTATCTCAGGACCAATCTCTCTAAAAATATAACTCACTATGAGCTGACGGACTTGTTTAATAGAGCATATATTAAAATAGCTACATTAAAAAAAGCTCCAGCAGGTTTTAGAGCTGCAGGTATGTTCCTATTTCAGCCAGATAAATTTGATTCCAACAATTTTGCCCCTGCACAATATTTTGAGCCTGTGGAAAGTATTGAGCAAGAGACTACCAAGAGAAAATTTACTAGCGGGATAATCAGAATAAACACAGCCAGGTTCCTCCAAGAAGGCAAAATTAGAACTTGTAGACGAGCCGCAATCTTCGTCTTCAAAAGAGAAACAACCTAGTCCACTGAAAGAAGTTAATAATACAAATCTAGAGCATATTTTGCAAGATTCAATAGTAACTCTTTTCTCAAGCTTGGCTCCAAATCCACAACCAGATGCTACACAACCTAGTAACAAAAGAAAATATTCTAAAATTTTGACCAGCACTCCAATGAAACCTGTATTCAAAGTAAATGGAATTAAAATAGCTGCTGCTATAGAAAGAAGAGCTAAAACAGTTCGCAACAAGAAGAAAAAAGAAAATGAAAAATTAGCGAAGAATAAATAAAGTCATTTAAAAAGGAAAGTGCACTTTAATGATTTAGAAAGCGATGAAAGTGAAATAAATTTAGACGATTTAAGCGATGACGACGAATTAAATGATATTGCCCAAACGATTGATCCAGGCGCCGAAGAGGAAATATGCATTATTTGTCATGAATTTGGTCAAAATCAATAATTTGGTATCAGTGTGCGAAGTGGGCGCATGCCGAGTGCACTGCGGCCAATACCGACAAAGACTCTGGTTGTGATTATTGCCAAATTTAATAAAACAAATATTTTGTATTTTTATAAAATAAACATTACTTAATTACCATAGTGTGTATTTATTTTCATTAGTGGTATTACCCCACTATCGCAACGGAATTACTCTATCTAGTGAGTAATTTCACGCAATGCTATATTTTTACTGATACTGCATCTAACATCAATAAGTCTTCTTTATTTTAAAGACGATACTTCACTTAGAATTTTCCTAAATTTTGGGCCCAATTAATGCAAATATAAGAAAATAAAAAAACGTTTTTCTTAGGTCCATGGAATTCGCCCTCTTTCCCCTATTCTAAATAATTTTTGTTGATTTATTGTAGACCAAGTTATCCCCATATTTATTGAACCCCATCCGATAAGTCGTGTTTTCCGATGATCATCATAATATTCTAGGGGTTCATATAAAATCAATCAAAGCCGCCAGATTCAGTGTAAATGAACCAGTAAAATGATCACCGCAGAGTATGATTTGTGGGATGGGGTCCAACAAATACGGTGATAACTTGATCTACAATAAATAAGCCTCATTTAAATTACTGTCAAATAAAGTTAAAACATGATATTTCATAATTTGTTTTATAAAATAAGTTAAATTACCATCAAAATAATATTTAAAAACTCTTTTCACGCCGCTGACTACCCCTAACCCCATAAACCACTAATATTATAGGTGTACCAAAAAAAAAGATGATTAGTTCATCCCGTTGTATTAACCACCCTGTATGATAAAATATATTTTCTTTGATTAATTTGTTGGTACATTTATTCCATAAAATAATTTTATGGTTTCTGCGCAATCCTCCGCCCTGTATAATTTCCACAATTTTATTTAATACATTATTATTAGAACTTTTTTCCAAAAATTTTTCCTTTTATTTTTCAATCAACTTTGTATTTAAGAAACTTCGAATTATTCTCAATTTTTTTCTTCGATTCAGTCCAAATAGTGGCTTAAACATTAATCATAATTTAGTTAAAAATATCTCTAAAAATTTGTCTAAACTAATAACTAACTAACTTCATTTCAAATAAATCAGATAGGGTAAAACTTTGTTCACAATATTGTAAACAAGTTTTAATCCAGGTAACATGTAAAAGACCAACCAAATGCTAAATGCTACAAACTTTGAATAAACGCACTAAACGAACACAAAACAAAAGTTAAAGAGGAAAACTGTCCGCATTTCAGTTTGTATAAAGTCTAATAATTTTTTTATCTAAAAATAGAGTCGTCGTGTCAAGAAGAAAGATTGGATTAAAATTTGCTGTGCAACGTACTTCCTGTTGACGTAATAGAACTGAAATTGAACTATTTTAAAACAAACTTTCTTCTAAATACGGTATATTTATTTTTAACTCTCGTATGGTGTAATGAGCTTTTCATTTTATAGTCCACTCATCTGTCCGTTGATTATTTTAGAACAGCAAAACTTCTAAGGTCTTTGTTGTAAACGGTTTGAGAAATATTTGGGTTGTGAACTAAAAATCATAGGTTCTAGTTTTTGTCTAATATTTTTGTCTTGTATCTTTATATAGTATAATAGTGTTATGAAATAAAGAAGTGAAATAGAGAAAAGATAATTAATTAACTCAAATTAGCTCCCTTATGGGAGTTATCATAGCACGTGACTATATGCACTCCTATGATCTCCAGACTTTTCAGGTTATACATGACTTGACATTTTGAAAATTTCTCCAGAAACTACACTAAATGATGACCAAATTAACGATAGTTAATTATTAATTAGTTCAAGTTAGACAACATCCATGAATGAAACAATAATGCGCATTTTTTATAGGACTGAACGAGGACGAGAAACGATCGGCTATAGACAACAGCTTCATGCCGAATTTTGTAGGGAATATCCACATCTACAAGTGTAACAACAGAGAATAGTAGACCAATACAGAGCTATTCTCCGAAATAAACTAATCTCAGAAGCGCGACTCAACATCATCAAAGCGGAAATAGAACGAGAGATAAGAAGCACCGACGATAACAATGAACAAACCGCAGAACCTGCGCCACAACCAGACCCAGAGACTCAAGAACAACCAAACAACTGGGTGCCATGTTGGACATCATGAACAATCGGATTTTACCAGCTTATGTTTCAGATGCTTACACTCTGGAGTCCTTGCATATGACCATCTACTGTGCCGCGACTGCTGTAGCTAGAGCTTTAGAAATTAAAGTTATAACAGAGCGCCTATCAGCAAGAACAGAACCCAACACACCACCATGGGAAGAACGTCTAAATAAGAAAATTGAAAATCTTCGAATAGATATAGGACAGTTGACGGAGTATATCAGGGGCACAAGAAAAAGTAGACTGCAAAGGCGAATTGAAGAAATCATAAATCATGTCCGATATCATTCGCAACAAGACCCAGCGAATCTTACTGCTCAGCAATGCCTTGATACGCTGAAACAGAAGCTCTCCGTTATTGCAGGACGGCTAAAGAGATACAAGACCAGCAATAACCGAAAACGCGACAATGCACTCTTCCAACGATCAGAAAAGACTTTCTACCGTAAGCTAAACTCTCCACCTAATATGGCAGATAATAGATATCCCAATAGATAGCAGGTAGAAGAGTTATGGGGAAACCAACTTTCCAAACCAGCCGATTGTAACATCGCAGCTGGTTGGATCAATGAAGAACACCAAATCTGCCAAGACTACAGCCAGATGCAGTTTGAGCCATTTACCATCGAGGACATTTCAAGAATAATCAAGGAATCCCATAACTGGAAAGCTCCAGGTTTCGACGGGATCCAGAACTACTGGCTCAAAAAGTTCTGGTGTATGCACCGTCAGCTGGGTAATCTTATTAATCATGTTTTTCTTAACCCAGCAAAAATGCCATTGTTCTTGATCGAAGGTATTACGTACCTCCGTCCAAAGGACCAACACAACATACATGACCCAGCTAAGTATAGGCCAATCACCTGCCTTTCCACACTGTATAAGGTGATCACCTCCTGCTTGACCCAACGCATCTATGCACATTGTGAGCAAAATAATATCATTGCAACTCAACAGAAAGGATGCACGAGGGGAGCAATGGGATGCAAGGAACAATTGATTGTTGACTCTGTCATATTTAACCAAGATAGTACCAACCGAAGAAACCTCTTTGCTGCCTACGTGGATTATAAGAAGGCCTTCGACTCAGTGCCACATGAGTGGCTCAAAACTATATTGAGAATGTACAGGGTCGATAATAATTTTGTTTCCTTTTTGGAACGCATTAGTGGACTTTTCCACACTACATCCAACAATATGTGAGGCAGACGATTTAACGCCGCTACAGTTGAGGTAACAAAATATGATTTTTCACCACCAAACAGACCAAGAGAAGTTACAAACCTGGCTATAGAAGCCACTTCATGGACGGCATCCAAATGAGGTCAATCAGGACAATGTCGACAACTCAGCGTCGACCTACTGGTTTATTTCAGGACAGATGATTTCGAAAACGGAGGGATTCTGGTTAGCTATCCAAGACCAGGTTATTCCGACGAAGAACTATCGGAAGTTCATCATTAGAGATCCCTCAATAGAAAATGACCAATGCAAATATGGCTGTCGAACATCAGATACAATCTAGCACATAACTGGAGGATGCCAAGCATTTGCCGCAACTAGTATAAGAAAAGACACGACTCAGCCGCTAAGATACTCCACCAAGAGTTAGCAGAAAAGTTAAATCTATTACAGGTAGGAAAAGTGCCTTATTACAAATACAATCCGGAGCCTATTTTTGGGAACAACCAGTTCAAGTTATATTGGGACCGAACGGTTCTGACGGATCAGACAGTTGCTCATAATAGACCAGACATTGTACTAATAGATAAAATTTCTAGGCAAACTACAGTAATTGACATTGCTGTACCTAACAACAACAACCTAGGGCCAAAGTGCAACGGGAAGATCCCCAAATACAGAGATCTGGAGGTCCAAATCCGAAGACAATTGGCAATAAACAGCGTCCAAACGATTCCCATAATCAACATCTGGAGTGATATCAAAGAACCTCCTGCAGAACATCAAGGGACTGGGTCTTAGTGAGCATCTGTATAAACTGATGCAGAAATCAACTCTCCTTGCAACCGCGCGAACCGTCCGAAAGTTCGTGGGAAATACAGCAGACCACGTCACCTAGGATCTGATAACATGGAAAGGGTTCCCACAGAGCTTCATACTTTTGGTTTCTTTGAGTACCTGATATGAGTCAATATTCCCTGGAGGGAGTGCGAAGCCGTTTGGCTTATAAATCATATAATAATAATATAATGGAGCAGCACGGACATCGAAAACCTGCAAAGGAAAATAAGAACATTCTTAATAAAAACAGGCAAACATCATCCTCGTAGTGCTATTGAACGTACAGTGCTAGAGTTCGCAGAAAAGTTAAACCTATTAGAGGTAGGAAAAATGCCTTATTACAAGTACAAACCGGAGCCTATTCTTGAGAACAACCAGTTCAACTTATATTGGGACCGAACGGTTCTGACGGATCAGACAGTTGCTCATAATAGACCAGATATTGTACTAATAATAAGGACATTCCTAACAAAAGATCAAAAACATCACCCTCGGAGTACTATTGAACGTACAATGCTTCCAAGACACCAAAGAGGAAGAAGATTGGTCGATATTGGTAAGCAGCTCGATCAACAAATAATAAACTTACGTTCTTATTTCCACAGGTTAGCGGACTCATCACACTACATCGAGCAATATGCGAGGTAGACTATTCAACGCCGCTACAGCTGAGGGAACGAGATATTGTTTCTCACCACCGAACAGATCAAGAGAAGTTACAAGCCTGGCTACAGAAACCACTTCATGGACGGCATCCAAATGAGGTCATCCAGGACAATGTCGAAAACTCAGCGTCGAACTACTAGTTGATTTTAGGACAGCTATTTCCGGAAACGGAGGCTTTCTTGTTAGCTATCCAAGACTAGCGTTTGTCGCAACCGAGTATAAGGAAAGAGACGACTCAGCCGCTAGATACTCCACCAAGAGTTAGCAGGTAAGTTAAAACTATTGCAGGTAGGAAAATTGCCTTCCTACAAATACAATTTAAAGCCTATTCTTGAGAACAACGAGTTCAAGTTATATTGGAACCGAACGGTTCTAACGGATCAAACAGTTGCTCATAATAGGCCAGATATTATACTAACAGATAAAATTTCTAGGCGCAATACACGATTGACATTGCTATACCTAATAACAACCTGAGACCACAATACAATTAGAAGATCGCCAAATACAGAGATCTGGAGGTGCAAATTCGGTTATATGATTTAATTTTTTTTATTACTTTGATATGATATTAAAGAAACTTACAATTATTTCTCGTTTTCCAAAGAAAAATATTTTAGGCTTATTTGTTTTTTTTCTATATACAAATGAAGCTAATTACAATGGAGTCGCCGGTAATAAAGATCGTCTTAGACGTTCTTGAATGATATGTAGAAGGACTCCATTTGCGTGAGAGATCAAGACGGCACTGCTGTACTTTTTACAGTTTTCCTGTGACTCGTGTTTTATAGTGGTGCGTAAAATGCTTTTCCAAATTTTTTGCCATATAGTATGCACTATGTCGATACTAATTTCCTCTACTGCTTTTAACTTTCCTGAGAAAGCGCCATTAGGTTCAGGAGAGTTGTGATTCTTTAATCAACTGATGGCAAACCATATTGCATCTATCGATGTTACTGATTCAATCTCCACAGTATTAAATTGGGAATTTATATAATTAATGTTATTATGGTTATTTTTTATGACAGGCGATTTTTACTTTAAAAGTTTTTGTTAATTTTTTGGTTCTTTTTTTATAATGTAACCTAATTGGTTTTGTCCCTGGCTATTGAGTATTTTATGGTAAATAGTTCTAAATGTATTTTAGTGTCTAAACTTTTAAAAATAATTTGTTTCTGTTGTCTGATCAGCTGTTAAGAAGCTGTGTAGTGATCCAAGGTTTGCCTAGTTTGGTGTTTGAAAAGTACTAGATACTTTCGTTTAAGATACATCAATACTATCACAATCTGTTCTTGTTTGACTCATGGATGATAAATTGCTTAATGTGGTTTATAATAAAAATTAAAGATAAAGGTTTCTACCGTATACTCAGAAAAAGTTATTTTACATATTTAAATATCACATACATAACAAACATATCCCTTATTTAAAACCCCATTTTTCTACTGGTCAAAGCCGCAACGCATCGTTAGTCTTATATAAATTTCTGTGTAGGAACGACAACTTATATATTATATAAAATACAGTTTTACATATTAAACCCGCATATATTATTTTACTAACTTGATTACATTTTATTTTCCTTGACTCCTTGTATATTTCATTAGTAACTAAGCCCGTCAAGTCTTTTTTGCGAGCATAAAAACTGTAAAAAATAAGAAGTGATTTATTTCACTTTTATCGTTTTTAATTCCACAGTTAGGAGAAAAAGTCAGAATTTCGAGCCCGCGTTCGATCCCATCATTTTTTATCGTCTCCATGATTAAAAAAACTTTTTTATTCGAATGTTTTTGTTCTAACATTCTTTTACAAATCGACGTAATCATTATTACAGCGTAAATAAATATGTATTTTGTAAAACAAAAAAACTGAAGGAAATATGCCATTCCTTTAAACAAATTGCTTTTGTCTGGTAAAAGACCCTCCTTTCAATGTATACAAATTGTGATTAAATTGCTTAAGGCAACAAAGAAAATAATCCACCTTGGTTATTTTCTGGGAGCAGTATTTTTCTTCGACGTTGATTTTTAAATTGGGTATTATTGTATTAAATTTAAATTAAAATCTTGTATATTTCGGCTTGATTTATTTCAAAATAATTTAAAAATCTTTATTGTTTATAACTTTAAATTTAAAAATATAAAAGTTTTCCTATTCTTACTAAAAAGTTTTGAAAATCAATTGGCTGGAGTGTTAAAGCTCACTTTGTGCCTGCGTCACGAAATAGCTTTGGAAGACTAACAATGGTTGCCCGTTAGATTTCAGTTCACAGGCACCTGTTTGCATATGTGCGTATAAATCTATGGATGAGCGGATGCTTGTGTGTGTTGGCATGTGCCCAGAACACAAGAAGTGAATATCTAAGAATCTGTTAAAGATTTTTTGTACAGGTGAGCTGCTTAAGATCACTTGAGCTTCGTACAGTTGGCAGAGAATTGTTTTTTCTTTGTATCAAAAATCCGCCTCCAAGTCAAATCTTTTCGATACAGACCAACATTTGCTTAAATTAATTGATTGTGTTACTATTCCCCGACTAATGCTCCCAAAATTTTCAAATCCATAACCTTAAAATTTATAATTGTGAATTTGGGATATATCCAATTACTACAGGAAATATTTTCATGTAAATTCGAACTCAGCATAATTAGAGGTAGCTAATATAAATTTGACTAGACGAAATAACTAGTTTTAGGTATAGATTTAAAAAATACTAGATTGAATATTTCCAAGGGTGATCGTTCCGAAAGTGCGGGAGAGGAACAAGAATGAAAGCAGTAATCTCCTTTCTTTCTAATGGGCAGAGCATAGAACCAGACATACAGTATTATTTTCATTTCGGGATCACGTGGTTCTATGCTTCGCATATTAGAAAGAAATGAAACTACTGCTTTCAGTTTTCTTCCTCTCTTTCCGTGTGGGAACGGCCGGAATTGGAAACGCTCAATCTAGTATTTTTTAAAATCTATGATTTTAGATTATAAGAGCCATACATAATTTTAAATAATTGTTCACAACATAACCTAAGTGTGCACGTATCACTTTCACAACATACTGCTATATCCCAGCAATGTGATACGGGCATGAGATTATCCATATCAAATTTTTGGGCTTCACTCGTTTGTCCGATGGATTTTAAAGGTGGAGAAATGATTCAAAGATGCGGTAAATATTTGGACAAGTATATTCGTATGTAGAGAGAGACATTTTTGACCTGTTAATATATGAGGACTTACCAATGCTTACTATTTATATAAGGTTATGTATGCCTCTTAAATAATGCAGGATTCATAATTAACAAGTCCAGTTGTTAAGAGTTTAAATTTTCGCATAAATAGCTATAGAACTAATAATTTCTGAATTCGGGAACTAAACTGATTGAATTTGAGGTCATGTGTTACGGATTCTAAAAGAGCTAAACTAGGAGTCAATAAATGTATGAAAGCTGCAGACGAATTTTCAAGCCTATTAATACGTGAAGACTTATGATTAGGGTTCCGTAAACATTTATTTAAGGTCATATTTGGCTCTTATAACCTAAAACTGTTATCGTGTTATTCCAGATTTCTATTTGGTTCTCTCAAATTATTGTTACGAATTTTCTTAAAAATGTTTTCTGTAGTAATTAGGTGTACCCTTAATTAATATTTAGATTTTAAAGATAATGGTTTAAAAAATTTGTATTACTCGAGAAAATATTGAAAATTTTCATCCGGAGATGTTTTATATATAAAAATAGACATTCCTTGGCTTGCTAAAGCCTAATAATTTTTTGTTACATACTATATTGTACTTTGAACCGATTTTAGGAAGTTAATTTGGACCATTTTCTGCAGTGTTACAACAGCACCCACGAATAATAACACTAAGCACAGATTTATCCAAATCCATAAATATTTGACTTGACGGCGGATTCTTAAATAAAAAAACACTTTTCTGCCTACCATCGTATAGTAGCTGAACTGGCATATACACTTTTTTATTTTCGAAATTTTCATGTTCTTGATAATGTATAAAGGGTGTAAAATAATTTTTAATAAATATAGATTCTTTCAGCAGCACCATATGCTTTTCTTATAAAAATATTTTTATTCTCTTGAATCAAAGTTTTCAACTACCACAATCGATTTTGAAATAATAAATGCGTAAATAAGTTTGGTAATAAATCTTATTTTACTCTTACTATTATCTTACTACAAAGCAAAGATCTTAAAACAGTATCGTCAAAATTTAATATTAATGCGCCCTTAATAGCTCGACTGGAAACAAACCTGAGTCGCGTGACTTAGAGAGAGATTAAATAGTTCGTTAGCTACGTACACAAATTTAACAGGATCAGTTTTGAAGTTTCGACAAGATAGTTTATATATATTTTTGATCATTATCGCAAAAATTATGGTTCCTGGTCCTACTTTTCCGCTGTTTGGTTTATCCAAATAGTTTTCGTTAAATTTAAAAATCAATAAATAGTCTGTCGTTTTTAATTTAGTTAATATTTTAATATTTTTGTAATATTCATTTCGTGCAAAGCTTTAATTATTTTATTTATTTAGTATATAATAAGTAATTCAATGTAATAAATTTTATTATGATATATAGAGTATACTTGAAGAGATACCCTTTAATTGGTGTACTAATTGTGTAAAAAAAAAATAAAATTATGAAACAAGTAAAAGCTGCAAAAAATTAATGATGGAAACTCTGACTCTCTGGCCCCTAATGGAAATAATAACCAATAGAAAATATTAGGAACTTAAAGAATAACAAGCTGTGGAGCAGCCTTTCAAAAAACTTCAGTAATTTTGACCACCTTTTGACTAGGAAGATTCTCATTGAAAATGCACAGAATATAACCTAGATTTTAAATGGCTATTGTTAATTATGAAAAGCATTTTAATCGCAGCAAGCTGCAATAATAGAATAATTAATTTGTACTCGAATAGACGAAATACTAAGCTGATCAAAGAAATATGCCGAAAGGCAACATCGACTGCAAAGCTAGATATAGAGACTAAATTCTTTCCAGTTGATAGAGGAATTAGAAACGGGGACTGCATCTTAGCATAATTGTTCACTCTAGCTTTAGATGATGTGTTAAGAAAGCTCAACTAGACAAATAAAGGTATAAATAGAAATGGGGAAATATTGAGTCACTTGCAGATAGCTGACGATATGATCTTGTTTGCTGATAACGTTGACCCAACTCGAGGAAGCCGCTCCCTAAAAATTAACATTTTCAAATTTAAAGTGATGTATCTCAACAATTCACACAATCATATATATATATATATATATATATATAATATATATATATATATATATATATATATATATGATTAACTTAAGACCAACGAACAGGTCTATACAACCAATGTGTCCCGCCTATGGAGCACAGACATGGACTTTCACAAAACAGATGTGAACTAACCTAAACTAAAGTAATCAACATAACGGAAAAAGTAACAAAAAAACTGGGACTACGCGAATCACATATCCCGAAATAAAGATTTAAGATGGGCTTGATGAATATGGCACGAGAGACCATGGAGAGGAACACCAATGATAAGACAGCATGGATAAGAACGGCGCAAGAGAGAAAAATATGAAAAAAATTGAAGGAAGCCTATGCTCAGTATTGTGCGTCACAACTTTAAAAGAAGAAAGAAGAAGAATACACCAACAATCAATTTTCCCTTCCAAAAGTTTATACAAAAATGATGATTAAATTAACAACATCTATACTACGACTTAACCGAAAATTCATTTTTAAACTAAAAGTCTTATAATATACAGACGTTTACCGATCTTAAGGCAAAGTCTATTTTGATCGCAATATTGTTCAAATCTGCTAAGATAATCTTGAAAAAAATCTCAATCATATAATGTCGGGACACTTTTGTGAATTTTTATCCATCACCAAACAACAAATATCTATAACTTACAAAACAAATTTAGAAACATAAGAGGTCCCAAATGTGCCCTTAGGATTACTAGATCTTAATATTATCATATTGGAAAAACTGTTTTGCAAATTAATGTTCTGGCTATAATCAATATGATAAGTTCCAAACCAAGCCAATAGGATTTTGTGAATCTCAAGGACCTGCAATTTAATATTATGTACTGAAATCAGTGTACACGTCTTCCACAGCCTGACGGACTTGTAAAGTTTCAAGAATCGACTAAGCATAAGAAATCAAATTTGTGCTCAGTGAGAGAGCATAAACGAAACCATGCTGATTTTTATTAATGCGATATGTTCCTTTGAAAAGGAATCTAAAAAAATAATTGCCTCAAGACCCTCCTGGGTAATGATAAAATAGACATGAATTTATAAATTGCTATATACGGTTTGCTGCCGCCTATGTGTGTTATGGTCATCCCAGCACACTTTCATATATCAGAAAAGATACCGAGCGACACAACTAGTTAAAAATAACATACAAAAGAAGCCAGATTGAAGTCTCTACGTTTGTTGAAGTTTCGAAAGACTTGGCTTTAAAAGTATGGTACGTAATCATCATCTTGGGTCAGCGATAGATAGTATTTATGACTGTAAAAAATGTAATTTCTTAAATTACACTATCGCATTATTCGTAAGAGTAGTTATTTGCAATAATTTAGACAATTTTTTTTAATAATGCGAATTTTATTTTATATTTTCTATTTTTAGTTGATCCTGTTTATAACTTACTATTGCCTGAACTTCATAGACTCACAAGACATGACTCAAAATTAAATTTTTCCCTCCCTTTATAACAATAAATATTCTGTTAACAGTTTTCGTGAATTTGACTACGAATACTTTTTATAAGAACCCTTTGACATCTACTTGGTTTCACATAACTATTATTTTAAATTAGAAATATCGCTCGCTTAATTCAAGAAAATAAAAATATATGTATAAAAAAAGATATTGTTTTCTTTCCTAAACAGTAAAATTAAATGTAATGTCTCAGATAGTTAGGCTTAGCGAAAAAAAAAGTTTTTTTTTTGATAATTCTACACGAAAAAACCTGTTATTTTTGTTTAATCGATTATTGCCTTTTGTTAAAATATTTTTTTTAGTTGAAATATTGTTTGACGATATACAAAGATGATAGTAGGAAATAATAATAAATATTCTAAAATATAATAAAACTGAAGCTTTTTGTTCTGATGATCTAGGTACCATCAATTTAATTTTGCTATTCCGTTATTTTACATCCATTTCCTCATATTTTAAATACCTGTATTGAAAACTGTTACTTCCCCCTAGGATGGAACGTTAGGCCTTTTTTCACTTTTTAAGTTAACAGTCCTACAGATTTCACTCAACAGAGTTCAATTTGAATTATACCTACTCTTTTGAAAGGCTTGGAAAAAATTATGGAAAATCAGGTTGTAAATTTCTTGCATGCAAATAGTATTATGTTACGTAGTCAGTCAAGTTTTAGATGGGCATGTAATTAGTCCACTGCATTTGTTATGTAATTCATGACATTATTAAGGGCATTGCAGCAACTATTCCAATTCTATTAGATTTTTTGGAAGCCTTTGACATGCCCAATCATCAAATTTTATCAGCGATCTTGGTTTTCATCGATTTCACTAACAGCGTTTTCACCTTTTGATATCTTGTATGGTTCAGAGAATAATACTCAAATATACTCACGATATGCATGTCTCAATTTCTCAAATAATAAATAAATGGTTATTGCAACATATATGCAGATGACATTCAAATATATTTAACCTTTCAAACAAGTCTTTGTAAATAACAGCATTAATTCGGATTTAGATAATTTATTTATTGGAGCTAAAAAAATTCCCTGAAAATGACTCGAGGTAAGTCAGTGAGTCTTCTCTTTAGCAATACCAATTTTAGAAATAATATGATTTGTAACATAAGTATCAAACTGTATCAGAATAATATAGTTTTTAAAAACACTGTCCAAATACTTAGAATTGTTTTAGATCATAAATTAAGGTTAAAACACACATTACCCAGAAATTAAAAAGGGCTATTCATCATTAAAAATGTTACATTCTCTTGTTGTTGTACCTCTCAACTATTGTGATAGATTCTATGAATCCTGCCTCGATATGTCTGCTGCTAGACGCATTCAGGAACTTGAAAACTCATGCTTAACATTGATCTTTGGTACACGCCCAAGAAAACGAATATCTCATAAATTAAAAGACCCTAAGTGGTTTAATATGTATTTTCATCGTGTGCTGCATGCAACTTTTTATTCTGCAAGATACTAAAGCATGCACGTCCTTCATAATTATTCGACAAAATAGTTTTTATAATGGATGTGACATGTTAGTTTTCGTCTTAAAAGTATCTTAACTATTCCAGGGCATTATAAACAATATAATTATGGTGCTCCTTTTCCTATTCCATAGCCTTAAATATAAATAAGTTTAATGGAACCGATTTTTCGGGATTCTGTATAACACAATTCTCTTCTTTTTACTCAACAATAATTTTACAATAAACCTATATGTTTTTGATTATTTCTTTTATATGTTGCTAATAAAATTACCTAGATGATTTGACAGATAAAACTGCATTTTTTTCAGTTAAGCCAATTTTTCCTTACTTTTCGTCTTTTTTTTATTTCATACCGAGTAATCTCCTTTTTTCTTCCTTTTTTAACCGCGCCTTATTTACTTATTTAATTTTTATTGTTGTTTTAAAAATGGATATTAGTATATTATTACATATACTTAACTTATATTTTCCAATTATTATTGCTGCTTAGGTTTCTTATGTTTAAAAAAAAGGTTCTCTATTATTTTCCAATGGCTTTAACAATTTCTATATAATTCAAGTTTTATTACTTTTACTATATTGTTTTTATTTATGGAAATTGGCTTTAAATTGAAGAAAATGTTGTTTTGCGTGTAATTTTACTAGGTAAAATTCTAATTGACCGTAATAGATACAACAGCGTCCGAATTCTCGAAGTTTAACTTCTATTTTGCGATATAAACGGCCGATAAGACTTAAATTCCTGAAGTAATTCATTAACACCATAAACAAATATTACAAATTTGAACTAACGAATTATGTTTTTAACTATATGGATGAACAAAATATTTCTGTATTTACTCTCATGAGCAAGTGTGTAATTTTTTATAAGGGTTTCTGTTTCTCCGGAAAATTATTTGTAATCATATAGTTACAATAAAACTAATCTAAATTATAAATATATAATAAAAAATCTTTCAAACACGCGATTACCAAACAAAAAGTTGTTGCCCTGCTATTAAATATACATTGCAGTAAGTAAGTTCAGCAAAATCAATATGCAAGCGGAAGATGTATTGTTACGGACTTTGTAGTATTATTCAGATACATATTTAAGTTGTTAGTTTATTTGGCATTTATAGTTTCTAAATCTTTAGCTACATTTCTTTTTTGATTATAGTTTCCTTAATTTTAGGATTGATATATTTTTCATTCAACCATTCAACCATTATATAAGAGGTTGGAAATTTTTTACAATATTCTATTATATTAATTTTTGTACATCTATAAAAGACGCTCCAAAAATGACTAGGAAAGTGTACTTTTTATACTGTACTCACTTCGTAGCATTCAGATTTTTCTGGAATAATCGAGATTCAGCTAGCATCAGCTAAAATTGAAAAACAAAGGATCCAAGACCAGATTTTTGTAGACAGTGGATTATAAGATCTCGTAAAGTTAATTATAGGATTCTTTTAATATATATATATATATATATATATATATATATATATATATATATATATACAATAAATAAGTAGATAAGTTTTTGTCCGTGTAATTTAAAATAAAATAGAATAATTTCACGTCCGCTTCGCCAATATTTTATTCTATTTTTTATTATATATATATATATATATGCGTTAAAAATTTACGTGAAAAAGTTAATATTTTATAAGAATATACTTACAAAAAGATAGTAAAAAAAAATAATTTATATGGATAAACCCAACTAACATTTATTACTTTTTTTTGATATTTCCTAGTAATTACAGCCCGAAGGTGAGATTCAAAGTTATATATATATATATATATATATATATATATATATAACTTTGAATCTCACGGTGAGATTCAAAGTTATATATATATATATATATATATATATATAACTTTGAATCTCACCTTCGGGCTGTAATTACTAGGAAATATCAAAAAAAAGTAATAAATGTTAGTTGGGTTTATCCATATAAATTATTTTTTTTTACTATCTTTTTGTAAGTATATTCTTATAAAATATTAACTTTTTCACGTAAATTTTTAACGCATGGTTAGTTATTTATCTGTGTGATCGTCGTTGAGTTTATATATATATATATATATATATATATATATATATATATATATATATATATATATATATATATATATATATATATATATATTTATGCGGGTTTCACGGATTCCTCCGTGTGAGATGCAATAGTAGTGGATATATCCACATTATGCCGTTGAGTTTATATATATATATATATATATATATATATATATATATATATTTATGCGGGTTTCATGGATTCCTCCGTGTGAGATGCAATAGTAGTGGATATATCCACATTATGCCGTTGTAGTGCTGAAATCACCTGTGTCGTACCACTATAGCGGGGAGGGTAAGTTTTGACTTTCTTCTCGATATGGTGGTACAGGTAGGCCATCATCTCGATGGTGGTGTAACAAGATGAATTGTGTTCTGTAGCAATTCATTCAAACTATGCAACCTCTAACACAGAAAGGATATGATGGAACGAAATTTGCAATTACTGTTCGCATTTTACTTCATATATATATATATATTAATTCAACGACAATCGCACAGATAAATAACTAACCATGCGTTAAAAGTTTACGTGAAAGAGTTAATATTTTATAAGAATATACCTACAAAAAGATAATTTTTATGGATAAACCCGACTAACATTTATTACTTTTTTTGACATTTCTTAGTAATTACAGAATGAAGGTAAGATCCAAAGTTACCTATAAATTCTAAATTTCAGATTAAAAAATAAAAAGGAACCAAGGAAATAATATATCGTTATAATCTAAAAAAATCAGATTAATTAAACGAAATTGTCTCTTTGATACTATATTTTTTTTTCGTAATTTATACAGCTCATTTAATTTAAGGGTAAGCTCTTAGGATGTCACAATCATGTAATTAAATTGTCATTAGGATTCCTTAATGGTTTGAGATAAAAGTTTATTTGTGTTCTAAATTACTGTTTATAAACAGCAATGGGTAAACAAATGAGAATGTTAACTGAAGTGAGAACAAGCTCATACTCTTGATTAGCCTCGTCGTTAAGTGGAACAATTGAATTACTTGCTAAAATTAGCGTTATGGAAAAGCTAATGACCTAGATTGTCCACTTCACTACAACCTGACTAATAAATCTACACTCTTAGATCAGTAGGCCACGTCATACATGGAATAAATCGTCCTCTTATTTGAAATTTTTTTTCATGAATCATAATATTTGTGATAGATTTATTTCTTCGAAAATTAATGTGCCTGTAATTTTAGCTATCTTAAGTTATATTCTATAAACTAATTTGTATTATTAAGCAGTATATTGGATTAAAATGTGTTTTTCGGGTGTCATAGCTAGACAGTGAATTGGCAATGGGCAATCATTGACGCACCTAGAATGGAATTGGGCGGTAAGTTCTCTCTTGTATTCTATGCGGCTTTAATTTTGTGATGAAATACCTTCAACATCTCTGGATGACGTTTCATGTTTCCGTCGGGGACAGATCTGGTAATTTAGGTGGCAGAGGCAACAAATTAATATAAGCTTCTTCAAAATTAATTAAAGTAATACGTAAACCATGTGGTCGTGCGTTTATCTTACTGAAAATTCAGATCTGAAAGTGTTTATAGGTAGGATAATAAACGATGGTTATGATAATGAATGAGTCATAATGCCTCTGACAGAAACAAGAGTTACTCAGCAACTGTCTACGATAATACTTCAATCTATAATATATACTGTGCATGTGCTTTTTTATAATGAACTTTGGATTATACCGTTCTACATGAAATATTCTCACACTAACTCGATCGCCATGTCTACCATACAGAAGCAATACTCACTAAAAATGATATAATTCCACTGTATAGCTCATTGTCCTTCTTCTTTTACACCACTCCAGGCATTGACATCAATGTTCTGCGTTATCGGTAAAGTAACATTTGCTCTGTAAGAAACTGTCCTAATTATAAATTCTACGCTATATTCTTTAAATTACAATTAACCTCCCATGTTCTAAGTAGCTTTGATCAGCAATTATACGTGTACTTATCAAAGGATTGTTACAACCAAACAAGTCGAACAGCGCCCCCTTCTGACGCTCAAATGTTGTTTGAGAGCGCATTGAGTCTAGGTCATTTTGTCGGCCTTCTCTAACTTATAGTCGACAACTTGTCAAAAACAGGTGACCGTGTGTGCGATCATTCCTGAACTCTACCAGCTGACAAAAATTTGCAAGTTTTTTCACTTCAGACTAATGCAAACGTACTAAT
Source organism: Diaprepes abbreviatus (assembly GCA_034092305.1). Taxonomy (NCBI): domain Eukaryota; kingdom Metazoa; phylum Arthropoda; class Insecta; order Coleoptera; family Curculionidae; genus Diaprepes; species Diaprepes abbreviatus. The sequence goes on along the minus strand of JASJET010000161.1, from coordinate 1,746,994 downwards.
TAATAAACAAATATACTGGGTATATATAATATACCCGTTATTTTTTTAAAACAGTTTTCACTCGAAACTATTAAACCTGCTTTAGATATTTAATTTAATTTTTAAAGGTGTTAATTATGCCAAAAACAGTTATTTTTTTTTGTAGAAAAATGTCTTCTTCATCCACTAACGACGTACATGTTAACATGTCCCTGTATATTTTAAACAAAAATGTTGACGTAGCAATTCCGATTCCATCTACATTAGTATCATCTGATAAACAGACCAAAATACTGTTTTTTTCTAGTGCCTACCAACACAGTGACAATGCTTACCAGATCAGATCAATCCAATTTTCATTTTGACTTTGAGAAGCTGAACCTGGCCTTGGTAGTATGGTGGTTTAGTGACTTATTTCGTGTCTAAGAGATTCCGAATTCGAGTCGCGGTCTGACATGGATATGCGACATGTGAATAAATGTTACTATAACGTATCCTGAAGGTTTTTAATAAGGTTTATAGGCTGCACAAATTTCTAAGTTCTGAATATTCTTTTCCGCGAAAATTAATTTTTCGGTTGAAGAAAAATCTTTAATTATGTATAAATATATATATATATATATATATATATATATATATATATATATATATATATATATATATATATATATATATATGTAGATAAGTTTTTGTCCGTGTAATTTAGAATAAAATAGAATAAGATATTGGCGAAGCGGACGTGAAAATTTGTCAATCTACATGATTCTCGTATTAAAAAGTGTGGAGCACTCCAAAATATGGAAAAACTCCGGGTCCGACAGATGGCGACAGCGCTGTTTCGTCCTAATATGGGACTCGTCAGGCCACCGCAGTCGGTACAAACCATCATCTCGCCTTTGCATCGTATAAAGCTGAATTTATAATTAAAACACAGCAAATAAGACGACAACGGTGACATCTCGATGGTCCACTTGATAATACAAGAACCACACAGATTATCAAAGTTTGTAAAAGAACCGTCATATGGTGGCGCGACGGTGAATTAAAACAGAAATATGTAAAATCGAGTACACGAAACGCGCTACCCAAAGGATAGGGGTCGCATTTTTCGGTACTGGCAAGCAAGCCTACCGCCTATTTTAGCAGCCAAAGCCACGTGCCGCACCAAACGATCCCACCATGAGAGCATCGTTTAGCGTGTTTAAAAGCCAAACAAGTAAATAAATATGTAGATAAGTTTTTGTCCGTGTAATTTAAAATAAAATAGAATAAAATATTGGCGAAGCGGACGTGAAAATGTGTCAATCTACATGATTCTCGTATTAAAAAGTGCGGCACGTGGCTTTGGCTGCTAAAATAGGCGGTAGGCTTGCTTGCCAGTTTCGAAAAATGCGACCCCTATCCTTTGGGTAGCGCGTTTCGTGTACTCGATTTTACATATTTCTGTTTTAATTCACCGTCGCGCCACCATATGACGGTTCTTTTACAAACTTTGATAATCTGTGTGGTTCTTGTATTATCAAGTGGACCATCGAGATGTCGCTTTTGTTGTCTTATTTGCTGTGTTTTAATTATAAATTCAGACAAATTTTCACGTCCGCTTCGCCAATATTTTGTTCTATTTTTATATATATACATATATATATATATATATATATATATATATATATATATATATATATATATATATATATATATATATATATAAACTTTTAATTCATTTGAAGATAAAAAAGTTATTTTAAGGTTCGAGGATCGATAAGAAGTTTAGGTTGGTTTTTTCTAAAACCATTTATCTTGTCTCAGTTGTAATTACATTCTAACACAGTTGATTTTGCGTAAAATATTGGCAGGGAATGAAAAATGTATTTTTTATCATAACTAAACGATAGTAAATGTTTAATAGGATTTTTTATTAACTGCTTTTTTCTTGGAGTTTAAATATAGGATAAGGTAAATTGTTATTTATGGATTTTTAACATGCTTATATATGCGCTTGATTTATGGTTTTCGAGATTGTTTCTAGTTGGGGATTGCAGTATTGCAGTCTCCGTTTAGATTTTGAGTTTAATTGCGGGTCAGATTTCAACGATTGCAATTTTTTTTTTAAATAAAATACGCCAAAACTGCAAGTAATTATACAAGAGAAGAAACAGTTTAGATACTGTAGTGTCTTTATTTCTCCGTTTTTTTCTTGATATGTTTGTTTATTTTACGTAATTTTTAGAATTGTCGAATCGATTTTAAAAATTCTTTAACTGTTGGAAAGATTCTCTATTTAAACCTAGGCTATATTTTTGGGACCACGCAAAAGGTACTGAATGAGAAGATATCTGAAAAAATGTATGAAATTTTGAGTTATCAGAGAATATTTGAGTAGTAAGTATAATTTAATATAGTTGAAAAGTTACGCAGTCTGAGAGAAAATACGAAATTCTTACCTTACGGTCAAAACATCTTTATTGTTTGACAACTGATAATGATTCTTTTAAAATAGAAATCTTTTTAAAGCGAAGTGTTTTTTTTTCGTTTTTTAATTAAGTTTTAAGACATCATTTCTTTTTTTCTTTTTGCAAAAAGATTTAAGAGAAATTACAATATTGCATTTTTAACAATATAATATACACAGAATATACTTATTCTCACATATATTAAATTATGGTGTTAAGGTAGCCTCATAATTCAAATAATACCTACAAAATGAGTTAGTGAATTTATGACTAGGTCTTCTTTCAATTCTTGTAGGACTTTTGTGAAAAACCACTCAGAGTATGTGTTGAATATCAGCGTGAATGAACCAAGATTTATCCTTTTTTTACTTCCACTCAAGGTCGAATTGGGATTAAATGATCTGCTGCGGTTGGAAAGATGATCCAGCGAAATATATTTATCTTCATCTTCAGTGACGGATTTTACCTCTCCCTCAACGTCAAAGTTCAAGGTCGGCCCGAGGTCAAATCTGGTGTCAATGAGTACTTATATTTTTTAATCATAATAGTATGAAAATCAGAATGTTTTAATATTAGATATGATCTTGTCCTTGGCAGTCAGATTGTGGGGCTTTACAGTAGTTAATTAACGACTGTAGAACATCGAGTTTGCCCCAAATACTATTAAGATTGATTTCCAATGTTATCCAAATCAGAGTTGACACAGACAATCTTCTGAAAAGAAATGACCAATTACATCATCATGACGTCCCAGATTTCTCTGCTTTTGAGTTGGAATATCTAAGGGATTTAACAGTGGAAATTTGTCAGATTAACCTTTCCCCATCTTACATACAAGATAAATTCGTGAGAGAAAATGATGAAGAGTTTCATTTCGATGAACTTTAATGTGCTTCTGAGAGTCAAGGTATCTTGCAGGTTTAGAAATGCTACGAAATATTAAATATTTATTGCCTACAATAATATTCTTGGAGAGGGTATGTATGATGCCAATTATGCTAATAACCATGAACTAATTATGGGCTATTATTACACATGTAAATCTGGGGCCAGAACTTTGGGCATATCCGCCCATGTTACCTGTATTATACGGTTTTTAGCCTATGCGCATCATCAATATAACAGGAAGTATCTAAAAGACTCCCTGCTAAATACAATACTAGATCCTCGTAATAGAGTACAACAAAGAGCTGAAAAAAATATTAGCGCTGGATTAAAAACATCTTTATGACCCTTCGTAATATCAAGAGGTCCTTTTCAGGGCTAAATCCGCTCTAGCAACCTCTACGCGATATATATATATATATATATATATATATATATATATATATATATATATATATATATATATATATATATATATATATATATATATATATATATAATCTTGCTTTATCTGACTGACCGGGATGTTCTACAATTGTTAATTAGCCCTCACCATCCGACTGCCTAGGACAAGATCATATCAAAAGTCGAAGCATTCCGATTTTCATATTTTCAGATTAAAAAATATAAGTACTCATTTAAATCAGATTTGACCTTGAGCAAGATTTAAAATCCGTCGGTGAAGATAAAGAAAAAATCTTTCGCTCGATCATCTTTCTGACTTCGGCAGGCATCATTGTTCCGGACATCAAGAAGATTAGATTAGGTAACATTCAATTCCTATTTGACTTTTAGCGGACTTTGAATTTGAAGTCAAGTTTATCACCGAAGATGAAAACGTTCTCCTCGATCTTCTGCAAAACATCGGCAGAGATAATTTTTACGGAGATAAAGAAAGGCTGCAGTAACATACGTGCAGACATCAGAATATTTATTTATTGGGAAACTGAGACGAAATATAATTAAATATACATTTGTAACTATTTGATATGTGAGTGTTTTATTGAGTTGCGCCTCATATCTTGAAATACTTTTTCATAATTTAGGAATTAGAAAGCGGTGGGGGACGCTTTGAATTACGTGGCGCCTGCTATTTGAAAGATTGTCAACGAACCCAGCCTATCTGGCTGTTAGCTAGCGGCCCTCCTTCATTCACTTATTGTGCTGTAGTAAAACGATCTATTACCAAATACATATTTATACCTGAATTAAGTGTAGGACCAAGCAAAAAATTTGAATAAAATCAAACTTCCTAATTCATTAACACGGTCTAATTTTAAAATCTATCTAGGTTGATTGTAGAGAGTTTAAAGTCCAACAATAGCCCAAACAATCTTAAAAACCAAAGATAAAAAATAATTTTCTTTTATTACCAAACTGCAAAAATGGTAAATTTTGTTAACTTTAGGGAAACAATTATTTTTCTTATCAATTCCTAGTCCTTGTTTCTAGATTTTTGTCCTTGATATTCCTCTATAAGCTTTTATTTGTTGACATATGTATGTAATATTAATTATAACAATATCATAAGCAAAATAAGATTGATCAAATAGAAGATCTAAATTTCATAGCAACTAGATCGGGTCTATCTTAAACTTTCTTAGTGAATCTGGCTAGAAATGTTTTTCAACTTTTCTACTCAATTTCTATACCACCACTCGTAACACCAGTAATAGAGAAAATATCTTTCACCAACTTCGAAAACTACCAATTACTAGATTTTTATTCTGTTTATGTGTAGCATTAGGTACTTTTGAGTTTTTCTCATATAAACCGATTTATCTCGAAAACCACCAGTTTTATCGAAATAAATTCAGAATACTTTTTTTTTGAAGAGGAATGATCAGAGTATTTGAAAATTCAGTTTTCAGCTCTGTAAAATGATACCTACTAAAAATTAAATTCAACGAGAGTGGCTGCAGGTCCGTTCCTGAATTCACTAATGATCTAAAACATCTACTGTAGTATGCTTTATTGAGTCTTTATAGCCAGTAGTGGGAATAGGGGGCTTCTAGTTGACCCCCCCACCACTTTTTTGATTGGTCAGCCAAGAATGACCTTGTTTCTGATTGGCTGCCCAAGTTCGCCCCCTATTCCGATTGGTTTCATAAACTCCGCCTCTTTTTGCTCCACCTCCTACCTCCTTCCTAACCACCACAGTAGTTGGAGGGGAGCTGGTAGCAGTTGGAGGGGAGCTGGTATTTTAAACGATCGAATCTGAGCGAACTTCAGTCATTCGTGCGCGATGTCAAATAGCGACCAACAACAACAACAACAGCAACTCATTGAACGTGTAGGCCAAGTAATAATTTCCTACCAAAATAACGGAAAAAATCTTACCGATTTTGAAGATCAAGACTTGGCCTTCTTTCCCATCAACTACTTGAAAACATTCGTCGATTCACTTAGTTTACAACAAATTTGGAAAAGGTTGCCGGAAAATTATAGAAGTGACGAAGAATTGCAGCTAAATTTGCCGTGTTTTAAACACTATCCACTATATCAACACCACATAGACGGCCCACCACTATCAATAAGAAAGTGTTGTAAAATTAAAAAATAGTGTGAACAAGTGAATCGAGTTTCATCGGACAGTCTTCGAAATGGATCAGACACATGTATATTTAGATTCTGCTTGCGATGAAACGATCCAGTCAATGTACAAAGATGAAACAACTCATTTTAACTTGGCTGGAAGAGGAAAGTTTCACGCAAGACAGGATTCTCTGATCACTATTGATCGAAATAATTTCGAAGACGACGATGAAGATGAAGAAGATGATGGGATAGAGGATAATGGCGTTCCAAACGGGTGTGGAGAAGAGGGGCTCGTGAAAGTGGCAAAAATAAATGCAAGTGATACATTGACACCAAATTACCTTACGAGAGAAGTGTGCGTTTTTCAATCTTATGTCGTAATTATTTCATCTTCTGGCGGTGCATATAATTTATGTTGTGAATGTTACTATATACATGCTCTAAATTGCCCAAATGGGAAAAATAATTTTGTTAATAGCCACTATAAACGATCCTTTATATGTTGCGAAAAAGATCTGCAATGCAACACGTGTGAAAACGATTTATTCATAACAACTCCTTCACAAGCATGTATAATATGTAACAAACCAGAACTAAAGAATATGCAAAACCATCTAATCGAAAAATCAAATTTTAAATAAATTTATTTCACTTGCACTTATTCATGCACTATGGCGTTTTTAATATTAAGTTTAAATTTAAAATATTTTATAAGAATTTAGATTTTGTTCTGCTAAGTTAAATAAATATAAGAAACTATGTAAATAAATATAAGGGAATGATGTAAATTAATATAAGGGAATGATGTGAATAAATAAGAATTTGTATTTATTCCCATTGAAAGAAATTATAATTTTGTTCTTTCAGTGTAGAATAATTCTTTTCAAATAATATGCACAACAACCCTACCGATAAATCAAATTTAAATAAATGAATTTGATACTCCACTTGAATTTATTCATGCACCCTAGTAGTTTTTGAATATTAAGTTTAAAATGTCAACTAATTTAAATAAGATTTCATATAAAATATAAGTTGTAAGATATAAGTTATAAGATATAAGTTATAAGATATATATTAAGTTTAAGTTAAATAAATATAAGGGTGCCATCTAAATAAATAGAAATTTGTTTATATTAAGATTCGAAGAACTAATGATTTTGTTCTTTCAGTGTAGAATAATTTTTTCTACATAATATGCACAATCAATCCTATCGATAAATTGAATTTTAAATAAATGAATTTGATACTGCACTTGAATTTATTCATTCACCCTAGTATTTTTTAATATTAAGTTTAAAATGTCAACTAAGACATTTAAATAAGATTTTATATATAAGATAAAGAACAATTAGGTTTAATTCCCTGACAACAGACTATGATTTATTCTTCCATGTTAAAAAAAAAACCTAGTTTTCATTACTGTGCTTGTAAAAAAATTATATTCATCCTATTCATAATAATTCTTTCAAGTTAAAGAAACTTGGTTATTAGGTGTGATTCTGTATAAGAAATAGAAAAAAATAAAATATTTTCTTCAACGACTTTGTTTTTTATTATTCCTATATCCAAAATACAAATATACATATATACATAAATACATATTTATAATTTATACCATTTTGGGTTGCCAATTGCTGCTGTCTGCCAGAGGTTGCTGCTGCATTCCAGAGGTTGCTGCTCCATGCCAGAGGTTGCTGCTGCATGCCAGAGGTTGCTGCTGCATGCCAGAGGTTGCTGTTGTCTGCCATAGGTTGCTGCTTTGCCATCGGTTGTTGTTGTCTGCCAGAGGTTGCTGCTCTGCAAGAGGCCAATTTATAATTTATAATTTATTGGCCTCTTGCATTTTCGAGGGTAACTCTGCCTTCGCTGCTGCTGCTGTTGTTGTTGCTGTTGTTGTGGCTGCTCCTGATGCTGTTGATGTTGCTGTTGATGTTGCTGCTGTGGCCTCTTGCATTTTCGAGGGTAACTCTGCCTTCGCTGCTGCTGCTGTTGTTGTTGCTGTTGTTGTGGCTGCTCCTGATGCTGTTGATGTTGCTGTTGCTGCTGTGGCCTCTTGCACTTTCGAGGGTAACTCTGCCTTCGCTGCTGCTGTTGTTGCTGTGGTTGTGGCTGCTCCTGCTGCTGCTGCTGTTGTTGCTGCTGTTGTTGTGGCTGCTCCCGCTGCTGCTCCTGCTGCTGTTGTTGCTGCTGCTGCTCTGCCATAGGTTGTGGCCGATCTTCTTCCATAGGCTGTTGTTGCTCCATCATCAAAGGTTGAAGATCCATTGCTCGGTCTGGATCCCACTCAAAGGCGATAGGCTCGGGATCCAGGTCTGGCTCAAACATATTGATAAATTCTTCATCTAAATAGTCAACCTCTGATGGTGGCGGCCACATCACCGTGTTCTCGGAATTTGGACTCTGACGATCCATCAGATTAATCTGATTTTCCAAGAATCCCAGAAAGTCTTGTAGTGTTATAATTATGAACGTACTCATTTTGAGACTTTAAACTTAATGAATGCTAAGTCAAGACGCTGTAAATCCTTATATACAATACTGAAATACCACTTTTCCTACCTCCAGCGGCAAAACCAGTCCGAAGAATGAGAAGAAGAAGAAGGCAAAGATAGCGTGAACTCGAGAGAGGTCGTTCAACGGTCGTAAGTTGTTTTGTTCTTAAGAAAAAGACGAGTAAAGAGGAGAAGAAGAAAAAAAAAAAAAAAGTTGTTTTTGGAATAATATAAAAAACGAAAAAAAAAAAAAAAAAAATTAAAGAAAAAAAAAAAAAAAAAAAAAACTGTTTTTTATATTATTCCAAAAAACAACTTTTTTTTTTTCTTCTTCTTCTCCTCTTTACTCGTCATTTTCTTAAGAACAAAACAACTTACGACCGTTGAACGACCTCTCTCGAGTTCACGGTCTCACGGTTCCCGTCGTACCATGCAGTGCCACGCCGTACCAGCCGGTACCAGGCTCTTGGCTGCTTTAAAAGGCGGCTGGGTACGAAGCGTCTCTTCAGTTTACATCTCGCTATTAGCGTACGCTTGTAAAATTATCGAATCTGTTGTGAATATATCTAGATAGTCCGATTTATTTCGAATTGTGTGACGTAGTGACATATTAATTTTTATTTGGTTTGTATTGTTGATTTCATATTTTTGATTTGATATTTTTGATTTAATATTTTTGACTTAATACTTTGGATTTTCATTCATTTTTACTTAATCTTCTAAAAGCCAATTTTTGATTTTTGTTGATTTTTCATTTTTGTGGATTTTTTTTGATTTTTTATTGATTTTTTGATTTTTTTATTGATTCATAATTTTTTTATTTTTTAATTTATAATTTAAAATGTCATTTTTAAATGTAAAAATTGAAAACATCGACTTAACAGCCTTCGATTTAAACGACGCTTGCCTTGTGCATGATTTGATTGATTGTTCATTTTGTGGGCTAAGCGACGAGGAGCTAGATATTAAATTTAGGGAAATTGATATTAATACATTTAACAATTCATCTGAATCTGGCGATTCTTCCGAAATTGGTGAAAGCGATATTTTGACACAGCTCTTAAAAGTTTTGGATGAATCTATTATCCCTGATATTCCTCAAGAACCTCTTGAAACAATTAATTTCGATGATTTAAATAATGATATATTAAGGAAAAATTTAATTAACAATTCTGAAATAAATGAGGGATATAATTTGGAACAACTTTTAGATATATTAGAAGGGGGTGAAATTGGTGAAAATAGCTCAGGGCAAAATTTAATTAAGGGTGATGTGGAATATCAGGAGACTTTTGAGAGCTGTGAGGAACAAAATAATAAGGGGGTTTTAAACAATAATAATAATGGGGTTGGTAACGAGGGAGCTTTAAATAATGATAAGAGGATTGGCATTGGGGGTTTTTCGAAAAATAATATGGAAGAGGTTTATCGCCCCCACTATTCGCCAATTTCAGATGCATCGTCAGATTCATCAGAGGATTCCAACGACAGCGTTGAGACTGTTATAAACGTCTCAGCCAAAGCTCAGCATAATTTTATTAAAGTGTTGGATCAAAATTTAATTGAAGGGTTGGATCAAAATTTTATTCAGGGGTTTGAACAACCATCCAAATTTGGCTATACCAGAAATTCAGTAAATTCGGTAGATGTTTTTGATTTGAGTTGTGGCGAAATTGTGGGGGACATTGAGGTATATACTTATACTGAAAATTTTGAAGATGAGCAGCCTCAATGTCCCTTAATTTCTTCCTGTAAGCAAAATCAATTTTTGAAAAATCCTTCTGGCCTAAATTTAGAACAAAGTTCTGAAAATTTAATTGAAAAAAATTTACCCAAAAAACGTTCTTTATCAGAAACAAATGATTGTTCAGATTTAAAAAAGTCAAAATTGGACGGTGATATTTCTAGTTCCCAAACTTTAGGGGCACAAATTTCAAAAAATTCTTTACCAGTCGCTGTAACAACAGCTCCGAAAATCAATCCAACAAATAAAGTCGCTATTGGAGAATTAGATAAGTTTCTACATAAGAAAACTAAGCCGAGCTTAAATAGGAATGAAACAAGGTGTGCCACATCTAGATTTAAGTCAATGGTTTATTCCTATTTAAACTTAGATAATATATGTAATAATTTATCTAATTCGACTTTAAAAGACGTTAAAAATTGTATTCAACGACAAGGCGATCTTCTTTTAAATTTGGGAAATATATTTTTTAAAAAAAATCCATGTTTTTCTTCAAATTAAAAAGTGAATCCAAAAGTTAATTCAAAAGTAAATCCAAAAGTTTTCTAAATTGCGCGAGCTGAAAAAATTGCTAATTATTCTATGTCATTGGGTCTTGATAGATCGAAATTGTATTTATTTAAAAGCGACACGGCCCTAACCGATTCCATTTTAAAATGACTCTCCTTTGCACACACTGCTTAAGAGAATTTAAAAGAAAATCACATATTGTACGCCACCTTCGAGAAAATGTTGTTAATAACGAAAACACCTTTAACTTGGAAGATTATATAATTAATCGTAAGTATTTTTTTTATAACATATTTAGCTATAATTTTCCTTTTAATTTTTTTTTATTATTAATAAAGGTTTACAGAGGAATTAAAAAATAATAATTGTTTCAGTTGATGAACTACTTTCAAGACCTCCAATGCGATTTTGCCAAGATTGTGAAGTAAATGTCAAATCTAATTCCTGGAGCACACACTTGAGGACAAATATTCATAAAAACAGGAGCTGCATAAAATATGAAAATGGAATTGACATTATCAGGAGTGCATTTAAATGTCGAATAGCTTCCTACAGAATATATTCGCAGAATTATCACATCGACATCAAAAAGTTTCAGCAAGATGTTGGTAATAAAGTGCAAACATTAATACGCCAGCGTCAACAGGAATTTACATGTGCTAAAGTAAATTTGGAATTATTTGGAATATATTATTCTCCAACTTTAACCTCTACTTCAATTAAGTCATTTAATACACCGTTCTTCATTGTAACCCATACAACTGATCTACAACAGCTTTACGATGATTTATTCAAGATTATTGAAACCAAAGCAGATGAATTGCCGGAAAGAGACTCAGGTAATTATTATTTAATCTCAAGAGCTAAGTTTTCTTAATATCACTTGTACATCTCTAACAAATATTATTCAGAACTAATTTTTTAATTCCTATTACAGGGTGGGCTCTACAAAGAATTCTGCATTTGGAAGTCAACATCAATAAGTACAACCCATTGAATGCCTCCTCCTACATTAAGATGCATCACTTTTCTAAATCAATAGTGAATGTGATGAATGAGGACAATTGCTGTTTCGCCTGGGCAGTGGTTTCAGCAGCATACCAGCCAACCGGTAATCCTCGAAAGACCTCATCATATCCAGACTTCAGAGACGCTTTCGATTTTACAGGTATTGAATTTCCAGTAAAATTATTAGATATAAAAAAGTTTGAGGAAAAAAATAATTTGTCCATAAATGTATATGGAGTTGAAAAATTTTTAAGGGATAATAAAAAGGTATATGAGATTGTCGGTCCTTTACATTATAATAATGAAAAGAAAAAATTACATATTAATTTGCTTTTAATAAGTTCTGATGATGGAAATAACCACTACTGTTGGATAAAGGATTTAGGTTGCTTGGTATCCAAACAATTATCAAAAAAGAAAATAAAAAAATACTTATGTGATGGATGCCTTCAATATTTTGGAACATATGAAAAACTTAACACACATTTAGAACGTGATTGTAGTTTTGTTCGAATTGAGCTTCCTTCAGATAATTTGATTTTGGATAAATTTGGCAATTATATTCCTGCAAATATATTAAAGTTTCAAAATATTCAGAAACAGTATAAAGCTCCTTTTGTTATTTATGCCGATTTTGAATGTTATTTGAAAAACATTGAGTGCCAACAATCTACACCTGATTCGACAACCTCATATACTATTAAAACTGCTGAACATATACCCTATTCATTTGCTTATTATATTAAATCATCATTTGATGAGAATGTTGTGTGTCTTAAACTTTATAGAGGTACAGATTGTGCTATAAAATTTATTGAATACATTGAAAATGATGTAAAAGAAATTTATAAAAAATATTTAAAATATCAAGTACCATTGAAAGATTTATCATCTGTGGAACAGATTGAATATGAAAATTCTAGCATTTGTTATGTATGTGAAAAACCTTTTTCAAAAGGAAATTTCATAAAGTGTAGGGATCATTGTCATATTACAGGTAAATATCGAGGAGCCGCCCACTCAATATGTAATTTGCATTTTAAACCTCCAAAATATATACCAATAGTATTGCATAATTTAAAAAACTATGATTCTCACCTATTTATTAAATCGCTTTGCTATAATAAAGAAAATATTAGTGTTATAGCTCAAAATAAAGAAAAGTATATTTCTTTTAGTAAGGAAATTTTCGTTGATGTGTCAGAAAAGCGGAAACCAGTTGCTTTGCGACTACGCTTTATAGATTCTTTTCAATTTCTCCCAGAGTCTTTAGAGTCACTATCACAAACTCTACAAGATTCACAATGTTTTGAAATTAAAAAGTTTTTCTCAAATGCTGATGAATTTCGATACATTAGACAAAAAGGGGTATTTCCATACTCTTACATAGATTCCAACGAAAAATTAAATGAGAAATCTCTACCATTGATTGATAAATTTTATAATAACTTAACCGATGAAAATATCTCTCCTCAAGACTACAGTCGTGCTGTAGAAGTGTGGAATCTATTTAAGTGTTCTACAATAGGGGCTTATTCCGATATTTACTTAAAATCAGATGTTTTACTTTTGGCTGATGTTTTTGAAAATTATAGATCCACATGTATTAAAACCTATAAGTTAGATCCTGTTAATTATGTCACTAGCCCTTCTATGTGCTGGGATGCAATGATGAAATTAACTAATGTAGAATTAGAATTATTAACGGAACCAGATATGCTTCATTTTTTCAAAAAAGGTGTTCGTGGTGGGGTTAGCACTTGTTCCAAACGCAAATCTGAAGCAAATAATCCATTCTTAGAAAATTTTAATCCTGAAAGACCTACAACATATATCGCTTACTTAGACGCCACAAATTTGTATGGTTATGCTATGAAACAATATTTGCCTGAAAAAAATTTTGCTTGGGTACCTAAGCTCGAAATAGAAACTTTAAATATATCCGAACTTTCAGATACATCATCTATAGGATACATATTTGAAGTTGATTTAGAATATCCAAATTATTTACATGATAGTCATAATGATTTCCCATTTTGTCCTGAACAATATACACCACCAATTTCAAACCACTCAAAATTAATTCCAAACTTACATAATAAATATAACTATATCATTCACTACCGATATCTGAAACAATGTCTACAATTTGGACTCAAAATCATAAAAATACACAGAGCAGTTAAGTTTACACAATCACCATGGTTAGCGGAATATATAGATTTAAATACAAATTTACGAAATTTATCTAAAAATAAATTTGATAAAAATTGTTATAAATTGGCAAATAATTCAATTTTCGGTAAAACCATGGAAAATGTTGATAGGCGAGCAGATATTAAATTAGTATCTCAATGGGAAAGACAGGGTAATAAATTTAGTGCCGAAAAACTTATTTCTAAACCTCAATTAAAGGATTTTAAAATTTTCTCTGAAAATCTAGTTGCTCTTCAACTTCAACAGGTTTGCATTGAATACAATAAACCAATTTATGTTGGGATGAGTATTCTGGATATTGCAAAAACTGTAATGTATAATTTTTATTATGGGTATTTAAAAGTAAAATATGGTAATAATTTAAATTTATTATATACGGATACTGATTCCTTAATTCTTGAAGTTCAGACCCAAAACTTTTATGAAGATATGAAGCTAAATCTGGATAAATTTGATACTTCTAATTTTTCTGAACAAAATATTCATTGCATGCCTATTACAACATCAGTTGTTGGTAAATTTAAAGATGAGTACAAAGGGATTCCCATTGAAAGTTTTTATGGAACTGGTGCTAAAGCATATTGTATAAAATCCAAAAATAGTGTAGATAAAAAAGCAAAAGGCGTTAGTAGATCATGTATAAAAAATCAATTAACATTATCAGATTATAAAGATGTTGTTGAGAAAGGTGACAAAATATTCTGCACCATGTATGTATTCAAGTCAGATATGCATAATATATACACTAATTTGTTAAATAAATTGGCATTAACAACTCATGATGATAAAAGATATTGTATACCAAATTCCACAAAAACTCTTGCATGGGGACATAAGGATATTTTGGAAACAGATTTTTTTGATAAAGATATGAAAATGATGTATGATACTCTAACTTTTTTAAGTTCTGGAAACGAAAATGGATCTAAAAATAAAAAACCGCGATTAGAATTAACTACTCCAAGTAATTTTTCATCTTTATAAAGACATCATTTTATATGATGATAAATTATGTAAGTCGTTTTTGAAGCTTTAAAAGTTGGAGGGGGAACTGAATCCAAAAACATATATATTGTATAGAAATACCATTATTTGTTAGTAATATTACAACAATGACTGCTGCATCTTTAATAGTTTTAGTTTCCCTTGTTGGAAATGTGATATATGTAAATTACATTCCTAATACAGTTAGGGCTGATATATGTATAAATGCCCTCAAAAATGAAACCGACTGCTACAAACAGATGAAAATGACATATCTTGTTGGAAATTCACACTTTTTTACCTATAATGTAACTGATTCTGCTTTGTGTGAAAATACATACATAAAAATTAAATATTCCATGACAAACAAACCATTACAATATTCAGATTGGATTCCTTTCAATAATAAAAAAGAAGAATCTTGTCATTGTGTCTGTTGTTATATATTTGTTATTATATTTACAGCAGCAATATTTATTTGTACATGTTTAATTTTATTGTATTTCATGAAAAAATATCTATAAAAATATTTAATAAATGTTAAAAAAATAATATAAATTTTGTTTTTTATTGATTCTCGTTAGTATAAAGACATTTAAAGTTTATCCCCTCCTCTTAAATGGAGAGGGAAAATAAGTTTACCCCTCCACTTGAGAGGAGAGGGAAAATGTATAAAATTTAGGAGCAAACGGATTGATAGTTAGTTTTTTGAGAGCAAGCAGATAGCCAGTTAGTTTTTGAAATACATCATTTAAAATGTTCAGTAATCAGAGTAAAAATATATTTGAAAATTCACCATTAAAAAAGAAAATAAAAAAAACAATTATAAATTCTACAAAATATAATTTAAATAATTCTAACTCTAAATATGCTGTGATTGGTTTGTGGGTGGAAAGTGATTTTCTACCATGCATTGAACTTGGTGGTAAAAATGGTCAGTCTGTGATATTAAATGAAGATGATTGGAAGAACTTATTGCAATATCAAGGAGTTATAACAAATTATATGTTTTCACCAAATGTTTTCAATGAACCGATATATTTGCAAAATTTATCTATTCATTTTGAAAAGATTGGTGAATTACCAATAGTGAAGATTGTGAAAAGCTGTGATTTTATTTACTATGGAAATGAAACTGTGTGCAGACTATGGGAACAAATTCCACTTATAGAATATAGACTAAATGTTTTACAAAAACAAAACTTTCGACGTTATTTCAACGTTTTTAGAAATAACAATTTTTACGACGGAGATTCTTTTGACAAAATATATAATGTCCTTTCTCCAAAACAAAATCTAAATAGTGAAAATGTGTGTTCCATGCTGGAACTGCTGTTGAATCATCCCGAAGAACTAGAACAAAAATTAAAGTCTAAGCACTATTATGAAGAAGACAGTATCTATTGATGAATCAAGAAACCAAATTCATCTGATGGTTGCTTGGAACTTCGCCTACAGAAAAGCTCGTATGACTTCTGAAGAGTTTATAAATCAAAAACATTTTAGAAGAAGGATTAAATTGACTGAAGAAATTTTAAATCCCATATTAGACTCTGATTATAGGAATATTGTATTTAAAAAAATGTTTATGTAATAAGCTTATTTTTAAATAAAACAAATATATATAAAAAATCATTTTTTTTTATTACAAACATCAATTATTATTACAGCATTAATTACTATTACATCACATCTCTCTTGAAGATCCAAGAGTTATAAGATTTATCTAATCCTAACCATTTTACAAATACTTTGTTTCCTTTCTTTCTTAACACTTTTTCCACCAGATATACATTTGGGTGTCTTACTTTTTGAAGTTCTTCTTCATAGAAACCTCCTTGAATATCTATCCCATTTCCATCTTGAATCAAATACGTTGTTGGATTAGTAAGCTGGATTTTTTTTATTTGAAAAATTTCGTTTGACCAGTTGGGCGTGTAACCTTTAGAAAATTGTTCGCGAATCTTGCTTATTCGTACTCTATCACTGACACGAAATTTTGGTGATCTGGGATCCACAGTTTTCCTATGAGTATAAGCTGATTTCAAGATTTCCATTTCATTCTTTTTGTTAACTTCGTTTGGTTTTTTTCCGATTGTTGAATGCTTAGTATTATTGTATTCTGTAATTATTTCTTTAAGAAAGCTGATCCATTTATAATTACCTAGTAAACTAAACTTTTTCCACATTTTGTTTTTTATCGTTCTATTTACTCTCTCTACAATACTAGCTTTCATATTAGAAAATGTGTTGTAATGATTAATTTTGAACTGCTCCATAAGTTTCTGAAAGTCTTGATTAAAGAATTCTTTACCCTGATCAGTATTCAGATTTGTTGGGGGAGTTTTTAAAGTTAATAGAATTTTTTTCATTGCAGCTGCTACATCTTTACCAGTTTTGGATTTTACAGGTTCTGCCCATACAAATTTAGAAAACACATTTATTACCATTAAAATATATCTTAAACCCCTATTAAATTTCGCATATGGCTGCATTTCTACCAGATCAGCTTGAAATAGATCATTAAGCCCTTTTACAATTGTTCGTCTCCTTCTATATCGCCTTCTCGCCGGTTTATGTAATTCATTTACAACGTCTTGCTTAATTTTACTCATTATTAATTTATACCTTACTCTCGAAAATAAATCCCACAAATAACTTTACCTCCTTCTAAACCGTTTATAAAAGCCCTTTATCGCTGATGTTGTAAAATATAAAAAAAAATCATCTCAGTTTTTTTTAGTAAGTTCTTTAATTTTATTTTCCATTGCTTCAAATGATTTTTTATTTTCATTTATAATTTATTTTATTGACGAATTTATTTGGGTGATGTTGTTAGTAAGATCAGAAATTTTTACATTAAATTTATTTTCCATTGTTTCAAATGATTTGTTATTTTCATTTCTAATTTCTTTTATTGACGAATTTATTTGGGTGATGTTGTTATTAAGATCAGACATTTTTACATTAAATTTAGTTTCCAAAAGAACATTTGATAACGTATAATCTTTTTTGAAACCACCTAATGTTGAATTCATTTCTTCTCTTGCATAATTCATTGTATCATTAAATTCTTTTCTAGAAACTTCAGCAGCTCTTTGAACTAATTCGTTTAAAGATTTTATTTCTTTTGTTAATTTATCTTCTAGATTTTTTATATCTTTTCCTAATTGAAATTCTGCATTTGTAATATCTAATGTCATTTTCACAATTTTTTTTTCTATATTTTTTATGTCTGACACTGTCTTTTCAGCTTTGTGTAGTATATCTGTATAAGATGTTTCAAGTTCTTTTATGAGTAAAGAAGTCTCCTCGATTTTTGAACTATTATTTTTAATTTTAATTAATACATCCTTTTTAGAAACTTCTATTATAGCTTGCACTACTTCTAGTAAGGATTCTAATTCTTTTTGTAATTTCTCATCGATTGCCTTTGTAAAATTTCCCTCGTCAAAAGACGTTTCAGATTTGGTTTTCAGATTGTTTAACTGCTTTAGTATATCCTCGATTTTTTCATTATCTTTTGTAATTTGATCTTTGAATTTTGTTTCAATTTTTTCATTTTCGTTTTGAAAATCCTCCTTCAATTTGTCTTCTAAATATTGTAAATTTGATTTATATGCATTGATTTTAATTTCAAATTCTTTAATTTGTTCTTTAAATTCATTAACTTTGTCGGTATCTTTTTTGTGAATTAGGAAATGAGTGTTCATTGATTTTTCAAGATTTTGTGTATTTTTATCCATAACGTCATGTATTTTCTTAAAATTCCTTACTTCTTCTGCTACTCTATCATTAAGCAAATTAGTAAAATTTTGAAACTTTGATGTAATTTCCTTGGAAATACTGTTCTTGACATTGTCAATTGCTGAAGTATCCTTAATTATTGATTTAATTGATGTAATTTCATTTTTTATTTCATTTTCAAAATCATCAACTTTATCATATTTTAACTTCACTACGTCAAAGTCATTTGCATATTTAGAAACTTTCTGAGAAAATTTTTCTACTACATCATCATTTCCATCAACAGTATTTTTCAAATTAATTATCTTGTCATTATATTCAGGAATAACTTTATCCTCAAATAACTTAATCTTTTTTGCAATATTTTGTATATTGTTATCATATTCATTTATTCTCTTATTTAAATTATTAACATCGCTTTTCAACCCGGGATCTAAATTTTGAATTAATTTGTTTTCAATATATTTGACATCGCTTTTAAAAATTTTTATTATTTTCTCTTCAACATTTGATAATATTTTATTTTCTAGTGATAATAATGTGTTTAGAGCAGATTTTTTTGAAATATGACGACCAAATTTATCGATGGTCATTTTAGAAATGTTTAAAAGTATCTATTATGTCCTTTTATATAATAATATTCGCTTCTCTTAGTTCTTCAATAATGGAAATAATTTCATTGTTATGACCAGTGTGTCCCGCAAGCATGGATGCTACCAATAGTCGAAGTCTCTCAACAAGTTCGTTTACATTATCCCAATATATGTAATCTGTATTAGGTTTATTAACTTTTAAAGTTATACCAAATCCGGTTTTTTTTGAAGACACTCGACTTTCTCTATATGGAGCTTTGCGTCTTTCAAAAAATCCCTGGACTGCTTGTTGAGATTCGGGATTTAGAGTTTTAGTTTTTGTAATTCCTTTGCTTTGCAAATAAGGTCCTATTATAGAAATATATTTATGTGATCCATTCCCCTGCACCTGCTCATTTGGATCATTATTTCTACGGTATGCATTGGTTCTTTTTAAAATATCCATATAATTTTCCAAATCTTGTTTTTTATACCCTATTGGTTCTTTTTTAAATAATAACTCATATAAACCTGGTGTACCTGTATAGGTTATTCCTTCAATTTTGATGTTTTTACCAATAATTTCGACAGGTTTTTGAGTTAAACCCAAAAAGAATTTCTCGGTTTCCAAATCATGAACTATTCCATATTGGTGATCAAACTCATGTTCAACATCTTTTACACCGCTATCAATATATTGGCGAGGTAATTCATCAAATCCTAATAAATATTCTTTATATAAATCTGTATCAACAAATGTTCTAACTGTTTGCCGTGTTTGTTCCAGTATATCTGAAAGATTTCCTATTGTGGAGTGTGAACCTGAAGAAGGGTTTGTTTCTGCAATAATACTTGTTTGTTGTATAGATGGCATTTGACTTGCTGAAGCTAAACTCGCGTCCCAGTCAATAATCGATGGTATTTCTGTAGGAAGGAGTGGAGTTTTTCCCGTCTTTCTTTTTTCTGGTGTTGATGTTCCATATTGTAATTTTCTCTTTGGTGTTAGTGTTTGAATTGATCTTTTCTGTGGTGTTTCATAAATTTTTTTAATTGGTGTGTGTAGCTCTTCCTTTATTTCAACAGGTTCAATTTTACCAATCGTTGAAATTAATTCTTGTAAGGGTTGAGTTATCGGTTTATATGTTTCCTCCAATTTAGTTTGCGCCTCAAATTCCGCATTTTTTAAACTCTGATATTTTTGTTTAACAGCTTTTCTTGATTTAACTAGCTCTCTTGCTAAACGTTCATCCATGATTGGTATAATTTACCATCAAACGTTTATTTTTATAAGTAAATATATGAATCAAATCCTTTTCGATATCGGCCAGATTTCACATTAGAGTCTTTGTCTATTACTAAAAATCCAAATTTATCTTTCCAACATATTAAGCACAACTCATTAAATTGGTTTAATGAAATATCAACATTAACATGATCATCATAAATATGTTTTAAGTTTGTTCGATCTTGTTGAAATATAACAATTAAATTTGCATTGTCACGAATTAATTGTTTCGGAATAGAAGAATATGTTTGACATAAATAAAAACAATCAGTATTTTTGTGTCTTCCGAAACAAAAATAGTCCTTTACAACATTCTGATTACAACACACTATATCATCAAATATTATTATAGAGTTTGGTTTAACTTGTTTTGGTGAAACAATTGTTTCTTCATTTTCAGATTCATAGTATCCAATTTTTTTCAAAGGTTTAAAAAGTGTTCTCAAATATTTATACTTTGGTTGATATAAGGATTTTGAATAAACATACAGATTTTCAAATCGCAAACCATTCGGATCTTCAATCAAACTAATAATAACATTGGTTTTGCCACAGCCTGACGGGCCAATAATTAACCCTCTTTTACTATTTCCCTCAAACAGTTTTCCATGTTTTCTAAAACCATTCACTGAACTTTCATGATCCTTAATTGTTATAGAGTATGGTTGTTTCTCAACTCTCATTTTATATATAAAACAAACTATTAATATTCAGTATTGTGATGTAACTGGTTAGTTATCACTAGGATTGCAACTATATATAATGTTTCCATCACATAATAAACGAATCATTTACAAGACAAACAGCAAAAGGAAAGGAAGTGGTTTAGTAAACTCATTAATAAATAAATTACCCTTTGAATTGCATATTCCTGGTTATAATTTTTGTGGACCTGGAACAAAATTGGAAAAACGATTGTCAAGAGGTGATAAAGGTATAAATTTATTGGATGAGGCTTGTAAAGAACACGATATTGCTTACTCACAATCAAATGATATAAAAAGAAGGCATTTAGCTGATAAAGTATTAGCTGATAAAGCTTTATCAAGGTTCAAAGCTAAAGATTCTAGTTTTGGGGAAAAAACTGCTGCACTAGGAATTACTGGTGCTATGAAAATTAAAAGAAAATTAGGTATGGGACTTCGAACGAGAAGAAAGTTCAAGCGAAAAACTCGAAAAGGACGAGGACTATCATTATCTCAGGTAATTTCAAAAGCTAGAAAAGGAATTAAGGGGAAACGTTTTAAAGACCTAAATGAAAGTATTCAAACTGCTTTAAAAGCTATTAAAAAAACTGGTAAAGTCTTACCTCCAAAGAAAAGGGTAATTCCAATCCCAAAGACTGGCGGATTTCTTCCACTTATACCTTTATTTGCTGGTTTGTCTGCTCTTGGTGCTCTTGGAGGAGGGGCTGCAGGTATTGCTAAAGCAGTAAATGATGCAAAAGCAGCCAAAGCGAAATTAGAAGAATCTAAACGACACAATCAAATGATGGAGTCCATTGCGGTAGGAAAAAAAGGAAGTGGACTTTATTTAAAACCCTATAAAACAGGATGTGGATTATACTTGAAACCTTATTCAAAAAACTGCTAAAACATATACCTCGAAAAGCACTTACAAATTACGATTTACTTAAATACGCTAAATATTTACAAATTCCCAACTTTCGTGGTATTTTTATGAGGGATAAATTACCAAAAAAGATAAAGTTAATTGAAAGTGCAATTGTCAATCTAGATAATCACAGTGGTGTTGGTACTCACTGGATAGCATATACAAAAAAAGGAAAAAACATAATATATTTTGATAGTTATGGTAATTTGCGACCCCCTTCTGAATTAATTAAATATTTTTATAGCGACCAAAATAATAATATTGTTAATTATAATTATAACAGTTATCAAAACTTTAACAAAACAAATTGTGGTCAATTGTGTCTAAAATTTCTTTATAACCATATGTAACACCTAATTTTAGTTTATTATTAAACATATTTTTAAAGTAAAATGTCATATAGTTTTGTTCTTAGCGGCAATTCCGCTATTTTAACATCAGAGTTACATCCTCCAATATATTTAGATGAAGATGTTGAATATGTTATCGGTCTTGTAAATTTCGAAACATTTAATGCAATTCCCAATATTGATGTTGGGAATAATGTATTAATTCATGATGAAAATTTAGAAATAGCCATACCCCCAGGTAGCTACGAATTAGAAGACATAACAGATTTTTTAAAAAAACACTTGGATGAGGATAAAATTAGTTTTAGTCTTTATGCAAATAATAATACTTTACGTACACATCTTAAATGTTCAGCCCCCATAACTTTTCGTGAAGGAACTATTGGTAAATTATTAGGGTTTAAAAATGGGCGATTGGAAGCCAACATTGAACATATATCAGATTTTCCCGCGGAAATAATTAAAGTAAATTCAATAAATATAGACTGCAGTATTGCAGAGGGATCATATTTAAACGGGAAACCTGTTCATATAATACACCAATTTTTCCCGAGCGTTGCTCCAGGGTTCAAAATAATTGAGTCACCTCAAAACGTCATATATTTCCCAGTCACCGTTAAAGTAATTGATAAAATAGCCATTAAAATAATAGATCAGGAAGGTGATTTGGTTAATTTTAGAGAAGAAACCATAACCATCAGACTACATCTTAAAAAAGTAGATTAAAGATGGTAATATTATATAACAATAAATCTGCAAACTTTACTAGAAAATTTAATAATAAAAACATTAATAAGACAAGAAAGAAACCAACTTCCTTTAGTAGGAAATCAAACTTCCAAAGGTTAACACCTTCTAATAGAAAATTTCTTCAAAGTTTGGGTTTTAAACTTAAATAAAAATGGATTATTTAAATGTAAGAGAAAATGTATTGGTTGATGAATCAATATTAAGCTGGGAAATTCTTTCTTTCGATCCTTTTAATCCTACAAAACTCGGACCAAATGATGAAATCAGAATTGCTTTGCAACAAACAGGAAAATATCCTTTACCTTGCAAAAGTGAAATTTATGTGGAATTGCAAGTAACTAAAGAAGATGATTCCCCTTTAGCTAATACTGTTTTAATTAATAATGCTCCGGCATTTTTATTTAAAGAATTACGCTATATTTTAAATGGTGTTACTATTGACTCCGTTCGGGATATTGGTATAACTTCAACTCTTAAGGGATATATTTCATTTAATCAAAATGAAAGTGCTAAATTGGAAAATGCCGGTTGGTATCCGAAAACAAAATCTAAAGAAAAAATTATGACTGATGACAAAGGTAATGTTTCATTATGTATACCATTAAAGATGTATTCAGGATTTTTTGAAGATTATAATAAGATTATTCTTAATTCACAACAAGAACTTATTCTAATAAGAAGTAATGATGATACAAATGCATTATTATCCAGTAATGAAGATGAAAAACCCAAAGTTAAAATTACCAAGTTGTGTTGGAGAGTTCCTCATCTTACTGTAGCGATTCCGCAAGAATTAGCACTTACCAAAATTATTGACAAAAATAGTGATATACTAATAACCTTCCGAAGCTGGGAATTAGTTGAATATCCAGAGTTATTGGAAACTACGAGGCACAACTGGCCCGTAAAAACATCTACAAAAGTCGAAACGCCACGTCATGTTCTAATTGCTTTTCAGAAAAATAGACGTGGTAATCTAAAAATGGATATGAGTAAATTTGATCATTGTAATTTAAGAAATATGAATGTCTTTTTAAATTCAGAAAGATATCCTTACAATGATCTTCAACTTGACTTTGAAAATAATAAATTTGCTACTCTGTATGAAATGTTTACAGACTTTCGTCAAGGGTATTATAACTCTCCAGTGGAACCAATTTTTAATCCGAAAGAATTTAAAGAAAATGCTCCTATAGTTTACATTAATTGTTCATATCAAAGAGATTTACTACAAACAGGTCCAGTAACCATGAGAATTGAATTTGAAACCAAGGAAAAAATTCCCCCTAAAACAGCGGCATATTGTGTTATAATTCATGATAAAGTTTTCAGTTACAATCCATTAACAAAAATTGTGAAACAGTTGTAATACAATTTCCTTAAGATAAAATACTCTTTTTAAACAAACCGCTACTTACGCTTAAGAGCGCACGCGTCAATTTTGATATTTATTAACGTAGCCAAACCAGAATTCTTCATTTATATAATGTCTTACGAGATTTCAGTTCGAGTATTAGATTTTCAACTTCAGTTGCAGAAATTAAAAAAACAAATAAGTGAATATCAATTAAAAGTAGAAATGATCAAGAAATTCAAATATTTGAAAATATGAAACTTATTCTAGATCTTCAAAGATTCAAAATTGAAAATAATAAATTTATTGTAAAGGAATTAGCAGCGTACGATGGGCAAAAGACAAGTCATTTTATTTTCAAAGCTCCATTTCCGATGGGTCATTTACCATCCTATTTACACAAACAAGCTCTGTGGTTAATAAAAAATTACCATTGCATTGAATGGTGTGAAGGATTTACACCATTACACAAATGTGGAGATATCATAAGAGATTTAAGCGCTAAGGTGGACTATGTTTATGTAAAAGGGGAAGAAAAGGCAGATTTCGTAAAGAAGTATTCCATGAAACCAGTTATCGAGATTGATGAACAACCCACCCTAAAGAAAATGGATCCTTGCTGCTTTTATCATCAAAAAATACCATGTGTATGTGCATTATCAAATGTTTATTACCTTTACAACAATTTTTTTATGTAATAAAAGACTTGATTACAAATTATGTGTTTTATTTTCTAACATTGTTTTAATACATGAAATATTATTATTTAATCCTAGTTCTTGAAGTTTACATATTAAAATATCTATATTTTTATTTTTTAAATATTCGCTACAACATTTAGCTGCTAGTAAACATAATTCCGCATGTTCCATATAATTTAAAAACAATATAATATTCTGCGCTTCACTTTCTTGACCTTCATATGCATAAAACTCGGAACAGGCTGCGGACATCAAAAACTCTTCATACATTTCTCTTATTAATAATTCCATAATAAATCCTACACTAAAACCTCCCTGTTTCTCAATATCTCTTTATCTCTCTCTTCCTCTTCCACGATTTCTTTTAATATATCAGGATCTTTTATATAATCCTTCAATATCCTTAAAAAGTAACTGAATCCTATTTTCTTTATTTCATGAAAGAACTTCGGCAAATTTTGGGTTTTTCTATAATTTAAACAGGCTTCTGCAGCTAATTGGTATTGGAAGGCAGTCTCATAATATACCTGTGCCCACTCGGGGTGTGTTTTCCTTAGCATTGCATTCTTTAATTCGGAATTTTGAAGTTTAGTAAACTGTTTACCTAATTTGATTATTTCATTTTGCAAATCACTGTTCATAACTACCACTTATTTTTAATTTAACACTGTTCTTTATTAGTGGTGAATCTTCTATATAAGCTTAAGACTAGTTGTAAATGAATGTAGCTCGCTCAGATTCAGTCCTTTAAAATACCAGCTCCCCTCCAACTGCTACCAGCTCCCCTCCAACTACTGTGGTGGTTAGGAAGGAGGTAGGAGGTGGAGCAAAAAGAGGCGGAGTTTATGAAACCAATCGGAATAGGGGGCGAACTTGGGCAGCCAATCAGAAACAAGGTCATTCTTGGCTGACCAATCAAAAAAGTGGTGGGGGGGTCAAATAGAAGCCCCCTATTCCCACTACTATAGCCTCTATAAAATATTAAAATTTCATTAAATTATGGTCGGTTCAAACCTAAGAGTCGATAAAGTAAATCGCTGGGTACCCCTTTAGGGCTCTGTATCTCTGTTAAGGGGGCACTCTGGGAATTTTTTTCTGTGATAGAATAGGACTATTTTTACCTCCCCTGTATGCTCCCGAGAAATTGGAAGGTACTTACCGGAGACCCTGTACACAGTGTATCCGAAATTGGTGATAACAGCACTGTAACCTCGAAAACTATAAGAGAGAGAAATGCGATTAAATTGGGGAAGTTTTAGGCCATTAGGACAGTAAATTTTTGGTACTTGTACATCGGTTCTGTTTTTGAGATATTAAAAAAAAGTAAAATGTTACATTTTCTTAAATCAGCTATACCTTTTTTATTTCCCAATATTTTTTAAATCTGTAAATACTTTTGTTTGGCCACTTTTTACACAGAATACGTCTTCTTAGTCAGATTTTATTTACAACGTTTTTGTTTTCTAGAAGCATCGTCAACTTTATTTTTCTCTCTGACCGCCATGCTAGATTTTTAAGTCATCGAAAAGTACTTAATTTTTTCTGTAGCACTACGTGAAATATTAATGTAAACAAAAATTTTATAACCTTAAAATAATTGAAAACACTTTTGTAATTAAAATTTGAATATTTGTCAACAACGAAATTTTAAATAATTCTTTTTCTTAATAATAAATTCAAACTGATGATAACACCTCCACATAAGACTGCGTGCCTTCATGTAAAAATGTTATTTAATAATTCCGAACTACATAATCATACTAAGGTTCAAAATGTCTATCATTTTTTTCAATACACTGTTGACATTTTTTCGAAATGGCCCTGGTTACAGAATGAATGGTATTTCGATTGATATTACTATTGCGAGTTTTCTGTTCAAGAACTTCTCTGCTTTCAGAGCGATCAAATTAGACTACCTCATTTTTTTTGCATACCCTCATAAATAAAAGTCTAAAGGTGTTAGGTCCGGACACCTAGCGCACAGGAACACTGTTGGAGATTAATTTTCCACCAAAAGTCTTCTTTAGAAACATTTGTACTTTCCAGGAATTATGTGCGGGGCAACTGTCTTGTTGAAATCACACATTATCAAACTGATCATTTGGCAGAACTTCTCGAATGTCAGAAATAATTTGATTTTGTAACATTGCGAGATATTTTTGACCTGTCAATGTTTGGTCATAAATAAATGGGTCAATCAGACGATTTGCTAAAAATAATGGAGAAAAATAAAAAAGATAAGTTATTAATTACTTCAGTTATAATGAATATATTTTGAAGATAAATAATTAAAACATTCCACAAAAATGTTAGTCATTTAAACCTAAATAGGATATTTGTTACCAATCATTTCGCACCACACATTAAAACCAAATTGTACTAGCGATCTTCGTGGATCGCTTAGTTGCGGAATTTCAAGAGTGGTGATTCTTTTTATTGGATCCTCGGCAGTTACTAAAATGTGTTTCATGTGTCCATAAAACTTTATCGGAAAAGGCGAGATTTCTTAGACATTTACCAACATACCACTAACAAAAAACAACTTTTCTATCAAAATCACCTTCTTGAAGTCTTTGTATAATTATTATTTTATAAGGATAGTATTAAGTAAGTTTTAAAACTCATGAACAGTTGATTTTGGAATGTTAAGCTACAATTCTTGTAGACGACGTCGGCTTGTCATTAAAATATTCAAAAATATTTCTTTTACGATTCTCGTTATTTTTCATATAATTTTTGGGACCAGATTTTTCGAAACTACCAAACTCAAGTAAGTGTCTAACCATTTTAGAAAAATAAGTTCTTCTGGATTTTCGTCGTTCGGGGTACATGTCAAAATAACTATTCATAGCTCTGATTGCATTTCTTTCATTTCTGATATAACTCCCTATCATATTAAACTTTTCTTCGGTAGAAAAATGTAATGCCATTGTAAAAAATGTTTACTAAAACGTGAAAAAGCGCACTTAAAAATATACGGATTTATAACTGAGTAAAGAATTTCATTTGTTTTAGGTTCGATACCTTCTAAACAAAAATATTCCTATTACTGAATCAATCAATTACCTTGACTCAGTTCCTTATTAGGATTGTTTAATACTTCCAGAAGATTTTTTACCTAGAGTGAACTCAGGATAAAGAAATATAGCGAAGTAGTAGATATCTGTTAAACTTTCGTTGTCTTAATTTTTTGTTGAATATCACGACTTTCCGGCTAGTAGTTATCTCTAGCCGTTTTCAACTATTTATACTAAAAGTAAATGCCGTGGAATGTGACAGATGAGTGCAGTCATTTGTGCTGCATTTAGTTTTAATTTACAATTATTAAGAACTGGTTTCCATTCTTCTCTTATATCCAAAGATGGTTTACTAAAGCAACTTGGGTTCTCATGTATAATCGCTGCTTCTTTGAATTTTCGTTTTCTCCAATGTTGTTTTGGGTGTAGAATTTTAGCTTCAGATCATTTGATGGGGTGTCCATAAGTTCAGTTGGTGACACCAGATTTTTTTGTTTTTCCTCAAGATATGTATTTTTGGTGGTTTTGATCCTTACATCAAGGGATATCTTTGTTTCGATAACATAGGACTTGCCACATTCACATGGTATCTGATACATACAGTTCTTCATGTCCCTTTCAGTAGTTGGTTTAACCCTAGAGAGCCGGCTTCTCAGGGAGTTATTTGAATTGAAAACAACGTTGATTTTAATCGTGTTCCTATTCTTCTATTTTTTTCCGAAATGCGTCTAACATAGGGGGTGTTCAACACTTGTTTTCGTTCTTCGTTCGTTGTCGATCTTGTCCTATTTCTACGTTATTCCAGAATTTTATTCACCAGCTATACTGGGTATTCGTTGGCTGTCAGATCATTTTTAATGTGATCTATCTCTTTTATCAAGTTCTTGTTGGAGTTGCAGAGAGTTAAGGTTCTATCTACAAGATTTCTTATAATTCCTTGTTTGGTGATGTTGGAGTGATTGGATGAACAATTTAGGTATTGTCCTGTGTGTGTGTGGATTTTCTGTAAACCGAAGTTCGAAATTGCCTGACATTTTTTTAATTGAAGGACGAATTTACCGTATTTTTAAGAAACATGAACGGTATATTCCTGAGAGGACCCGACCTAAGTTGACGCCACATCACAGCAAAACTCTACATATTAATGGACTCTTGAAGATACATAAACAAGGCATGCGGTGGTAAAGATTTTCTTTCTGCTAAGGTCCAGTCTACGTCAAGTTTCTTTCTTATGATTTTAGTGACTCAACTCGAACGTTGGTATATAGGCTTTCCACGTCAAAGCTAATAAAATGGTCTTCCGGTTGTACTTCTATTTCATGTATAATTTCTACGAAATGTTGCGAGTTCTTGACCCAGGACGACGTATTTTCTTGTGATGGTTTCAAGATTGGAAGAAGGAAATTGGCGAGCTCAGAAGTTGGAGAGTTCCGGGAACTCGTGATAGATTGTAAAGGTATGCCTTGTTTATGTATCTTCAGGAGTCCATTAGTATGTGGAGTTTTGCTGTGATGTGGCGTCAACTTAGGTCGGGTCCTCTCAGGAATATACCGTTCATGTTTCTTAAGAACACGATAAATTCTTCCTTCAACTGAGAAAATGTCATGCAAGTTCGAACTTCGGTTTACAGAAAATCCACACACACAGGACAATACCTAAACTATTCCTAAACTATTCATCCAATCAGTCCAACAGCACCAAACTAGGAATTATAAGAAATCTCGTAGATAGAGAATTAACTCTCTGCACCTCTAACGAGAACTTGATGAAAGAGATAGGTGATATTAAAAATGACTTGACAGCCAACGCATACCCAGTATATCCGGTAGATAAAATTCTGGAACAACGCAGAAATAGGACAAGATCGACGATGAACAAAGAACGAAAACCAGTATGAACATGACCTATGTTAGGGGCATTACGAAAAAAGTTAGAAGAATAGGAAAACGAAATAAAATCAACATTGTTTTCAATTCAAATAACTCCTTGAGAAGCTGGCTTACTAGGGTCAAACCAACAACTCAAAGGGGCATGAAGAACTGTGTGTATCAAATATCATGTGGATGTGGCAACTCCTACGTTGGCGAAACAAAGATGACCCGTGATGTAAAGATCAAAGAACACCAAAAATAGACATTCGAGGAGAAACAAAGAAACCTGGTGCCGCCAACCCTGCCTGGACTCATGGACACCACATAAAATGGCCTGAGGCTAAAATTCTGCATCGAGAACACTGGAGAAAACGGAAATTCAAAGATACCGCGGTTATACATCAGAAATGGAAGTGCATAAGAAATCTACTACCTCGCAAGAAATATTGGTGTCTATGACCTTCAAACAAACATATAAAGAAATATTGTTATTAATTTTATTGTATTCTTAAGTAAAAGAATTATTTAAAAATTCGGTGTTGTCAAATATCTATATTTTCATTTAAAAAGTGTTTTTAGTTATAAGGTTATATTTTTATTTCATTATTTTTCACACGCTATTATAGAAGAAATGAAGTACTTTTCGATGAGTAACAGATCGTAGATGGTGGCCATAAGGAAAAACAAAGATGATGATAGTTCCAGAAACTGAAAAGTTGTAACTAAAATTTGACTAAATAGACACATTCTGCGGAAAAAGTGGGCAAGGGAAATTGTTTAGATTTAAAAAATATTGGAGAATGGAAAAATTATAGTCGATCTAAGAAAATGTAAGATTTTACTGTTTTTAATATCTCAAAACATAGCAAACCAGAACTATTTCACAAGCACCAATAATCTACTGACATAAGATTAACACATAGAAATAAAGCCTCAGAAAAATTTTATCTGTAATAATGAAAACAAATTATTTTTTCACTCTTGTGTTTTTAAGATTCAAAACTTGGTTGACTTATTATTGTATTTATCAATTTAAATCCATTACTGTCAACTAAACAGAGTTTTAAAGTTAGCTCATGTAAGTATATTAGAGGGTAGAATTTCAAATCAAAGCATTTCCATGAAATATATCTAGATTTTTTAGCAAAGTATTTAATATATAACTGGATTTTAAAAAATCATATTTATTATAACACGTTTTCTAATTGTATTTTAATATGTGTAATAAAATTATTTCTCTATCTACTAAAGATTATATTTTTATTCATTCAATAACTAAAGAGTATCAATGTGGAATCTTCCACTTTCAATGATCCTGTAAATTTTCTGTAATTTTTGAAATATCTTAGTCGTGGTTATCCGATATTAATCATATTTGTAAGCAATTAACACTTAACAGAATAATTTGTGTAATTTCAGTATAATTTGTGATATGCCATTACTAGCTCCTCGATTAATTAATTTTGACAGCATAAGTTGTAAAAACAGATTGATAGCTTTTTCGTGCTAACGATGATTTCTAAGTAAAATGACAAGTTCTATATAATACGAAAATTTTCAGTGGATTTGATCGCAATCCATTTTCTGCGAGCTCCATTCAAATTTTTCTGAAAAAGACCATCTGCGAAAATGACACTTTACAGGGGTGATAAAAAATTAATTTATTAGAAATAAAATTTACCTAAATATTTTTGAGTATGAAACTCATAAAAAGAAAAATCCCTTTTTTCAAAAAATAATAAATTCCTGACATTCAGCAACAACTTTGGAAATAACTCAAACATTATATAATATATTTAATTATATTTTTAACCAACCTTTAAAAAAAGAAAGTTCTAAATTCTACCTCTACGTATTTTGAATGAAATTTTTTGCATTATATTCAAGAAGTTGTTGCCGTGATCCCATACTATGTAACCGAAATTGGTTCAGTAAAATCAAGATGGCGTTGATAATATGGCGGACAGAAAATAAATTTTTTCAGATTTTTTCTAAATTTAGTGTGAGGGAATTTTCGGGGTCATACTCAAAGAATCTGAAATTATTTTTAAAAAGTTCAATATGGCGGACAAAAATATTAATTTTGTCCGATTTTCTCCAAAATTGGTATGAGGGAGTTTTCGGGATCGTACATAATGAATCTAAAATTATTTTTAAAAATTAAATATGGTGGATTAAAAGTTGTACATATCTCGATTTTGTCCAAAATTAGTATAAGGGTTTTTTTTTAGACATTTC
Source organism: Diaprepes abbreviatus (assembly GCA_034092305.1). Classification (NCBI taxonomy): domain Eukaryota; kingdom Metazoa; phylum Arthropoda; class Insecta; order Coleoptera; family Curculionidae; genus Diaprepes; species Diaprepes abbreviatus. Next base: position 1,714,685 of record JASJET010000161.1, on the reverse strand, counting down.
AAATTATTTAAAAAAAAATCAATATGGTGGACTAAAATTTCTCGATTTTGTTCAAAATTGGTACTGGGAGTTTCTGGAAGTGTAAATAACTAATTTAAAAATTAAAAAAAAATTAATAATGTTAATGTAATATGGCGACCTAAAAATTTTAAATTTCTGGAATATGTTCAAAATTGGTATTGGAGAGTTTTCGAGGGTATAGATTACGGCTAGATTAAAAGTTTAAAATACATTTTTTGAAATACATTATGACGGATTCAATATTTTACATTATTCATATTTTTTAAAAATTGGTATTAAGTGGTTTTTGGAATCGTATGTTACGAATCTGAAATTAATTTTTTACAATTTAATATGTCAGTTACAATATGGGGACAAAAAATTCTACATTTTTCCTATTTTGTGGAAACTGATATTGGGTGGTTTTTGGGGGTATGTTACGGATCTTAAATTAATTTTTCCAAACTCAAGGTCAGAATAAAATATATCGTACTAAAAAATTTACATATCTCAAGTTCTTTCAATATTGGTGTTGGGGGTTTTGAGGATCTAGGTTACGAATCTAAAATTAATTTCTAAAAATTCAATATAGCGGATTTACTATAGCAGACTTGATATCTGTTTGGTACTATTTCATTTAAAACTGGTATTTGGAAAATAAAAAACTTTTTTGTCCAGTTTAGTTTTGAATTAAATGGATACTTTTAGAAACACATATGAAATTTTTGAAGCACGAAATACATTCAAGCTACGGTAAGAAAGCCATTACATATAAAGTTTTTCTCAATCTTTTTGTATGAGTGACAGGTTAGTTCAGGTTAATTTGGTATCGATCTCAAAATTTTCAATTTCATACAAAAGTTTATACTTTTTTTTTCACATTTTAGCGGGTTTTTAGTACTCGGTTCACTTTTTTAAAAATTTTATTGAAGATCTATTCAATGATACCCCACTTGGCGAAGGAAGCGAAAAGACAAAATCTACTCAACTTTTCTTATACGAGGAGGTATATTTTGTTTCGCAGTTTCGCTTTACTTCCATATTTAGGATTATTAAAAGCATATGCTTTCAGAATCTTATTGCAAAAGAAAAAAAAAATGACGAAGCAACAAGTCTGTTTTACAAATATTAACAGACTGATTGATAGTATTAAATTATAAAGGTTTCAATAAGCGACCTTGTTATGTTTGATTTAAATATACTAGCTGTATATTGTTCTTAAGCTAATATCCACTGTTCTTTCGACATAAATTTTATAAAATTTTGGAACTAGTTAAGGACAAATTTAATAAAATATCAAAATCATAAAAATTTCGTGTTAAAAGCATCAAGTGGCAATTGAAAAAGACATTTAAGTACTTAATCTAAAGAGTTACGAATGATCAATTAGTATCAAAATTAAAATTTTAGTAAAATGTAAAGGAGTAAACATTCCTGTAGCTGTAGAATTAGTTTAATGAGGTACCGTTTTCCTCATTCACGCCATTCAATAAAAAAGATCAACAAACAGTTTACTTCATGCTAATTCAACTCTCTTTTAACAGTCTGAAGGAGAAAAACAGTAGTTTATTAAACTAATTCTACAGCCCTAAAGATTTCTTTATATCTTAGTGAAATTTGAATTTTTAATCTTCTCGTTTGACTGTTGATATTTTACAATTTGATATCGTAAATGTCTATTGGTTTAACATCTTGCTGACAAGTCTCTGAATTTAGATTTCATAGATTTAGTTGTTTTCTATGAATTTTACGCTTGGCTCGAAACGGGACAGAGTGCCAGAGTTGAAACCGCAAAAAATTAACTGCCTTTTTATCTTTTTTCTTTTAACAGTCTGAACGAGAAAAACGGTATCTTTTTAAATGAGTTAACATAATTAATTTTCTTTAATTTAATTTTTAAAAGTATTAACGTTTGCTATATGATGAACCGAGACACTATCTTGCATAAACCACATTCAGTTACAAATGAAAGAGGTAATTGATATACTAGTGGCCTAAGTGTTAACACTAAAGATATCGGTCTGCTTAAGACTTTCTCCGAAAATAAACAGACTGATGACAAAATTTCCAGTAATTTTAGCCGAGAACTTACATAACCACTTATTTTGACCGATCGTGCGAATATAGTGGGGGTTTTCAATGACATAATGAATTATGTCTATAGACTTTTCCATTTTTGTGACATATTGCGTAATCATTAAGCAACAGAAAGTAAAAAAATCTTGATTCTTTGAATTTATTGTTGCGTCTAGTAACGAAAAATTAATCACCTCTCAAGATTATCGTACAATTCTTAAAAAAGCTCAATATGGTATGGTTAAAAATGATTTTGCTGCAAAATTGATAAAATAGAGGTCTTACTAATATCTGTTGCCTTTGCTGCTTTTCTTGAGACGACAGGTTTGTTTTCTGTAACTTTTACATTTAATGCTCGTTTGCCTCATTTAAAACTGACTAGGTTCGATCTGTCTTTGTGTGGGTATTCTAGATTTCCGTTTCGTACTATTGCGCAAGTCTTACAAAAGTCCTTTTGTGTGGTTGTCTTCTATCGGGATGCTTTTGGCTAACAGTTTTATCACTCGCTCCCAGTACATAATCATTGTCTAAAAAAAATGATCTTAGCGTCTTATAATTGAAACGTTTTTGGAATTCTGTAATAAATTATAGTAACAATTATTACTTGACAATTTCAATTAATATTTTTGACAGGTAAATTAACAAGTTGTTTGTTTTACGTGGCTTAGTTTTATTTTAATTTCAGACGTAAAAACTAGCATCTTTGCTTCTAAATTGTTCTCAGTAAGTAGTGAATTTAGATATAAGGAAGACTTGATGAAACTAAAGGAACATTAGTAGGGGTGTTCCAAATTAAATATAATATACAGGGTGTTCCATTTTAATTTCTCGAGAAAAGTTGAATCAAGAGTTTTGAATACTGTTATTAAATATCTGAAAAAATATCTGTAATCATAAAATATTGTATTTACAAGTATTTTTCAATAGAAACGATATTATGCTGACTTGCTAAAAAAACAGAGGGCGTCAAATGTGCCTCTGATTTTTTTGAGGAAAATGATATGGGGTATAGATTTCAACAATGATATATTAAGTCAATGATAAAAAATAGGACATCCTAAAAGTTAATCAATATATAGGTTATTCTATTAAAAAAAATTGGGCTTTTGGTTTGGTAGCTGTATATTTCTAATTAATACAGTAAATGATTGAAATATATTTCGTAATTTAATATGAAGGGTACAGAATATCTTAAGAGTCTATTAAACAGCAACACCTGTACTTAACATTTTTATAATAGGTTATTTTTGTGTTATAAGTTTTATCGTTTTGGACAGTGTAATAAAAATTACTTTTATTTAAAATGTGGGCATTTGTACAGGGTGAGTCAACGATTAGTTACCTTTTAGGTAAAATTTACCCAGAAACTATATTCACTGTATTATATTGTTAACTTGTACGCATATTTTAAAAATATTTGGGACTCTACAAGAAATACCAGAAAACGAGGACAGCGTAAAGTTGTATTTTTTTCAAAATGGAACATTCTGTATATATATATATATATATATATATATATATATATATATATATATATATATATATTTCGTTTTAATGTATAATTTTGAGACTCTTTTGTTAAAGATTTAATATAACCTAGCTTTTGAGTTTCTGAGAGAATTATGTTTAAAAAGAAAAAAATTACATTTTCAAACATCTAGTCACTGATAAATACGATTCTTAATTTTGCGAAAAATATATTTGGATCTGGTACTAAGGGTATGTAGAGATTTTTTTACTAAACATTTAAATAAAAACCACAGGGTGTGTAACACATTGGTTCAAATTTGACAATTTTTTAATAAAACTATATCTTTTTTCAAATGAGTCAGTATTTTTCGTTTCATTTTATAGAGAGTATGTCCTATAATTGTTTGTTTGAAGGTCTTAGACAACCATATTTCTTGCTAAGTAAAAGATATATTGGGCTTCAATTTTCTTTATTTTTTGTTGAATATCACGACGTTTCGGCTAGTAGTCATCTCAAGCCTTTTTCAAGTGAAACTGAACAAATTCTTAAGTTCCATATACTTTTAGTATACAATTCCTAAGAACTAGTTTTCAAACCTCTCTTATATCTAAACATGGTTGAGTTCTGATGCATAACAGCAGGTTTTGCTTTCTTCAATATTGTTCTCGGTACAGGATTCTAACTTTAGACCATTTTATGTGATGTTCTCATCCTAAGAACAATTGACGCTGCTTATGATGAAGTGAGTACAAAATACGCAGGCATACAGGGAAGGAAACTTTCGAAATGGCCGAACATATAAGGATAACAGCCATCTCAAGGTCAGAGAACAACAGTTAATATATCTGCCAAGGAACTAACCACAGCCGAAAACTCATTATTGGCTAAAGGTCTGAACCTTACGGTTGCTCCGAGAGAGGTTTCTATTCTCGACATAGTTAGCTCCGCGAATTGCACAACCATCAAAGATACTTTTGCAGAAGAGTTGCGAAATCTGGAAAAACGAAACCAACTATCAGCAAAAACGAGACCACTACCCTGGCATACTTACAGAAAGATTCCAGTATTAAAATTCTACCAGCGAGTAAAGGAAATGCCACGGTCATAATGAATGCTGAGCCATAAAATAAACAAATTAATAAAGTTCTAAGGAAAAGATACTCTATATCTCTTGCTAAACATTCCACATCTACAATTGAAGGAAAAATCTATCGTGTTGTTAGGAAACATGACGATATATTTCTGAGAGGACCCGGACAAAGTTAACGCCACACCATATCAAAACTCCACATTTATATGGGCTCCTGAAGACCCAAAAAGATAAACAATACAGGCCTTTACGACCTATCATGAGCTCTCCGAACTCTTCGACTTCTGAGCTTGCCTAGTTCCTGTTTCCAATCCTGAAACCATTACAAGAAAATACATCTTTCGTCAAAAACTCGCAAGATTTCGTAGAAATTATTCGCTAAGTGAAAGTACAACTAGAAGACTTTTTTATAAGATTTGACGTGGAAAACCTATACGTCAACGTTTCAGTTCAAGAATCACTAAAGGTAACAAGGAAGAAACTTTGAGGAAGACCCAACGTTAGCAAGAAGAACATCTTTAACACCATTTTCAAGAAAAGGAAAAATTCTTTATCCAGCATCCTCGACTATCGATGGAATTCTCACTCTCACTGGTGGTTGCAAAGATTTTCATGGAATGGTTAAAGATCCGCAAGTAGGAAACCAAAATTATAGCATAAATACGTAGACGACACATCATTATCTGGAACAGAAATGAAGAAAGACTTCAAAACTTCCTTTCTCATCTCAGCAATATTAGACCAACCATTAAACTCACTATGGAGAAAGAGCTACAAAATAAATTTCGTTGTTTTCAATTCAAATAAATATGAGAAGCTAGCTCATTAGGGTCAAACTCACAACTTAGAGGGACATGACGAACTCTGTGTATCAGACATCATGTGAATGTGGCAAACAAAGAGACCCCTTGAAGTAAGGTTCAAAGAAGACCAGAAAAATACATTGTGTCTCCAAACAGAAAAATCTGGTGCTCTCAACTACACCTGGACTCATGGATATAATATAAAATTGTGTGAAACTAGAATCCTACACCGAGAACACCACTGAAGAAAACGGAAACATCAGAAACAGAATTACTTCAGTAAACCGTCATTAGTGATAGGAGAAGTTTGGAAATCACTTCTTAGTAATTGTAAGTTTAAACTAAATACATCATAAATGGGACCCTAATATAACACGCTTGACTGCAAACATCTCGATCATATTCCACTGCATTTACTTTTAGTATAGATAGTTGCGTAGGCTAGGAATTTGTTCAACTTCACTGGAAAACAACTAGGGAAAACAGCTAGCCAAAATGTCGTGATATTGAACAAAAAATAAAGACAATAAAAGTTCAATATATATCTATTACTTCTCAATATCCTCTATCTGTTCCAAAAGACTTTTGAAATATGTCGATTTCTATACTTTTTTTTATCCTTTTGGATGAGTTTCCTTGAATCCTAGTTGTCATGAAAAAGAATATTTTATAAAGTGTTAAATTTACAATCTCAACTTTTGTTCTGATTTCCTTATAGTTTTGCTTGATTTTATAGTGTTTATCTTGTATTTTAAAATGAGTTTTCGACAGAATAAGTTAACAGATATGATTTATTTTTTATAAGAGTCGGATAGAATTGTCTTCTTACCGAAAGAATTTATAAAATGAACTTTCCCAATCGATGCATACCTAATCTCCTTACTTTTCCGATTTACTCATACAAAACGTACAATGATCTACAAAGAAGCTACCAGTGAAGAAAAACAACTAAAAATTTTGCTACATTGTTCAGAAAAATTAGTAATAGTAGAATATTAGTAGTTATTATTTAGCAGAAATGTGCGAAACATTATAATATTACACCAATAATTGAAAGTGGTGATTTTGAAAGGAATGTAGATCCTTATCATACAATACATACGCAGACTGAACTAAATTCAATTTGTTATGTACTAGAGTGTTTAGCAACGAGTTAAATTTTAGAAGTGATGGTTCCGTAAGTCGATACAACATTCATTACTATACTACAGAAAACCCATTTTGGGTAAAAGAGGTGTAAAATCAAAAACATTGATTATCTGGTATAGTGTCTATTATAATATAATCATCGGTTCCACTTTTTTGATGAACCGTTAAACAGCCATACTTATTCAAAATTTCTGCAATAGGAACTACCTCAATTTTTGGAAAACCTCGATAGGAACTAGCCCGATAGTATGTGATTGCAGCAAATTGGCATGCCTCCATATTACCATTGTGAAGTTCATGTGATTGTGGTCTAACGCTTTCCGTAGGTCTTGCAACATCACTTCGTTATGTATCTTCCTGTGAAGTTATGTAAAAAAGGGGGTGTTTGTCAATGAAACATCAATCGTGAAAGTTATACTAAACAAGATTAGAGGTACCTGAAGAACAATTACGCCATTAAATATGTGCGTTTATCAAAGAAGTCATTTATTCGAACATTTATTAAGTACAATTGGTTGTTAGCTGTTATTAAATAATTAAATTGTCCTTTATAGTTAATATAATTTTTAACAAATAAATTCTAAAATGTTTTATATTTTTTCAAAAAGTAAAAATTGCCTTTATTTTGATCTAATGTTTTCTTTTGTGTTCCGTAGTATTACGAGTATGGGAGAAAAATTCAGTAAAACGAATAAGAAAAATTAAAGAATTTAAAATATATTTAAAAATAAGGGTAACAAGAATCGTAAGGTTTTTATTAACCTTTAAAATGAAATAAAAAAAATACTTGGAGTACCATTTAAAAAAAAGTTATATATTTTAATATAAAGTTTTTCGAATTTCGACTAATGTGTTAAACACCCTATAGCTTCAATTGCAGATGAATATAATAATATAAATATATTTCTGGCAACCTTAGGAACGGTATTTTTGATTTAAATGAATGATTGAAAATGGGACATCCCGTTTTAAACACAATAATCTCAAAATAATAAATAAGCTTCAAAATAACGAAGCCTATTCAAAAAGCTCGTTTACTGATTTTTTTCTAGAAACGTGGTAGCGCTGAAATCAATGTTTGTGCCTGGGTTAATAGTGGGAAGGGGCCCTAGCATTTAGTAAAAATTTAACTGTGAACGAATGTATTCATTCTTTTTACAGGGATTATTGTAAAAGGATCTTTCCTCGTTTATCAAAAGTGGATGAACCGATTTCTAAATGGTTGGGAGTTCACGGAAAACGACGATAGATAGGGGCGCCCTTCAACGTCTCGAATGAATGAAAATGGCAAGAAAATCAAGGATTTAGTGCTTTTAAATTGTCGATTATTGCGGGTTTGTTAAGGATCAACATAGGCACCATTTTGACCATTTTAAAAGAATATGTAAAAATTTTGTGCCAGTTTTGGTGAAAAACCATATTACCATAACGGATCACCCCTTATTCGCCAGATTTAGCTCCGTCTGACTTTTTTGTTTTTTGTTTCCCAAAATAAAATTGACTATCGGCGTAGTCATTTCTTGGATGTTGGAACTATCCAAAGCACCATGACGGAGTGCCCGAATAGCCTGACCTAAGAAGACATGCAACATTAATTTAGAGAATGAGAGAAACATTGAGATAAATGTGTTGTTTTCGGGAAAGAGAACTTTGAAGGTGATATCTGTAACTGAATAAAGCCATTTACTTTTTTATCGACTTCACGAACTTTTTGAACAGACATCGTTACGTTAAAATGAGACAATGATCCGTATACACTGTGTTCTATTTAATTAAATAAAACTGTATGCTCTATTTTTAACATGCGCATTAATTTAATACAGTTTCTTGGAAAATTTTACCAAACGGCATAAACTTATTTCATCCAATCGTTGACTCGTTCTGTACATGAAGCGCCCGTTTAATAAAATATATGATTTTTTTATTTGCTAAAATAATGTTGATACTTACAAAATAACATTTTTACAAGAATATTCTTGTAAAAAGTTTTTCACTTACTAAAAGTTCACTCATAAAAAGTAATGTCATCTAAAAGCAGAGCCAAGTTTGTACTTTCCTCCTGCTAATGGCCGAATTAAAAATGTAGAAAGTAATATAAATCAATTCTAACGTTTAAAAATGTTTGTACTTATAAAGAGAACTTGATCATTAAAATAATTTAGGTTGCTTAGGAAAAGATATTTTAACATTAAAAATTAATATTTTAAAGTAATGGGCATTAGCAAAATTTAGAGAAAAAAAAGGATTTATAAACTGAAACTCTGTATTTAAGTACACATATCTATAAATGTCAGGGTAGCAAATTATATTCTTTTACGATCCTGCCCATGTAAACATTAATTGCTCTCGAATTCCTGTTATTGAGGAGAAATCATGTCTTAACCCTAATCTCCTACCACATACTTACTTCTCCCTCTCCATATCCTATCATACCCACTCGTTAATACGCAATAGCAAGCGCCAAACTGCCTCAATGTGTAGTCCCAAAACAATTTTGGTAGTTCCCCAGGACAAGGAGAACAAATTGTAATAAACCATATTATTGCTCAACACGATACTATTACGATACCAAAATATTGTTTTGAAAGTTCGTTGAACCTTTTGAGGCATGGAAACGAAATTCGGGGTAGAAGATCTTCTGTTCTTGTTCACAATATGGCCCTCTTTGATTATCCATTACTGGCTCTTTACGGGAGAAGCTCTCGTACCAAAACCCTCCATAGATCCTCAAATTTCTTTAAACAGCCAAACTATTTGATCAGATCTGAATTCTTATCCTAGACATTAACAAGCTCAGAAGGCGGATGTGTCTATAATTAATATATCTCTCTAGAGGATCAACAGAAAACCGTGAGAGAAACAAACGCAGAGGGAAACTAGAAGCTTCTCTACAAGGTAGAGAGACGTAGAAAACTCAGCCCCGAAAGCTGATGACTCAAATAACCCAACAGCAAGTTTAGATCCAGCTATCCTTAAACGTCGTCACTGTAAGTCCAACCCGCCATATCTGGAGCAGGAGCAGTTCAAGAGAACCCAGCTTGATAGGCCAGCTAAGGTGACATCTTGGGGAAACCTATAGCCAGGCTTTTACTATGCTGAGCACTCGCAAATCTGCTCGACGCCCCGCTGCTTTCAGTTCTATATCTTCGGAAATTCTTAAAATTAGCCTCTAGAACTATTGGTACATATCGATTTCGGACCCTTTAGATCACGATCCCTCCGTATGGGGAGTTGTTGCAAATCAAAAGTTAATCTAAGCCGACGGCAGATAATTTAATGCCGTAACGCCATCGATAAACCTCGTTTCATCCTTTTGTCCATATTACAGGAGTTGCTGCTATTACTTATTTGAATGATTTAAGACGTAGCTCATTTCCCAAAGTTTCATACCTATCAGTAATAGCTATCACGTTCAGGATACTTGTGTATCATATAGGAATATATTTTTTTTGCATAATAAACCTTTGGCATACTTTACTATATTAACTACAATTATCTTTTCATTGCTCCTTGTATCCTTTATTAATAATAAAACATGTCAAGTCCTTTTAATAGGGATAAAAACTGTAAAAAGTAAGACCTGATTTATATTGCTTTTACTGTCTCTAATTCTGCCGTTGTTGGAAAAAGTACGAATGAGGATCGCGCGTTCAATCCTATAATTTTTTTATCGCCGCTATGATTAAAAAACTTTTTAACCAAATGTTTTTATTGTAACATTTTTTCTTAAGTAGACATAAAAATTATTTGCTAAAATAAATAATATTATATATATATATTTTGTAAAACAAAACCTCGGCAGAAAATATGAAATCATTTTGCATGGATTACCTACGTTTGGAAAAGACCCTCTTTTCAATGTATACAAATTGTAATTAAATTGTCCTAAGCCACAGAAAAAACAATTCATCTGGGTTATTTTCAGAGGATTGTATTGTTACTCGATGTTGACTTTTAGATTAGGCATTATTGTATTAATTTTACAATGAAGTATTTAATATTGCGCTACAAATTTATAAAAATAAATATAACTAAGTTATTAGAATTTTTGATTTTTGAAGTTCTACGTAATATTATCAGACAATATTAGATAATAAACTATACAAATTAAAGAGAAAATATATGTTCCATAGAAAATTTGGTAGCGATGAATATTTAAATTTGTTGAATTTTGACAACTGGGTTTATAATTCTGATATTCCATCTCAGACTTACTTGTAATATTACGTATCAAATTATGTTTATTGCGTAAACATACTCAAAATTTGTTAAGCGTGAATGCAAAATTGCAAGTATCAGCAAATTCTTCACTCGACAGAGCAGATACGTAAATTGATGAATGCAATAAATATTTTCAATATAGAGCGTTTCAAACAAGGAATAGTGACAAAATGCCTTCAGAAAAAAGGTATAAAGTCAACTTAACTACACAAGGATTTAAGGAATATTTTAGGTGATTTTACTATTTCTCATGACATGATAAAATGATAAAGCCATGAATTAAAGTGTGATAATACTTCATACGAAAATGGACATGCAGGTGAGCCTCTAGTAACTGTTACAGTTAGAAAAAAATTATAAAATACCAATATAATCTGGTTCTGGAAGATAGATGCACTCGCACTAACGGTAAAAGACTTAGTTGTGGAAACTTACCCATTGTAGTATACTGTATATGACATTTTAACAAATTAATGAAAGATTGTGAGGAGAGGTACCTGAAATATGCTAGAACACAATATCAAAAAGGTCATAAAATAAACACAAATGCAATAGCAGAGAAAAAAGGAAAAGATGACAAATACAAACCAAAAACCACACTGCCATACATAAAAGGAGTGACAGACGTAATTGGAAGAATTCTGAAGCATGACATATATACGGTATACAAGCCACGAACAACAATATACAAATTACTGAGCAATTGGCAATACAAAATATCGTTGAAAAACCAGGTAGTATACAGCATCCCATGTAGAACCTGTGAAAAAGGATACATCGTTCAAACAAACAGAAGAATCTCTACCAGAGTCCAAGAAAATAAAAACAGCCTAAGGAATAAGTAAACCACATCAGCTTTATTCCAACATCATCAGGAGACAGGACACACTTTAAACTTCCAGGAAACTAAAAAGATCGCATAAGGCACTATAGAACGCCCATCATCAGAGAAGCTCTCGATATAGGAAGCACTAAAAACTTTAACAAAAGAGATGATGCACAAAATATCTCAAATACATGGAAAATTTTAATCAAAATTCAGCTGAAAACAGCATACCAGAGAAACAGGACAGCGAGCCGAGAGGAGACCAAGACTTAGGGAAGCAAGGAAATCAACCAGGTAGAACCAAGGTCTAACATGCGCAAGGGCTAAACTATAAAAGGCCGACAGAGGACCAGCACGCTCATTCCAAACCAAGTAGCCGTCGAGGAAGCCAGCTGAAATATTGGGGAAACGTCGTGAAAGTTACATTTGCATTAACTCGATTCTATTTAAATATTGGTGTTGACTGTTAAAGTGCTTAAAGAGTTTCCATATCTTGATGTTATAATTCAGTTTCCAAATAAATGATACACATTTTTAATTTTTTTGTCATGTGACCCATATTTTTATTTGTATGATTATATTTAGCCTTTATATGAACTCAGTTTACTAAATTTATTTTTCTTCAAAATTTGGAAAAGGTTTTTCCATTAGTTTCCGTTGTTGCTTAGTTAATTCTATCCTACATAATTCATAGGGTTATTAAATGGAAGCTATTTCATATGAATTTCGCTCTTTTTTTGATACAGCTTCACTATACGGAAATAGAATCAGAATGAAATGCGCAGATAAAAATCATCCACTTGTTTTCATCGATATTAAGGAGAAAATGCAACATTTAAGAAATAACAAGAGATTATAACTGTTTTTTCGGTTTTAAAAACAAAATTATTTATTTATTTTAACACTTGCGAAACAATGAAAAATTTAGTACAAATTTATTTATATATATTTTTATGTTCTTTTAAATTTGTGTTCCCTCTTGCATAAAACTAAAGCACATACTTTCAACAACCTTATTACAAAGTGATCCAGGTGTTTCATATAGACTCCTTGGCAGAAAAATAATTAGCAAAATGTGTGATGTAATATTGCAACCGTCAGATGCAAATTATGATCATCCAAACTACTAAACTCTTGCCAACGTGCTGTTCATCTTAATAAATGTTAAACTTGGGAATTTATTCTGCCTTAATAACTTGTAGTGTTAATATTAATGTCTGCCGCGAGATTAACTAGCCTAATTCGGGCCATCTGCTGGTATAGTTTCAAATTAATTTTTAAATGGCTTAAATATTCCTACAGAGTAGTTAAATATTTGTTCTTATTTATTTTTTGTAATTAGTTTTGCTTGATTTTATGATTATGATAGTAATATTTCAGACTACAGATCAGGAGACCGACAATTTTATCCAAAATCTTAAGGCTATGTAATTTATTTATATTTTTTTCTAAAAATTTAAGCCATAATATCTGTGACAATAATGATATCTCAATCTAATCCCATAATGTTTAATGAAATTTTCCCAAAATATTGCACGATTTTTATTAGACAAATCGTTATAAAAGCCTTAATGTTTTTCGCCCTCAAAATTTTACAGTTAAAAAGGGTTATTAAATAAATTTTAATGAGTGTGTTTTCGGAATAAAATCGTTCGGTAATTTCACATTTAACTTTTTACAGATCTATTGGTTTCGTCTAATTTGACTCACTTATTTGTTACACTGTAAAGGTCTAACCCTGCTGTCATCTTTTAGGTGTTCATTTTATTCAATCTTTTCCATATTAGAAGGATTTAATGTACACTGCTATGGCAAACAACGTATCGTACCACCGAATAACGAATTTGTAAAATGTCATTTAGATTTTGCTTTTTTGTTATATACTTACTAACCTCAACATGCAAAATCGATCTAGGAAAAAACTTCGTTGAGTTTATCTTCTTTGGTAAAAGAATCAAAAATACGTAATCTATAATGTCTGAAACATGATTTAACTGCAAACCCACTCTATCCTTGGAGACACATAATAATAACTAATGAATTTAATAGCAGCAGAAAGGCACTTGCTATTGAAAGATTGAACTTATCGGGGAGTAGCGACAATCAACTGATGCCACGCCACATGCAAAACATCATGCTACCGCTTCCCCACTTTAAATAACCAAAAATGAAAAGCAAAAAATTTACGTTTTACTTTTAGGTTAGAATATTTATGGGCATTTTGATTCGTCATCCTTAATTTTTACTAATTGTTAAATTTTGAAGTATGAACCACGCGTTTTTATTTCGTAGTGGAAGTGTTAGTTCAGTAGAAATTCTTAGTGGTAGTTGATAATTTTTAGAAGTATGAACCAACCATTAATTTACATATCGTACAAATAAGCAATAGTAAGAACAATACACTAAACTTGCTTTTAGTTCATGTTCAACACCAAAAATTTTTATAGCAAAAATGCATTGTAGTTAATTTCAAACAGAAATTTAGTTTACACTAAATTTAAATAAATAAGAGATTAAAGGAAAGTATTATTGCAGTTCCGATGTAAAACGTCAGAAAAGCAATTTCCTTTCTTCGATAAGAAATTCCAACCGAGTTACTTTTCATTTAATCCCGCGCCTCGCATTTTTAACCTAATTACATTTTTATCTATTGATGTATAGGCCATAGATTTTAATTAAAAAAAAATTATTTCTACTTAGAAATAATTTTTATAATAATATTTAAACAATTTTTCCTTACATTTATGTTATGTTACAAAATATCGTAGTTAAAAATAATAATGAAGATAATCCCACTTAGACTAAATTCTTACTTTTTCAGTTACCTAAGTACACGGATTAAAAGAAAAGTTTAGAATAATGATTGCGAATTGTAAAAAGACTAATTACCCATCAAATTATCCAAAAATATCACACTTGTCTTTTCTAAGTAATGCTCTCCACCACATTATCACGTCACATTTTGGCGTATGACTAGGGACGTACAGGAATCGGGAACTTTGGTCTGCAGAGACTGAATTCTAAATTACCTCCTCGACTTCAGTTTATTAAAAAATTGTTTATGGGGAAAATTGACTATCAATTCTAACATATTCGGTTGTACATTTTTTAAAAATAGGTTTTTAGTTACATTGCAATTAGACTCGTGTCTAGCATTCTACAATGGATTGTCACTGTATCACTGATGATCAGCTTGCTTGGGATTGATCCCTGATTAACCTCAAATGGGCTAATCCCAGACTTACTAATAGACTTTAGACTGACTAGACTTTATCCTAAAAATGTCCATCCTTTCATAATCATATTGTTTTTCATGTGGTCAACAATTCGCATCCTTTAACAAAGTTTGGTTCATCATGACCCGAAAAGCAACCTTGATGACTTGATAAAGTTGCAACATCGACGAGCAGATAATAAATATAATATTTCATAATTAAAAAATTATAAAGATAACACTGTTTGTTTTTGTTTTAATTTAAAAGAAAATATTAATTGAATTTAGAGACCAGGATTTATGATATATATTCTTGCTTAAGACTGTGACTTTGTGCTTTTACTTATAAAAAGGCTCCACTTATACAATAATGGAAAAAGGATAGAAATTAGCCCAACCTATTGTATTTTGTGATTTTTGGGGAAAATATGCAAACAATTTCTACACCGTTAAAAATTTCGAAAAAGCTATAGTTAAAAATAAATAACCACATAATGCCTTTGTTTGAAGGTCATAGACAATGATGTTTCTAGTGGATAAAGGAAATGCTACATTAATGAATGCTGAGACATACAATCAAAAAATTGACGAAGTTTTAAGGAAAGGAAATTATACATCCCTTGCTAAAGATCTCACATCTGCAATTGAAGGAAGAATTTATCGCGTTCTTAAGAAACATGAACGGTATATTCCTGAGAGGATCCGGACTCAGTTCACGCCACACCATAGCAAAACTCCACATTTTTATGGACCCCCGAAAATACATAAGCAAGACATGCCCTTACGACCTATCACGAGTTCCCGGAACTCTCCGACTTCTGAACTTGCCAAATTTCTTCTTCCAATCCTGAGACCATTACAAGGAAATACATTGTCCTGGGTTAAGAACTCGCAACATTTCGTAGAAATTATACGTGAAATAGGAGTACAACCAGAAGACCATTTTATTAGCTTTGACGTGGAAAGTCTATACACCAACGTTCCAGTTAGGGACTCACTAAAAATCATAAGAAGAAACTTGAAAAAGGCCAGACATTAGCAGAAAGAACAGCTTTACCATCGCACGACATTATGGACTTGTTGGAAAGTTGTTTAACTAATTCCTATTTTCAAGAAAAGGAAAAATTCTATATCCAGGATGATGGACTACCGATGGGATTTCACTCTCACCGGTGGTCGCAAATATTTTCATGGAATGGTTCGAGACGTTCTCAATTGAATCCACAACTAAGAAACCAAAGTTATGGCTCAGATACGTAGACGATATTTTTATTATTTGGAGTGGAAACGACGAAGAACTTCGAAACTTTCTTTTTCATCTCAACAATATCAGTCCAACTATTAAACTCACCATGGAGAAAGAAGTAGAAAATAAATTATCATTCTTAGATGTTTTGGTTGAAAGAAGTGGCAGACAAATTCGAACTTCGGTTTACAGAAAAGCCAGGTATACAGGACAATACCTTAATTATTCATCTAATCACTCCAACAACACCAAACAAGGAATTATAAGAAATCTCGTAGATGGAGTCTTAACTCTCTGCAACTTCAACGAGAACTTGATGAAAGAGATAGATTACATTAAAAATTATCTGACAGCCAACGGATACCCAGTATATCTAGTGGATACATTTCTTGAACAACGCAGAAATAGGACAATATCGACAACGAATGAAGAACGAAAATCAGTATTGAACATCCCCTATGTTAAAGGCATTTCAGAAAAAGTTAGAAGGATAGGAAAACGATATAAAATCAACGTCGTTTTCAATTCAAATAACCCTCTGAGAAGTCGGCTCACTAGGGTCAAACCAACATCTCAAAGAGACGAGAAGAACTGTGTATATCAGAGACCATGTGAATGTGGCAATTCCTACATTGGCGAAACAACGAAACCTCTTGATGTAAGGATCAAATAACACCAAAAATGCACATCTCGAGGAGGAACAGAAAAATCTGGTGCCGCCAACCATGCCTGGACTCATGGACACCACATAAAATGGTCTGAAGCTAAAATACTACTCCGAGAACAACATTGGAGAAAACGGAAATTCAAAGAAGCCGCGGTCATACCATCTTTAGATATAAGAGAAGTGTGGAAACAACTTCTTAGTAATTGCAAACTAAAATTAAATGCAGCATAAAAAAATGGGATCTTGCCATAGCAGGCATGACTGCATCCATCTCAGTCACACTCTAGTGCATTTACTTTTAATATAAATAGTCATGTAGCTAAGAGATTTATTTAGGTTCACTTGAAAACGGCTAGAGATAACTACTAGCCGAAACGTCTTGGTATTCAACAAAAATAAAGATAATGGAAGTCTAACAGATATCTACTACTTCGCAAAAAAAACACATAATGCAATGCATAAACGGTAAAATATATCTATAACTCTTCTTTTATTTCCAATTTATTTTCACTCACATTATTCTCAGATTAGCAGAAGAGAAAGATAGATACATGGATTGTTGACGGATCGACAATTTAAATGTTTTAGCGTCTAATTAGAGACGGATTTTGTTTTGTTATGTTTTTATATTTTATTAAAATGTTCGGTGTCTTTTGAAAAGAAAGTGATTTTGTTGATATTTTGTATGAAAATAAAGGGATGTGTTTAATAGTTAATGGAAGAGCGGCACGTGGGTTTGTCTAGGTTTTCTATCAGATATTCGTTTGTGAGGCGAGTGCGGCCGATTCGCATTCTTATTAGTATTACAGATTTTTTTCTTGTTAATAAACGATGAAGAGAGTTTTTGAAGTAAGTAAACTTAACATTATGTAACTTGTTGCCTTTTAGAGTGAAATTCCATTCGAATTGTACAAGGTAGTTGATTAGACCTTTGGTGAATATTTTGTGATCATTTATATAGAAAATGTTATATACATGGGAGGAATTGGGAAGAGTTTGGCAAGGAAATCGGCTCTTTTGTTGTCTTGTATACCCATGTAATCAGAAATCCATAGGAGGAATATATATTTGTTAGGTCTATGTCCTCTCTCAAGGAGATATTTGATATTTTTAGATGTCGGGTGTTAGAGGTTAGAGGACGCGATTGTTTTAATTGAACTGAGTGAGTCCGTGGCTATCACCCATTTCTTGTGCAATGATGAGCTGATATTTTGATGGTTCTCTATATCGCAGACAATTCTGCTATTAGTATACTCGTTGATTTGTGTACAAGAAATGTCTTTTCTATCTTGAAGGTGTGATATGCTGCATTAGCATATATATATATATATATATATATATATATATATATATATATATATATATATATATATATATATATATATATAAAAGGCTTGATATGTGATTTGAAGCAGTTGATAATAGGTTTTCCTAATTAAAGAAGTGATATGCAAATTAACCATAAAGAAAATAAAGTACTTTTTTATAAATTTAATAATATTTTTAAAATGTAAATATTCCTATTTGATTCATCACGTTCCCTAGGATTAGTTAATGTAATATTTTCGTAAGAACTATAATTACAATGACTAAACAGATTTGACCAAGAAATACTTGGCTTTTTGTTATTGGAAATCTTTGTTTATTTAATCTGTAATGGCAAAAAAAGATAGTAATTATAAATCTTCCGTCATTACTGATTGTGAATTCAGCATTATGAGTTGAGGCATACCATTATCCCAAATTTATGTTTTGTTGTAATTCTATATCTTTCGCAGCCTCTCTCGGATCTAATGATATACTCTCAGAGTGGTAATTCAGGTAGTTTAAACTTTATCTGGTATCAGTAATGTTATATTTTGTACATCTCAGATCATCCTAATTCACTTATGAAGATATAAAAGAAATTATCGTTTTTTGGTTATCTCCTTTTTAGCATTTTGACTTAAAAATTTCACGTTTTTTGTCTTTGTATAAAAAAGGTGTTAAATCATAATCTTCAGGACATTGAATGAACAAGATATCATTTGATTAAAAGAATAGTTGAGTATAACAGTTATCGAGAAGTCCTTATACTGTGTCGCCTGTTAGATCTGTTCTATATTCACAGTTTAAAACCCTTTTTACCAGTTTGTCCTCTAAGCATAGATCTTTCAGGATTGATCGATCCTTAAAGATATCTCTAGTATGATAACGCGTTGCATTGCAAATGGTGTATGAGGAGGCTGTTTTGCCCTCTTCGTTATATAGTCTATATGTTGCTTCTTCATTTCAAATGACCATTACATGTACATATTTCCTTAAGCTGCAGTGGCTGATTATCAGTATTTGCGGCCAGCAATGTGGTTGTAGCGATAGCGATTCTGGTCCAATGAATATGGTAGCAAACCTTTGTCTTGCAAATTAGTCCCCCTTTTCATTGTCTAGAACACACTTTTGCTCTAGTACCCACGCAAGAATAATCTTGTTTTATCAGGGCGATAAGATTTTGAGAAATATATCATTTAGTATTATTATTTTTTTTAAAGGTATATATATATATATATATATATATATATATATATATATATATATATATATATATATATATAATTTATTTTTGTATCTTAAACCTTTTGTTAAATATTTTTTTCTAATATTTTCTTGGGTATAGGTTTTTCATTAGAGAAACAAAGGACAATAATTTTCTTTCTGACGTTTCGCTCTACATAGCGAGCTTCTTCAAAAGAGCTTGGTATATTTATTTTACATCTACAAAAATTACAGAATTTTTTATATAATAAACATATATCACAGTAATTACATTTTTATATTTTTAATTTAATTAAAATTAATAAAAACGAAACAGATTTTAAAATAGTCTTAAAGTTTAAAATTTAAAACAATACAAACAGGTTAAAATAGTGAAAATTATAAAATAGTACATACCTTGAAAGTAGTTTTGTGTGTATGTTTAAAAATAAATTCAATTATGATCTTTGGTATGCAATTTGTATGGATAGATTTGTTTTTATAAAAAGCAAAAAATAGGAAAAAAAGATTATTATTAATTATTTTTTAATGACGTTCTTTCACCTGTATGAGTGTATATGAAATCGTTCCAAGCATCATTACATTATTTCTCATATTTATTATAGAGTCGCTTCAAGCATGTTTTATTCAAAAATCAAATTATAGTATATCTGACTTAAATTTTTGATATCTTGCTTGTCATTTACAACATTTTTATCTTTTTTTATGTGTATCATTTCTTTGATGACTAATTTATGATAATTTCTGTCAGTATCTAAAATATGGGTGTTTTTAAAATCAAATTCATGCTTAGATGTTTGTTCATGCTTATGTAAAGATGTCGATGCGTTTTTAGTATACTTGTGTCCATTCACTCTATTTTCAATATATTGTGTCGTCATGCCAATGTATTTCTTAGGACAATTTAGGCATGGAATTGCATATATTACGTTAGATCTTTTTTTGGTGGGAACTTTGCTTTTTAACTTCGTATAAAATGACCCAAGTAAATTGTTCGCCTTATGGCATACCGTTATGTTATGTTTATCCAAAATATATTTTATTTTTTCAGACAGTTGGTATATATACGGTAATGCAATGAAAGTGTTTTGTGTTTTGGTATTGTTAATTTTATTTTTTTTGTTTGTGTTATAATGTAAATAGGTTCTTTGTTTAATTATTTTTTTATGAGTAGTTTAGGAAAATGGTTCATTATTAGGGTCTCTTCCACTTTTTTTAGCACTTCTGGGCGAAATTCGGGTGAAGATAATTTTATAGCTCGATCAACTAAGCCGATTATGACACTATTTTTTTGTTTATTTGGATGTTCAGAGTTAAAATTCAAATACCGGCCCGACCAAGTATCTTTCGTGTACCATTTTGTATGAAGACTATTATCCGTCTTATTTCTATGTATAGTTAAGTCTAAAAAGTTTATTTTTTGTTCTATTTCAATTTCAGCTGTAAATTTCAGTTTTGGGTGGAAATTATTAAAATATTGTAACAAGCTATCTATTTTGTTTTCGGGTACAGCAGCCAAACAGTCATCTACATAGCGTTTAAAAAAGATTATATTAAAATCCAGTTTTTTCAATACTTCTTCTTCTACATATTCCATAACTATTTGTGCTATTGTTGAGGAGATTGGTGAACCCATAGCACAACCGTCTAATTGTTGGTACAAACTATCTTTGAATTTTTATAATTTTCACTATTTTAACCTGTTTGTATTGTTTTAAATTTTAAACTTTAAGACTATTTTAAAATCTGTTTCGTTTTTATTAATTTTAATTAAATTAAAAATATAAAAATGTAATTACTGTGATATATGTTTATTATATAAAAAATTCTGTAATTTTTGTAGATGTAAAATAAATATACCAAGCTCTTTTGAAGAAGCTCGCTATGTAGAGCGAAACGTCAGAAAGAAAATTATTGTCCTTTGTTTCTCTAATGAAAAACCTATACCCAAGAAAATATTAGAAAAAAAAAATATATATATATATATATATATATATATATATATATATATATATATATATATATATATATATGGCGAGACCTACCCAGGGGTGTTGGGGACAATGTGAAAACAAACCTTACATACAATGTAACAGCAAAAAATAAGTTGAGGCTAAGAGTCAAATTTGACGAAAATAGTTTTTTTGAATCTACAAGCCAAGGAAAATATTCCGGAGAAAAAGTTTGAAATAAAAGTTGTAGAGATTTTAAAAACCTATAATTTGAGCTTTTGTGCGATCATTTTTGTTAATTTGTTATTGGGAAAAGGCCAAAAATCCTAAAAATTGGCCATTTTTTTAATTGAATTATTTCTTGCAAAATTAACTTTTTTGTACTTTTTTGCTTTGAAAGGAAAACCTTTGTCTTTTTGAATACAATAATATTTTATAATAGTAAATCGAATGATTTATTGCTGAGATATTTAAGGGGTTGAAAATTAATTTTTTGATTTGTCCCTAGTAAGATATGAAAGTTTAGGCCTTCACGAAGAGATTGAGCTCTTGTGGAGGTCAAAATGTTCACCCAAAAAAAGTTGTAACATCCAACATTTTGCATCTTCGGATAAATAAATAGCAACAAATTATCTGATTTACTATTATAAAATAGAATTTTCAAAATGACGAAGGCTTCCTTTTAAAATCAAACAAAGTGCAAAAAGAGTTAATGTTGCAAGAAATAATTGATATGCAAAAATGACCGATTTTAAGTGTTTTTCGGAATTTTTCAATAAAAAATTGACGAAAATAATCGCACAAAAGCTCAAATTGTAGGTTTTAAAATCTCTACAACTTTTATTAAGAACTTTTTTTCCTTGGCTTGTAGATTCAAAAAAACCCTCTTCGTCCCAACCTATTTTTTGCTGTTACAGCTTAATTATGGTTTGTTCCTATATTGCTGCCAACACCCCTGGATAGATCTCATCCATCTCAGAATTTACGTCAAAAGCAGCACTAATTTTTACGTATAGCTTGAACTATTTGCACAAATACGAAATGTCTTTGTTGGAGATTTTTAATATTTTTCGTTTAGTTTAAATTAGAGTTTTTTACCGAAATAATATAATGATTATATATTTATCTTCTGGGTTACTTACATGTTGAAGATATCTTTAGTATTAGGTGTAAAGAGTGTCTCACGGTGACCGTCCCTTAAAATATCTCAGGAAATTATGCGATTTGAATCCTGAAAATTTATATAATGAGGTTTTCGATGACACTTTCTTCAGATAAAGTAACAGGGAAATTGTGTGACTTTCGGTTATAGTGGAAGTTGTCTGAAACTTACTTATTTTAAATGGACTACCCTACATGCTATATTTTTTGAATTCCTTTCTGCATTTCTGGTAACTTTAACTCAAAGATCTTTTGCCCTGCTCTAGCCGTTTTGGAGAAAAAAAAATTTTTCTAAATTTTCACGTTTAACATGGTGTCGCCTAAAAATGAATATCGTTTCGAAAATAATATAGTGAAACTCGGAAGTCTAGTTATAGCTTTAGATATTATTAAGCTCGATAATGAATTGTCGGAAAATTACATTTTAGATGCCAGAAAGTGGAAAAGTAACAAATTTTGAGCTCTATGAAATAATTTAAAAAAAAAAACTTAATTTTGTCAAATAGGGTGTTGATTCATTATTCAGTAGATGGGCAAGAGTATTCCCTATTTACGATATTTAGCATAATCCTCCAAATATCAAGCAGTTTTAGTAATCTTTGTCAAGAAGGCCGTAATAACAAACTAATACTATGTTTGTCTGGCGAGGAGTGTCACTGTCAGTTTCAATTAATTATTTATCGACTGGGTGATTCATTTAAAATAAATAAGTTTCGGACAGTTTCCATTATAACTGGAAGTCGCACAAGATCGCTGTTATTTTATTTGAAGAGAGCATCACTAAAAACCCTATTATGCAAAATTGCAGTATACAACTCGCACTATTTCCCGAGATATTCTAATGGGCGATCACGGTTAGACACCCTATATATACAAACATATTACATACATACACATACTTACATATGCAAACTTCTCACAGAAATAAATCTCGAGAAAGTACGTCAAGGTCCTTCTCCTTCAAATGTCACATACCTAAAAATAAATAGAAATTAAATTGAAAATGCAAATTAATTATATTAAAAAAAAAATCAGTTGAAGAACTACTCATTAGATCCTTACTTGACTTGGGTAGGTGTTTTGTGAGAGTTCACGGACCACCGGATTGGCGATACACCGGAAAGCCACACACGTGGCCTATGCTATTTTTTTAATTAATTAACGAAAATCGACCTAACCTGACCCAGTTTTCCCCTTAAAACAATGGGATAAAGGGTTATTTCTATTGTTTTAATTAATTAACCTAATTAATTACTCTATATTAATTAAATAATCATAAAAAATCTCATTAAAAAACGAGGATCTGCCAACATCGCCACTGGCGGACTTGCGCGGCTACGTCATACACGCTATCGATCGCCAGGTGCATCACCACCTGCCGTCCTTTACCGAGGCGAAGGGTTCTATTGTATTTTCGGACCTTATTGTACCTGCTTTTGACCGCCCGACAGATGCTTACCTTTTTGAATTAGGTCACAAGTATTGTTCGAATTTTAAAAGAGATAAAGTATTTGTAATGACTTTGGGTTCTATATGTTCCTTTATTGAATTCTTTTTGTTATGATTTAATTTTATCTTATTTAATGTATTATTTCGAATATTATGGATATTAAGTTTAGAATTTAACAACTACAATTAAAGTTAAAATAGCTTTATTCATATTACCCAGACCCTGCATTTAAAATAGTCTTTTGTATTCGAATTTCCGGATGGGCTAACTCTTGTCTTGGCTACCGCCGCTCGACGAGTTTTTAGAAATTTAAAAGGGATAAAGCGTACCTCTTATGGCCGCTTTTATATTTGGATTCTATTGTCATTTTAAGTGATAATGAACGTTTTAACCAAAATATTTTACGGTTTTTAATACAGCTTCGCTATATATATATATATATATATATATATATATATATATATATATATATATATATATTATTTTATATCCGTTTTAAAAGATCGTTTAAAATCATTTCTACGAAATCAGAATCCAGGATGTATCTTTACCTGGACTCGATCGTGCCTGTATATTATCGCTCCTCGTTAGGTAACAATGAGTTGTTAGACCTTGAAAAGAGGTAAAGTATGTGAATAGGATTAATGGCTTACATTAATAGGATTAATGATACATTTTTGCTGTATCAATTTTTTTACCTGATTTCAAGTAATATTTCGAGTATTGTGGATTCAAAAAAAATAAGTTTAGAGTTGAACAACTACACTTAATGTTAAAATAGCTTTACTCACATAACTTAGACGTTGCATTTATTTGATCTGTATTAGTTAAGTAATCATAAGAAAGGAAGAAAACGGGAATCTGACAACATGGTTTTTTGGGTGGACTTTTTAGACCACGTCATACATATTTGCTATGGATTACCAGAGATACGTTTTTTATCAGGTGTAAAGAATGGCTAGAATTTTAATAGACATAAAGCACTAATGTGGTTACATTATCAGAAATAATAGGTGAACGCATATAAATTATATCATTGATATATAAATCACTACTTTTGTTGAGATTTCTGCTCTAGGTGTTGATATCACCGATCTATATACCCTCTCTAATGACGCCTTTTCGTTGTTTCTATTTCTCCTAATTTAAATTAATATTTCAAGTATTGAGGGAAAAGTGAACAAAACAGATTAAGTTTACAGTTTAATGGATTCTATAAAATCTTTGTATATATACATCTATTTGAATGGTATTAATGTTGGGTGTTTTCCAATGCTTTGTATCTAATTTTATGTAACTTTTCGAACAATACGGGTTTTGTAAGTCAAAATAGAGTAATTTTTAGAACCATTTCGAATGATCTTTTGTAATCATCTCTACCAAATCGGGTTCTTGGATGTATCTTTTTCTAGAAACACATCAATTATTTCTAAAGGGGCGAGGCTTCGCGCATAAATACGAAAAAAAAAATTGGGTTAAGCCTCATCACTTTTACTCACTCGCTTTCTTAGATATTAGCAGAAAAAAAAATCGTTTCTATTTTTGTACAGTGTAGAGGAATATACTTAAAATGTGAATATACTTTTATCCAAATATTTTAACTTATAAAAACCTCTGTGTCGGGATATGTATGCCTATATGTATGTATGTATTCATATGAATATATGTGTGTACGTTTGTATGAATGCAAGTATGCCGATGGATATGTATATGTATGAATATATGTGTAGACATGCATGTATACTTATGTATGTGTATGTATGTGTGAGTATATGGGTGTATACATGCGTTTGTGTAGGTATGTGTATGAATGCATGTGCGAGTATATGCGTGTACACATGTGTCTGTGTGTGTGTGTATATATATATGTATATGAGCGGATATATGCACGTATAATGTATATATGTATATGAATGGGCCTATGAGCGTAAATGTATGGATATATGTGTATGTATATATGGGCATATCAACGTATATACATGGATGTGAGTATATGAGTGCATGTGTGTTAACGAACTTCAATTTTTTAAATGCTATAGCTCATTTCTGTTATGATTTTTTTTGCATTTCGTTTCAGAGAACCATTCTTAGAATGCTTCTTGTGTACCACAGCACTATTTAATTTTATATTGAATTGTATATACTTTCATAATTAGGGTGTGATAGAAGATGAACCAAATCTTCTCATCCATAATGAAGTATGTATGCAAATAAAACTACATTTTGTTTATTATTATATCCATTTATGTTTATTAATAGATATTGCTGTTCACTGAATGCTTTTTTTAATACCATTCCTCTTTTTAATGCATAAAACCAAGTTGAACATGTTTACAGTGTATCTAATTCTAGTTATAAACTCAACTCAGATCGAGTATTCTCCCTGATTTTCAGTTATAACAGTTCCAACTACGATTCTGGGGAGGATGATACATCCTTCAAAGCCGAGGTCAAAGTCATAAATATAGTGGCAAAATATCGCAACTGGAGTGCTAATGAAACCATTGAGACCTACTGATAATGGAAGATGACGATGCTATCTTTATGAAGGATATCAATGCCAGTAACATTTACTGATTGAGATCCGATGACTCGATATTTTTAAGGAATGCTAGATTCTATTAGAATTTTTTAAATAAATTCATTTCGGTGGAAATAAGCTTTGAGATAATATCGGTATATATTTTTGTTCGAATTAGTCCTTAATTAGTCCTTTCATTTCGGTTAAAGTCTCTTCTATGTTCATTAGTAAGTACTAAAATATCCTTATAGTTTTCTAACTAACTGCCGGAATAATGATCAAAACATGCCTTTGTTAGCAGATCCAATAAACCATCAGTTTAAGTACAACACACATTTCCAACTCCAAGAATGATATTCTTCAATTTAATTGGACATATCACCTAGAATTATAGTTTCTAAGTCCGACAATACATTTTTTTTTGATTGATCCAAAAGCTACAATTTGATTTACAGCTAACTATCTTAACACGTAACGTAACTTATATATTAACTAGAATTTGTAAGATTTAACTATTACATAGGCTTTATGCGATATTATAATGAATATTAATACCATAACCCCCACTCACTCAAATGATTGGGAGATATTTATATACCTATATATATATATATATATATATATATATATATATATATATATATATTATATATAGGTATATATATGTATATATACCTATTTCTATCAAATATTTTAGCAATAACAAATTAAATCCAGCAATAGTGGTTTAGTTCGGGTTGGTGTGGGTTGGTTTAGTTTATGTTCGTATAAATATGTAAGACCACTAATAACATGCGGTTAGAAATTCACATTTTTAAAAGTAGGTTATCAAATTTGTGTAAGTTTTCGCAAGCTTTATTATTGAAATTTTAAGTTTGAACATGTAAGACGAGATTGTATGGTTGTTATATTAGACTTAATATATGCATTCAGAAAGTCACACATATCAGCCTTATATATTCAGCATTGAAAACTTGTCTAGATAGCTTTATTATATTACACTTTTATTGTTTTTGCATCTAAATAGCTTTTAAATGATTATTCTAGTACTGCAAATTGTAGTAATACAGTTCTTCACCCCCGTGCAAAAAACGACATTGAGAACAATGGGGTGTACATAAGTATAAGAGGGTATTCATGATTAAAA
Source organism: Diaprepes abbreviatus (assembly GCA_034092305.1). Lineage (NCBI taxonomy): Eukaryota > Metazoa > Arthropoda > Insecta > Coleoptera > Curculionidae > Diaprepes > Diaprepes abbreviatus. The sequence goes on along the minus strand of JASJET010000161.1, from coordinate 1,687,159 downwards.
ATTAATCTGTTTAAAAATATGACTAATTTTATGATATGTGTACCCAGGTGAGTATAGTGAGTTTATCTCTAAAGAACTAGTAATTTTTGATGTATGTATGAAGTTAACCATTGCTTAAAAACTTACAGGCATGTTGAGTGATTGATTAAATTTTGTTACTGCATCCATCGCATTATAGGACACTTCACTTTTTGTCATAATATTTCCTTCGTTAGCCAAAACCAAACGAAGAAAAGCCAATTAGTTTATGTGGGGGTGATGAGAATAGTTATACTGTACCAAGCTTGTAGGTGAATCTAAAAAGTACCCAGTTTTAGTTAAACGACTCCTAAATCTTTTTTTATCATTTCAAATCTACATGTGTATAGCAAAATCTCGGATAGGATTGATTCTTGTGGGTAATTTAATTAGTATATCTTTCACGGTGAGTGGGACTTCATTAATTTAGTATTTTTTCTAGTCATTGCTTGTTCATAACTCGAATGTACATGATCCATATAACCTGAGAATCCCCATTTTGTTGGAAATGGTTCAGAGTTTGATGTTGAAACTTCATTTTCAATAGTCATTTTTATACAAGTTGCATATTTTATATAATTAAACAAGGTACTTTCAGCACTCGAACTACTTGGATATTGGGATATGGGGTTCACTCAACTGCTTTGATATATCAGAAATCTTTGAATAGCTACATGTTTGTTATCGCAGACTAGTTACAGAATTATAGTGTAATAGCAAAGATCTCTTCTTCAAACATATAAAGATTACAATAGGGGTTAAATATATCATGAGTTAAGTAATCTTCATAACATTCAAACTATATATGGATACTATCACTAATTAAACATTTTAGGCCAAGTTTCATTTTGTTTGTTTAAATGTCCTGAAGATCTAGGCTTTTACCAATTTCAAATGCAACCGTAGATATTAGATTTGTACTGTGAGAACGCTTAGAGTACACATATAATATAAAAAATGTCTTCAGTATCCTCGATTGATAAGTGTCTTCCGTCTTTTGAATGGGTATGAATTATGGTGTTGATATTAAAAATATTATTATATTATATAAAAGCTTTACAATAGCTAGATCTTACAAATTTTACATAATATAAGTTACATCACTATATTTCTATGAATATATAAGCTCACTAATAGCATGTGGTTAGTGGATTAAATAAGTATGTATAATGATAATAGTTCTGGTAATAGAGCTCAAACTTAATAGTCAGCACAATGGATATATTTTATGTCTTTTAAAATTCTACCCAACGCATTGTTACCTATAGGGCGATAATATATGTTTAGTGACGAGTCTAGACCAAGATGCGATCGGAAATAACTTTTTTACAGACATTTATGGACTTAAGGATTACGAAAGACTATTTTAAAATGTTATATGTAACCATAGGTGTGGATCTATGCTGTTATAAGACTCGGAGTTTTCTTCAGGTAGAGAATTACTACCACCAAAAGAATCGAGATTTATAGCATCAAAAATTCATATATACATTTTATGTAACTTCAAAATCTGTTAAGCTTTCTAATATATAGATATATATTCATTCATATCCTCTTCCGATAAAAGAACATGTGTTTTTCAAAGTTATAGAGATGTGTCTGCTATGTATTCGCACACAATGAGGGATAGGTAGTTTCATTTGCAATAAAAGACTAATGATATTTCTTGTAAAGAAAAATCTAAAGGTCTACGATATTTGAATAAATATAATTTATAATCCTATGAAGCAAAGAGAAATAGGACTCAACTTGTTACAGCAATTCTTTTACAAGACTAAACATTCAATTTTTTAGTCTACGCATTATGGAAAAATCATATATGTAATGCAAAAATCTTAGGTGTTCATTGTTATTTTTTCTGATGTTTATGAAGATACTTAAATTTTGTATAACTGTAGCTCTTGTTAGGTGCTCAAATTTATAGATATACCCGTTCAAATCTTCTTTCAAAAACAATGCAAAAAGACATATGTTTTCCAATTTCACAGAGATGTGTTTACTACGTAGTCGCCCACAATAAGGGGTGATTTGCTTCATTTGTATTAAAAAACCAATGATATTTCTTGTAGGGAAAATCCTAACAGTCTAAGATATGTGAAAGGATACGAGATATAAGCCTCGAAAGTAAAAAGAAATAGGGTTCATCTTGTTACAGCAAGTCTTTTACAAGACTAGGCATTTAAATTTTTAGTTTACGCATGACAACAAATCAAATATAAATATAGGTTGTTCACTGTTAGTTTTTTTCTTCTGAAATTTATGAAAACTTGTAAAATTTGGAAATCTTTTAAATAAAATAATAGAAATTTAATTTAATGGTTTGCGGTTGTATATATCTAAAATTTTAAAGTGAAAAAATGGTAGTTATATATGCTGAAAATATGGAGGGGATTTTAAATTCAGTGAAAGCCTTTGCTTTGAAAAAATGTTTAAAAGATATGACTAGAGAAGAACTTGTTGGATTATCTAAAGAAATAATTGTCGCCTGTAGTGATGAAATAGTTTTGATTTATCATAAACTCCCAAAAGCACTACAACAAGACTCTGAAATAAAAAATATTTGTTCGGTACTGAGCATTACAATAATCAAGAAGGCGATGTTATAAATGGTCCTACACCTAGAAAAAATTTCTTGTTACTACTGTAATAATAAAGAAGTAGCTATGTGGTTCAGCGATGCATATAAATAAGACTAATATAATAAAATAATAGATATAAAGTGTAAAAGTGTGTAAATATATGTAAGTTTATATATAAGACACCAGGGCATATTAAGTATGTAAAAGATTGTAAAATCATTAGAATAAATTAAAATGTAGCTTAAGTTAATGCTGCAAGCCTATGAATAAATAAAACATATTTTATAAGGATAGTCTTTAACTGATTGAATGAGTTATATAGCCCATTGGGTTAGAGAAGTTCTTGAACTGCAACTTGAAGGTTGTATTGTTTGTTTTATGCGAACAGGTTAGTTACATGTTTTAATTGTCATAAAATCCTTCTAACAAAGTCAAATTATGGTACCTTCAGGTGTATGTTCGATTATAGGTACAAAATAGGGTTTATCTCCCGCGTGTGATAAAGCTACCTTATTTTTTTAACTTTGATATGTATATCGTATAAGTGTAATTGAAAAGCTGACATCTGAGGATAAATTTTCGCTAGATTTGTTTACGAGTATACCGTGATGGTTGCTCTTAGAGTATAGAATTTATGTAAATTCTCACACATATCCTGATATAAATTTCTAGTTTGAGTATGTGAAATTAATATGTCTGATAGATTTCACGAATATTAAGCAACAGAATGCACAGCGCGGAGATTGATTGACATATGTAGACTTGATATATGTGTATACAAGTTATTCGTAATAGTCTTGAGTATACTTAGAATTGGGAAACCTATTTAGATAAGTTTGCTGTATATATTAAATTTTTGTGGTGTATTTTTATGTCTTCCAGCAGAATAGGATTCATTGGAATCATATTTTCATTTAAATGTCTTTATGTAAATTCATAGTAGGACTGTAACATTCATACAATTGAAATCGTATAACAAACTTAATTAAAATCTACATAATTTCCCTCTATTAAACCATAGGCTTCAATGCCTCCGTTTTCGTCACCACCTCTCCAATCCTTGTCTTTCTAAAATTCTTTGCAATACTTTTTATCTTATTTTTATTCTAGCCATATTAAGATATTTATTAGTATACAGGAAGATTAGAACCTCATTTATCTAAATTTTAAAAACTTTTGTTAGTGATTCTTGTTAAATGCACACATCAAAATATGTTTTTCAACTTTATTCCATTTAATTCAGGAAAAACCTTATTGACCTATAGCAACAGGTATAGTACTAGAACAAAACTAGTCTTTTTAGCTACATTCAAGAGACAAATATACTCGCATAAAAATCCCTTCAATACTCTCGATTGATAAATATCTCCCAATCATTTGAGTGAGTGGGGGTTATGGTATTAATATTCATTATAATATCTCATAAAGCCCATGTAATAGTTAAATCTTACAAATTCTAGTTAATATATAAGTTACGTTACTATCATGTTTCTATGAATATATAGGACCACAAATAACATGTGATCAGTAAAACAGACTTTTAAAGTGTTAAGATAGTTAGCTGTAAAATCAAATTGTAGCTTTTGGATCAATCAAAAAAAAAATATTGTCGGACTTAGAAACTATAATTCTAGGTGATATGTCAAATTAAATTGAAGAATATCATTCTTGGAGTTGGAAATGTGTGTTGTACTTAAACTGATGGTTTATTGGATCTGCTAACAAAGGCATGTTTTGATCATTATTCCGGCAGTTAGTTAGAAAACTATAAGGATATTTTAGTACTTACTAATGAACATAGAAGAGACTTTAACCGAAATGAAAGGACTAATTCGAACAAAAATATATACCGATATTATCTCAAAGCTTATTTCCACCGAAATGAATTTATTTAAAAAATTCTAATAGAATCTAGCATTCCTTAAAAATATCGAGTCTTCGGATCTCAATCAGTAAATGTTACTGGCATTGATATCTTTCATAAAGATAGCATCGTCATCTTCCATTATCAGTAGGTCTCAATGGTTTCATTAGCACTCCAGTTGCGATATTTTGCCACTATATTTATAACTTTGACCTCGGCTTTGAAGGATGTATCATCCTCCCCAGGATCGTAGTTGGAACTGTTATAACTGAAAATCAGGGAGAATAATCGATCTGAGTTGAGTTTATAACTAGAATTAGATACACTGTAAACATGTTCAACTTGGTTTTATGCATTAAAAAGAGGAATGGTATTAAAAAAAGCATTCAGTGAACAGTAATATCTATTAATAAAAATAAATGGATATAATAATAAACAAAATGTAGTTTTATTTGCATACATACTTCATTATGGATGAGAAGATTTGGTTCATCTTCCATCACACCCTAATTATGAAAGTATATACAATTCAATATAAAATTAAATAGTGCTGTGGTACATAAGAAGTATTCTAAGAATGGTTCTCTGAAACGAAATGCAAAAAAAATCATAACAGAAATGAGCTATAGCATTTAAAAAATTGAAGTTCGTTAACACACATGCACTCATATACTCACATCCATGTATATACGTTCATATGTTACACATATATCCATACATTTACGCTCATATGCCCATTCATATACATATATACATTATACGTGCATATATCCGCTCATATACATATTCATATACATATATATATATATATATATATATATAAATATATATATATATATATATATATATATATATATATATATATATATATATATACACACACACAGACACATGTGTACACGCATATACTCGCACATGCATTCATACACATACCTACACAAACGCATGTATACACCCATATACTCACACATACATACACATACATAAGTATACATGCATGTCTACACATATATTCATACATATACATATCCATCGGCATACTTGCATTCATACAAACGTACACACATATATTCATATGAATACATACATACATATAGGCATACATATCCCGACACAGAGGTTTTTATAAGTTAAAATATTTGGATAAAAGTATACTCACATTTTAAGTATATTTCTCTACACTGTACAAAAATAGAAACGATTTTTTTTTCTGCTAATATCTAAGAAAGCGAGTGGGTAAAAGTGATGAGGCTTAACCCAATTTTTTTTTCGTATTTATGCGCGAAGCCTCGCCCCTTTAGAAATAATTGATGTGTTTCTAGAAAAAGATACATCCAAGAACCCGATTTGGTAGAGATGATTACAAAAGATCATTCGAAATGGTTCTAAAAATTACTCTATTTTGACTTACAAAACCCGTATTGTTCGAAAAGTCACATAAAATGAGATACAAAGCATTGGAAAACACCCAACATTAATACCATTCAAATAGATGTATATATACAAAGATTTTATAGAATCCATTAAACTGTAAACTTAATCTGTTTTGTTCACTCTTCCCTCAATACTTGAAATATTAATTTAAATTAGGAGAAATAGAAACAACGAAAAGGCGTCATTAGAGAGGGTATATAGATCGGTGATATCAACACCTAGAGCAGAAATCTCAACAAAAGTAGTGATTTATATATCAGTGATATAATTTATATGCGTTCACCTATTATTTCTGATAATGTAACCACATCCCATTAGTGCTTTATGTCTATTAAAATTCTAGCCATTCTTTACACCTGATAAAAAACGTATCTCTGGTAATCCATAGCAAATATGTATGACGTGGTCTAAAAAGTCCACCCAAAAAACCATGTTGTCAGATTCCCGTTTTCTTCCTTTCTTATGATTACTTAACTAATACAGATCAAATAAATGCAACGTCTAAGTTATGTGAGTAAAGCTATTTTAACATTAAGTGTAGTTGTTCAACTCTAAACTTATTTTTTTTGAATCCACAATACTCGAAATATTACTTGAAATCAGGTAAAAAAATTGATACAGCAAAAATGTATCATTAATCCTATTAATGTAAGCCATTAATCCTATTCACATACTTTACCTCTTTTCAAGGTCTAACAACTCATTGTTACCTAACGAGGAGCGATAATATACAGGCACGGTCGAGTCCAGGTAAAGATACATCCTAGATTCTGATTTCGTAGAAAAGATTTTAAACGATCATTTAAAACGGATGTAAAATAATAGGTATATATATATATATATATATATATATATATATATATATATATATATATATATATATATATATATATATATATATATATATATATATATATAGCGAAGCTGTATTAAAAACCGTAAAATATTTTGGTTAAAACGTTCATTATCACTTAAAATGACAATAGAATCCAAATATAAAAGCGGCCATAAGAGGTACGCTTTATCCCTTTTAAATTTCTAAAAACTCGTCGAGCGGCGGTAGCCAAGACAAGAGTGAGCCCATCCGGAAATTCGGATACAAAAGACTATTTTAAATGCAGGGTCTGGGTAATATGAATAAAGCTATTTTAACTTTAATTGTAGTTGTTAAATTCTAAACTTAATATCCTCAATATTCGAAATAATACATTAAATAAGATAAAATTAAATCAGAACAAAAAGAATTCAATAAAGGAACATATAGAATCCAAAGTCATTACAAATACTTTATCTCTTTTAAAATTCGAACAATACTTGTGACCTAATTCAAAAAGGTAAGCATCTGTCGGGCGGTCAAAAGCAGGTACAATAAGGTCCGAAAATACAATAGAACCCTTCGCCTCGGTAACGGACGGCAGGTGGTGATGCACCTGGCGATCGATAGCGTGTATGACGTAGCCGCGCAAGTCCGCCGGTGGCGATGTTGGCAGATCCTCGTTTTTTTAATGAGATTTTTTATGATTATTTAATTAATATAAAGTAATTAATTAGGTTAATTAATTAAAACAATAGAAATAACCCTTTAGCCCATTGATTTAAAGGGGAAAACTGGGTCAGGTTAGGTCGATTTTCGTTAATTAAAAAAAAAAATAGCATAGGCCACGTGTGTGGCTTTCCGGTGTATCGCCAATCCGGTGGTCCGTGAACTCTCACAAAACACCTACTGACTTGTATGATGTCTCGTATAGTATGCTCAAAATAAAATTTATTATCTTATCGTGAGAGCTAGATACAAAAATTTAACTTAGTGTGTGCTTTTATGTTATATATAGATTTATACAAGGTGTTGAACTCTCTATGGACACACAAGATTTTCTTAAATTAAACGAATGATGGTATATGTGTGGTTCAATGCTAAATTTTTAATAAAATTCTATACATATTTAATATGCAATTTTGCGACATTTACAATATCTGTGCGACTAGTAATATATAATACGCAAATGCAGTAAGAATTAATTCTTTCTGATGGTTTGCTTTAGATCATAATAGGCTAAACTAATACTAAAAATAAATTTGTTACTGTTAAATGCAATAAACAATTTTAGCACAGGTTTTTTTTTAATGCCGAAAATAAATATATAAAAAATTTTGCTGAGTTATTGGATTTAGTATTATTTTTATATTCACGCCTAGTCTACGCTAAGGAATTTTTAGCTTTTGAAGTAGTTAGTTCAGATTAACTAAGAAAGAAGGATGCGAAGAAGGTATCTGAAAGCTTTTTAAGTATCCTTTGTAATTGCACGTATAGAAGTGGTATTTCTCAGCGAATAATTGTAGCTAAAATTTACGTAAGCCAATCTATTATTTCAAGAATGTAGAATAGAGCTTTGGAAATCGTTGACGTAATGAAGATACTGTAGGGATTCCCTGCAGGTAATACAATTTCTCTTTTGGAGCGTATTTTAATTAGAAAGGCTACTCAAAATCCACATTTTACTGCTCGCCTGTATGTAAATCTAATACCCCAGTATACGAACAGGTCTATTTCAACACAAACAATTAGAAACCGCTTAATAGGGAAACTCAGACCTCAATGGTCTGCAAGAGTACCAGAGCTCACAAGGAAATACCGTACAAATCATATATCGTGTTATCGTGATCGTGCACACTGGACTGAAAGAATGGCAACGATTATTATTCTTGGGCGAGTCTTGTTTCCAAATATGTCATCCTGATGGGAGAATTTGTGGTCACAGAAGATGGAGTGAAAGGTTTATTAACAGGATTTGAGACACACGCCATGTCGGAGGATTATTTCTAATCGAAAAACTGAGCTGGCTGTAATTCAGGGTGAAAATTTTGATAGGTTGTCGATACCTTATGAAGATCATACAACTCCATGTATTGACCTGTACTCCAAATTATTGTGAATTTTGCAACATGATAATGCCTGCTCTCAAGTCATCAGAGAAATTTGCACATTTTTTTAAAGAAAATCATATATCGTATTGGATGTTTTATGAAAACGCATTCTGTAAAGACGAATGGTAAATAACCTAGAGTTTTTAAGTTCATTAGCTATCTGATCCTATATAACTAATTGCACTTATCAGGCCTTTTTTTGTACATACTGAAGCAGACTTGTCAATTGCGTGTATCTCGGTTTCAACGGAAAATTTAAGAGTCTGGATCTTAAAACACCACCTTCCATATACCAATAGAACTTATTCGAATTGTGGTATTTTTTCAGTTTTTATTTCCGATTTTAACGATTCTTCATAAACACCCTAAAAGTATGTTGTCCACAGTTCTAAATTAAATCTACAATATTAAAAAAAATAATTTTTTAACGTGCAGCAATAGGTTTTTGGTTAACGACAAATTTATACGACCACTGCGACTGACGCAATCTAGTTAGCTTCTCTATCTCCCGTCCCGCGTTTATATCCTCTTTCTCTAAGAATCTGTCGGGGGGGGGGGGGGGTTAATACGTTAACCGGGTTTGGGAGACCGTTTTCTAAGGAAATACTCCAGAAGGATGTCTCATCTAAGCTGACCTGGATACTTCCATCATCTAACCAAGATTGTTGGTCATATGTGTGGCAGACTATGACAAAAAAATCACTTGTCACGTGTGTGACAGACATTTACATATTTCAGACCGATTTTTTTGGTTCAATTGCCGGATATAGGATTAAGTGTCCACCATAAGTATATTTATATACTTTTACTGCCCCAAGGAACGATTTGTGGAGCGAAAATTGCTCCGCTTTTCATAGAGCTTAGCCCCGCCTTTTTCTCCAAATGATCAAACCACGAGTTTTCCTTGCTTTTTGCAAGTCCGCACCGGCTTTGTGTTGACAGTTTAACTACCAAAACAGAACTTCGCAGCAATAGGTTATTATGTCCTTTTGTTGGACGTGCACAATAAGTAATGTGATAACATTGGCAGTATACAGAAAAATCCAAAAAGTCAAATATTCTGAATACGACGAAAGAAAAACGTAAATCCAGGAGACTGACATGACTGTTAGGGGGGCTCAACTTACGTTATAGTTTACCCTTCGATTAATAAGTACACCAGCGATATCTATTTGGAATAAGAACTGAATAAAAATTCTGTTTCCACATAGTTGCCTTCAGTTTCGAAATACTTTTTCCAAAAATGTGCCAACATTTTTGTGGCTTGTTTAAAAAGTAGTTCAACCTACTCAGATTACTGATTTACTGCAGTCATTGATAGCCAGGATGGGTGAATAAAGTAACTGTTACAGTAATTGAAGGCCCATTTCCATAGTAACAACCACACCGATATTAGTCGTGAGATTTGATACGTTATATTTGTAGAGGAGCAAGCCTTTTGCCACCTTTAACTGGTGTTTTAAAGTATATCCCGCAATTTTCATATAAATTGAAAACAGTAAGATCCTGTGTGTATGCTCTCTTAATTTTAAATTCTTTAACGTCCCAAAATATCGAGGCAATAATCTTTTCAGTTAACACCTGCATTTTTTGCCACTTTACAAATTGTAATTGTAAATAATTATAACTACAAATTGTAATGTACCAATCCATTTTATTAAAATAATAGATAGAGTTCTCAAGTTTACAACACTCTGTTGACAGATTCTATTTAATTTACAGCTTCCGATTCATTAGCGATGTTGAACTACTAGATAATCGAAGGGAGAGGCGGATCCAGCCTTGCTCTTTAGGGAGGAGGCGATGATACCTCAAGAGAAAAGGATAGCAGTGAAAGCGAGTTGTCGACGAGAATTGGGGGGGGGGGGGGCAGCAGTACCTAATAAAAATTTATTTTAAATTTCGGTTTAGGAAAAGCATTTTAATGGAAAATTTTAGATATTATACACGTGTATTAACACCAATATAATAGCGCATCATTCAGATTATGGCAAATTATTTTTATGGTATGGTATTTAGAGTAATTACGTAGAGAAATAGATAGATAGTTTATTGACTACATTTTGTTCAATTTATGGTACAATAAGAGCAGGTCATAATAAAACATTTAAAAAATACGTGTAAATAGAACAGGTATATATATATATATATATATATATATATATATATATATATATATATATATATATATATATATATATATATATAATGTAGAATGCACACATAATAAACATCATTAAATAAAATTGTAAACACAGTACACTCTTTCACATCAAAATAAATAACAGCTTCTCCCACTCATATTAAATACGTTGTTGTTATTAAAAGTCATATTTTTAAAGTTTAATCAAAAAAAATTCTGGTTTTATTAGCTTCTAGATATATAGGTTTTATTAATTTTTACATATAATTTGATCTTTTATCGCTGTTTAATTTTTACATTAACCATTGAATAAATAAACACAAGACTGTTACTTCAGTGCTATAATTTTGACGCTCATAAAATGGACACAATGATAGGACACAACTCATTCATCATTACAATGTTGCGAATGATTGAATGTCACTAATAAAATGTTATATAAATGCCTTTGTAACAAGTATAAAAGAATTTAAATTGTTGGATTTCCGTTCAAAACGTGGCAATGTTGCACACCCCTTCTTACCGACTAAATAAGATAAACTCCTCCTTGTTACCGCGCGGTTGCCAGTTTTTAATGAAGGAATTGTCCCCAGGGTCTCTGAGTAAGAAACATGTGGTATTTTCCCATCATTTAAATAATGAAAATTTTATAAATCCAGAAATTAAAAAATTCTTTGATTCTGAGATTTCATCAAATGCTAGTTTTAAATAAAATGGGACAAAATATAAATTTAGTTCGTCTTAAATCCTGTGTCTTCAATTATAAGTAATTCATTTTTTTGATTCTTAATTTACGTATCCAAAATCCCCGAATACCGATTTTGATTGAGACATGTACATTTTTAGTCTGACATATTTCATTCAGCCTATTGAGTTTGGAGAACTTACTTTTATATCCGTAATGTTCACCACGCCCCCGAATTTTTGGAAAAATCTGAAAAATATAATTTGAAAGCTATAATCTATGCTCCCAAGAACACCCATTATCAATTTTGGGATAAAATTAGAAAAATATAAAATTCTTAGTCTTTCATAAAAAGAAAATTATTTGAAAGTCTGCACCCAGTACCAATTTTGTGCAAAATAGAGAGATGTTAAATTTTTAGTCCGCCATATTAAATTTTTCAAAAATAATTTTATATTCATTCTTTATACCCTCACAAATCACTTAGTACCAGTTTTAGACAAAATTAAGAAATATAAAATATTTAGTCGGCCATTTTGAATCTTAAAAAAAAATTAATTCGGTATATATATACATGTATAAGAACTTATACCCGCATTTTAGATTTACTACCCAACACGTCAACACTGCATATTATCATATCTTGCTTTTTTACTACTATTTACTATAACAAAATTGAGTGAATGAGCTGAATTTAAAATTTGAAATTTTTAATTCTCGCCAAAAATAGGAAAAAAGGCGTCCATAAGCGGTGGAGGTCTTGTGTGTATTTAGTCAATGCATTAGCTAATGATTTAATATATCTTGCGAGTTTAGAGCTATAAATAGTAGAAATATATATATATATATATATATATATATATATATATATATATATATATATATATATATATATATATACATATATATACCGGGTGTCAACCAATCTATTAGACAAGTCATAATTTCTAGAGTATTATGTGTATCAAAATGAGAATTGGTACAGGTAAATGGTATGTGAAGGGGAGAGTTTTCGCATATTTTCCACTTTCCTTTCACTTCCAGTTTCACCGGAAATGGCCCCGGTTTTGAATTTTTAAATGGAACACCCTGTATATTTTAACATTTTTGGATTTCTGAGACAATTCTAGATCAGAATGTGACATTCTAAAAACTGTTTACGTCTACTTCATTTTTTTAGAGCCACTTTTAAAATTGCATCTAGGTGGCCATGATCGGACGCAAACTAATCTAAGGGCCTTAGGTCAAAAAAATACAATCGCAAAGTTTTAGTTACTAGTATGAAAGACAGGAATAAGACAAGTTGACAAAATTACGTTTTCATTTCTAACTAATAATTTTCAAATGGCGACCCCTTTTTGCCAACTACTTTTCGAAAAAAGCATTCTTTGGTGAATCTAACGGTACTAATTTATTTGCGATTGGATTAGACATAAGAACAGAAATTAAATATTATTAAGCAAAATACTGGATAATTTATTTACTTATGACAAGTGCGCCATGGTCAGCCATGATGCATAATAATTTGCAACTGTTTTTATCAAGTCTTCTTTGGAAAACAAAGCACTCACTTAAGTAGATAATGACAGTGACATACGCTCCAAGAATAGACGTAAAAGTTTCTTAATTTTCGTTAAGTTTAGTTTAAATTTTCGTTAAAATAATGTATACTCAAAGTGAAAAAGTGGATATGTTATTAATATTTGGAGAGTGTCATAGAAATTCAAGGAATGCTGCCGAGTTGTATGCTCATAGATATCCGAATCGGCAACATCCAGCTCATCAGTATTTTCCGTATGTCGAGACTCGTTTTAGGCAAATAGGAAATCAAGAGGCGGAACAGAGGTTTATCATAAATGAAGAGACTGAGATTAACGTACTTGCTATGGTTGAGGTTAATAAAACAGTTTCGTTAAGAAAAATTAGTCAAGAACTGCAGATAAGTTATGAATCAGCAAGAAAAATACTGAAAAAGCATGGATATCGAGCATTTAAATATCAGTTACATCAACATTTGTATACTGAGGATGGCGATAGACGGGTAGTGTTTTGTGATTGGCTGCTTCAAAATCATACAGTTAACCCAAATTTTATCGATTTTATTCTATTTTTCGACGAATCCCGATTTACAAATAATGGTATGTTCAATAAGCAAAATACTTCGGTACTGGGCCCTACAATATCAACATGAAATGAGAAAGGGCAATTTTCAAGAAAGATTTGGCGTCAATGTCTGGGCTGGTATCGTTGGAAACAGAATAATTGGGCCAATATTGTTTCAAGGTCGTTAACAGGGGTTAGATACTTAGGTTTTCTTCAAAATGAAATCGAAAATCATCTCAATGATATACCTTTAGCAGTTTTACGGCGAATTTACTTTCAACAAGATGGAGCACCGCCTCACAATACTAGAGAAGTTCTTAATGATTTAATAGAGCATTTTAATAATCGAATTATTGCAACCAATGGTCCGGTACGGTGGCCAGCACGCTCACCGGATCTTACTGTGCTCGATTTCTTTGTCTGGGGATATGTTAAAGAAAGGGTTTACTATGGAGCAGCATCAGCTACTCTTGAAATATTGGAAGAAAGAATTTTACCGGCATTTAGAAATATAACGCCCCAAATGCTACAAAACGTGTTGAGAGAAACAATTGAACGAGCTGAAATGTGTCGTGAAAAAGAAGGAATGCACTTTAAACATTTACTACACTAAACTTTTTAACAAATTTAGCTACTGTACTTTCAAATATTTTAAGTGCGTCGTCTAAGTTATTAGTTTATTTTGTTAGTTTTTTGTTAATTTTGTTAATTTTTTAATCCAATTCCTGTCTTTCATACTAGTCACTAAAACTTTGCGATTGTATTTTTTTGACATCACCTAAGGCCGTTAGATTAGTTTGCGTCCGATCATGGCCACCTAGATGCAATTTTAAAAGTGGCTCTAAAAAATGAAGTAGACGTAAAAAGTTTTTAAAATGTCACATTCTGATCTAGAATTGTCTCAGAAATCCAATCCAAGTTAATTATACTTTTTAAATTTTAATTGATTTAAGTTTCATACATTTACAGTCGCCCCTGATCCCTCTTAGTTTTAATAAACAAAAAATATGCCTGAGGCAAAATGTTGTTCTTAATTTTGATATAAGAATTAAGCGATTAAGAAAATTTATATTAAATTTTTACATTAATTTCTAACAATATAAAAACATGTTTGTTTCATATCAGCGGTGAAGGATAATTATAATTTCTTTCTATACACCAAAACCAAAACAAAGTTAAATCAGTTTTAAGCAAGCAAATTCAGAGTTGGCATAATAATTATGTAGCTTCTTTTAGTACAGATTAACTGATGTAATTTAAATATTTCAGTCTACAACATTTTCTAGTAATGTAATATAATCAGAGGACAAAATTCTCGAAAATTTTTGTGATTACTTTTGCTAGAATATAATTTAAAATTAACTCTGTAAATTTATATATGTGGTGATGTTACTCGTCTAACAGGCAGATATATTCACTTGTTTTAAAAAAGTTGTATTTTGGCGTATTAACTTGTATTAATGGCGTGTATTTTCACTTTCGTGAACTTTACCTTATATAAATTAAAAATTAAAGCAAATTAGATTTTGTGGAATATGTAGTGATTCGATCTGCATTTTACTCTACTAAAATAACTATGTGACAGTTACATACTGCAGTGAAGTTAATGCGGCACAAATTATACCTTTACGTAACGAAGATTGTGCAAACTTAGACATAAATATATCGCACGATATCTCAGGATAGGTCAATCTAGATCAGCGGTTCCCAATTTTTTTGTTCTTGCGAACCTCTTCTAAAAACCAGAATACATTGGCAAATCTCCTGTGTGATCATTAGGAATAGTAAATGAAACAATAAAACTGAGTTATTATATGGTATTAGTCCGCACCACAAGACCCATATTATTCCAGTTATTGATTTTGCATCACAGTGCACACAGCGAAACAAAAAGACCAATTTCTTTCCTCCTAAGTTGTTCTTGGCTTGAAATGTTACGTCTTCGTTAAACAATTTCGACAGATTAACGTCAAATGATGCTTCGGCAGTTTTATCAAAAACAAAAAATAGTTAATTTACCGTTTTCTCTTTTTACCGTGAGGTAAATGCTCTTTTTTCAAGATAAAACCATAATTGATCTTTATCTTTATTTTCGAAAAGATATAATCCAAGCCTATTGTTCCATTTACATTAGAGATGTGCTTAGAATGGGTTATTTGTTATATTAATAGCCAATTCCTCTACGGTAACTTTAAGTTACGATTCCCTTGTAACATCTATTTAACATTCCAACAAACTTCTGTGACAATTTATTAGCCTATTAAATTTAATGGCAGTTTAATGCGTTAAAGCAGTCGACTATAAGGAATACAAAGGCTGTTACTACAAGAAACATCAACATGGACGTTTTTGCGTTAAAATGTCATGGCTATATAGAAAACAGGATATAAACGTAATTGTGGTTATTACGAATATTTTGAATGCCAAAAATTTGTTGGAAAACTACTTCAAAGAGTTAAATTTCAAATTTAGAAATTATTTTTGTTTGATGAATGCAAAAAAATGAAAACAGAATATTAAAGTTCGGGAAGACCCCGCACACAGTAGTAGGAAAGGGTAGTAGTAGTCTACTTGCACGTAATAGCTATTGCTCATTCATATAATTTAAGACTTTCATAAGCTGAGGGATGCGCAAGGACGCAATGACTTTCGATAAAAAATGAAATACCTCCTGATATATATATATATATATATATATATATATATATATATATATATATATATATATATATATATATTCATATAATGTATATATACTGTGTCTCAAAAGTATGGAAACCTCTTAATATGTCGACAGGAAAAGATTTTTCGGAAAAACGGTAAATACAAAAATTTCCAATGGCGACCTTGACCTCAAAGTCACGATTTAAGGTTGTGGACAATGGTAAAGGTCAACTCAAGGTCAAATGGTTTTTTCATCTGTAATTTTTTACTTTTAACCCCAGAATTGAAAAGGGTGGCAATGTTTGAGTTGTATGATTCCAAAGGTTATCTTAATTTTGAGCCCTAGATCAAGGTTCAGGGTTATCTAGAGGGTAACATAACTTTTTAAAATGGAACCACATAATTTTGATTCAAGAAATGGAAACAGTGAAAAATTCTGAGTTCAAATTTAAAAAAAAATAATAAAATAACTTTGTTTAATTCGCCGCCATCTTGGATACGTCATTTCAAATTGCAAAATCTAAAATCAGATTTGCAGTCACTGACCCTCAAATCTCTAATAAACATTTCGCAATATCACAACTCATCTTTGACTAATTTAGACAATTGTCTTGATTCCGCTATTTGAATTTATTTTGATTTGGTTGGCTAATAATTCAAAGCAATCGATTTTTTATGTTGTAGTTAAAATTTTATTATTTATTTAATAAATATAAACAGTAAATTTCATAAATTTTCTCAGTCTATGCATTAAAAAATGCTAAATTTTTATAATTTTATGTATAATCTGAGTTAAATGTGAGTCCTTAAACTTTGATATTTGGAAACATTTTTATTACTAATCCTAAGATTTCATAAAGATGTATATTAAATATAAAAACTGTTTTGCATTTTGTCTTGTTATTTTTGGTTCAGCTCAATATCGAAAATTTATTATCTTTCGCAAATAATCATATATGCATAAAATAATCATGAGTTTTAAAGGATTTTCATAGTTTTTTGTTTCTGTAACTTTATTTATTTAATTTAGTCTATCGAAGAACTGATTTTTTATTCTTTTGCTTCTTGTCAGTTTTGCATTACTTTACCAGTGGATCGTCTCGCAAAACGTGAACAAATAACCATTCTTGTGGAGGGAGGATGGGGTGATATATTCCGGACATACTCTAGTGTTATGTATTTGTTTAACTCAGTACGGCTTCCGTTGCAACAAGCAATTTCAAAAGATAGTAGAAAAAACTATCTCTCGTTTTGCAAAAGTGATAGGGTTAAAGATCGCCCAAAAAGCTGAGGGTCAAAAACTGTAACTGATGGAGAAACATCTTTAAATGTTGCATAATCTTCCATCGAAAATCTTCATATCTTTATCAGACAAGTATTTAATGAAACTCCAGAAGTCTCATCCTCATACAATCAAATTAGTATAAGAGTGAAATTAGAACGATTACGATCAAAGATTGAAGTTTGATGAATTAATGCACGACCTACTTTTTCTATTGAAATAGTTTTTTTTTCTGATGAAGCTACATTTCAGTTAAATGGAAACCTTAATCTTCACAATTGTAGGTTCTGGATAACAAAGAATTCTGACTGGTTCTTAGAATCACATATCAAAAATGTAAAAAAATTAAATGTTTAGGCCGGCGTAATACATAATAAAATAGTAAGTATGAAGATATGTTGAAGAATTAAACAAATATGCGACAAAAGATATTGTAGGTGACAATTTTGATCTCAAGTGTTTGTAATTACTTCAATGAAATATTTCCAGGATGATGGACAGTTCGTAGAGGAACCATTGAATGGCCATTTTGTTTTTCTGACATGACCTGGTAGATTATTGTTATAAGGCTATCTCAAAAACAAAGCTTATGCTACTAAATCTAGTGACTTGAAGGAATTACGGCAACATATTATTGATGCACTGTAGGCAGTTTGAAATGATTCATAATGCATTTTATGATCGCATGGGACGTTGTCAACTAAAAGATAGCTGACATTTCGAACAAGTACCTTAAATGGGAAACTAACAATTCCTTCATAGTCTGACAAACTGTCAGTCTTAGCCTTATCGGCCGGACCCTAGACAGTCTTGCTTTCACCGGCTGGATCCTAGTCAGTCTCGCTGTCACTGGCCGGACTCCAGCAAGTCTTGCGTTCCCCTACCGAACTCTAGCAAGTCTGAACAATAAAATCCTTTTCCTTTTGGGACATCTATTATGTAATTAGGTCAAACGGATTATTTAGCATAAATTTACTTAGTCTGAAACTACAGTCACTGCTCAGTTACTTCATATTATTTATCTATGTATTTTCCTATCATTGCAAATGACTTAACTAATTGCGAAAACTGAGTTAAAATTCAATCAGTAGTTTTCGAAATTATCCCTGGCGTACTGACAGATGCTACTGGGAAACCTTCTTTTAAACTACGAAGTGATTATCTCCGAGTTAATTTAAAATTATCGTTATTTTATTTATTTAGTAACTAAATATCAATATATCAATTTTAAAATCTGTTTTGAAGAATGGGCTTTTAAAAATGAAGTAAATATTTTGAGAGAGTGCAAGAAAAATATTTATTATAAGCTATGGTTATATTGAGTCAGTAAGAGAACATAATAAAGAGTAGTTTTATTTTACGAAAATAAACCTCACTTCCTGCTTACAACTACATGTAAGCTATTATCTTTTATAAAAATGCAATAAACAAAACAACCCACAAAGTTGTCCAAAGTAGAGTAGAATAATCATTTATCTTTTGTTTGTTAGAACCAATTACTTCTATATTACCAAGGAACGAATATACAATAAACTAATACAATTAAAATCATATTAAAAAATGTTTTTTTTTTCATGGGTCCTTCTTGAACTCAGATACACTGCGGCCAATATTGGAATATTTCACTTATCCTTGGCCGCTATAATTCAATCCCTGACTAGTTGTCTAATGATTATTGTGCTCTTTTTTGATCCACTATTTAAGGGCTTCTCGTATCGCATACCTTGGTTATTAAAATAATAATTTATGTTGTACTTATGCCGGTGTTTCATAATGCCATTTTCAAAAACTCAACAATATTAACACATAACAAAAAAAAGAGGAAGGACAAATAATATTTTAAGCGATCGCTTGCCATTCGTTTTGTATCGAGCTGAATTAAAACATAGGAATAAATAGTTCCGTATAATATGAGGCCAAATTCATTGGTTGACCTCAACTGACTATAATTAAAAATACACTATTCTCATTATCTAAGCAGGCATTAAGGAGGTCCATTCGCTACCACGCGTTAAATGACGTGTAGGACCCAATATTTGACAAACTAAAATACTAGATCTCAGAATATATATATATATATATATATATATATATATATATATATATATATATATATATATATATATAGTAAAGTAGTCGCGAATGGCTAGTTAAAAAAAAACATTAAAAGGTTTGTGGGGTTGCAGTCTTTTATGGTTACGGTTTGAAGAAAAACCCTTTTTTGTTAGTCAAGCTTTCGATTATTTATTATGCTCGCTATCACGGCCATCTACAATTAATACGTTATGTAATATTAATTTACACTGATTATATTTTAGAGTAAACTCGCCAATGTGGATTAAAATTAAAAACAGGAAAAACATTATTCAATAGAAAATTGAAAAATGGTAGTAATCATAAGTTACATTTTTGCTTCACAAAATGGAAGTGATCAGTATATGACAAATTGAGGAATTCAGTTGTTTACATTTATATCTTTTTTATATTTATTAATTTTATGCACATGTGGATATGCGTGTCCTAAGCCAATGAACAAGTATGACAAAACTTGTAAAAGTGGTATTAAAAGAAGAAAGAGGAGGTGAAAGTTAAAATATAGGTAGTATATCTAATAAAGATCTATCTATTGTATATTGTGTGGGTGAAAGTGGAATAAGAGTAACGAGTTAAGAATAGTTGCCGGACATGCATGTCTTCATCGTACGTAAAGGGTAGTGTGAAAGTATAAGTAATAACCTGATTAATTAATATTATTAATTTGAGCATTTAATGTTTTTCTTATCTTCCAACTTAATATAATTAATATTCATCAGTGGCGGGAGGATCCATCAATAATAGATATTTTTCTTTTTATAGTTTCAAAATAAGTATCTGTTTTTTTGTTCATATACACCACAACAAATTCAATAGTATAGCTTTTGGGGGAGGCCATCGCTCCTTCTGCCCCCTCCTTGGATCCGCCACTGGCTCATCGTTCTCATTGCTAGTATATTTCTTAAAAGAATTGATGAGTATTAAAAAAAATAGTAATGGTTTATCGGAGTAAGTTAGGTTACCCTTTAAAATAATAAAATAATTTTTATTGATGAATTAAAAGTTCGCACAAAATTCGTAAACCAAGCCGCAACATAAATAAATATTTTATTTATTTAAGCCACTTTATTCACCTGGATTATCCGTTTCTAATCCATTGCTAACACAGAAGAAAACAGGATTAAGCTGCGTAAAAAAACATTCTCTGTCAAATCAAAACCGAATGATTAATAATACAATATTGATATGGAAAAGAGGGATTTTCCAAAAAAAATAATTATTTTTCCCTATATCAATTAAAAACACGGTTCACAATGATTCTTCTACACAAAAATAATTGAAAATTATGTTTTTTTCGAATACTGTTAAAATCAAGTTTTCACAATTGCTGTCAGTGTTTTTTAAATTTTTATTTTAATGGTATCGAAATTACGAAAATTAATAAAATACACATTCTGGACGAATATTTAGATATTTGTCCCTAAATTCTGCAAGATGTTAGCGACGACCACGGAGGGTGCTACCAACGAGAGATACTGGGCATGAAATAGCTATATCAAGGAAAATGAACCTTCGTATGTTAGCAGATTATTGGTGGAACTTGAGAAAAGAATCTCTCAATATTAGTTACAAAAGACACAACAACTCACTCTTGAATTTTTAAGTAAAACTAATACTTTTACTATAAAAATTTACTTATTTAAATACGAAATGAATTTGAGCTGATTTGACTGAAAGACCCATATCAAAATAAACGCTGATGTATGTACTCCCAAAATTATTATCACCATTATATGAGTATTCAAAAGGTTCTAATTTATTATTTAGTGCGTTATATATATTTTTTGGTTTCCGATCACGCTTCAACATCTTAAAATATTTTCTGTTGTTATAAAAAAAATTAATTTGTTTTTATCTTCGTTGTTTTTTTAGTTAAATATCGTTTTGACTATTAGTATAAGACGTGGTAAGACGTTCCAGATTTCCAAAACGCCTTCACACATAAGATCTATTTCAATCAGGATGAAAAACAAATCGGAATTCATCCGTGAAAAGTTCAGTACGCTATTCTTGATCTTGCCAGTATAAATGCTCGTATGTAAGTTCTAATCTTAGAGCGCGATTGCCACTCGTTAGCGGAGGAACACGGAGTAGAACAGCGGATTTAGCATTTGGAAAAAAATTATTGTTAGTAGACTTCTGACTACGTAGAAACCTTTAGAATGATAATTATAATTATGTAGTATCTTATGTCCCATTTTCTTTTTTCGGGAAAATTTTTTATTAAACAATCAAGATGTGAAAAAACAGTTTTTCCTGTTCTAGGAAAAATTATTGTTTTTCAGTAAAAAAGTTTCAAACAAAAGTTGTGTGCATTGAAAATACCTACAAAATGAGCTAAAACTCATCCAAAATCGAATAATTTGTTTGTTGGTTATTGCAAAAAATCAGCTAAAATGGCTGTTTTTTCAATTGTTTATAAACGATAGAACAATACATTACATTAAGTTTATACTGCAACTAAAGAAGCCTCTTGTTTGCATAAAATAAATGTGCAAAAATGCAAGTAAAAATATTCAATAGTTTCTTTCACAGTGAATTTGTATATAACTTTTTATGATTTTTTTGATTGTATGATATATATTCTCAGTGATCTAGAGGTCGTATAGCGATCTGCGGTACACAAATGAAAGTTCCAGACTTATACTAACAACAACAAAAGAGAATAAAATAAATTGTTGAAACAGATAAACAAATTTGGGGTTCGTTTTTTCGTTATAAAGAAATAGAATAACTCTTCGACAATAATTGATATCAAGATGCCGATAAGTGGACGCGATAGCTGAGATTTTGACTCATATTCTGAAAAAAAAATTATGTACGACCACTAGAAACTGACATAGAGTTTTTTTTTAAATCGCTGCGGAGTTGTTTATTAACATTAAGAGATCATTTAAGTAGGAACTCATCGAGAGATAGATAGTTAAGCTATTGTATACAGCAAATTAGCATCTGGAAAAAATTTATTGTTAGTAGACTTCTGACTACAGAGAAACCTTTACAATGATAATTGTAATTATGTAGTATCTTATGTCTCAATTTATTTTTTGGGGAAAATTTCTTATTTAACACTTAAGATGTGAAAAAATAGTTTCTTCGAATTCTAGGAAAAGCTATTATTTTTCCGTAAAAAAGCTTCAAACAAAAGTTGTGTGCATTGAAAATACCTACAAAATGAGCTAAAGCTCATCCAAAATCGGATAACTTGTTTGTTAGTTATTGCAAAA
Organism: Diaprepes abbreviatus; assembly: GCA_034092305.1. Lineage (NCBI taxonomy): Eukaryota > Metazoa > Arthropoda > Insecta > Coleoptera > Curculionidae > Diaprepes > Diaprepes abbreviatus. The sequence continues at coordinate 1,664,141 of JASJET010000161.1, read as the reverse complement.
AACCTGCTAAAATTACTGTTTTTCAATTGGCAATAAACAGTAGAAAAACATATTGCATTAACTTTATACTACATCGAAAGAAGCCTCTTGTTGCATACAATAAGTATGCAAAATTTCAAGTAAAAATATTTAATAGTGAATTTATTTATAACATTATATGTTTTTTTCATTGTTTATTCCCAGCGATATAGAGATCTTACAGTGATCTGTGGGTGCGCAAATGAAAGTTCGAGACTTATACTAACAATAACAAGAAAGAACCAAATTAAATGTTGATTTTAAATTGTTGAAACAAACAAACAAAGTTGTGGTTGGTTTTTTCGTTATAAATAAATAGAATAACTCTTCGATAATTGTTGATATTGAAATGCCGATAAGTTAACGTGATAGGTGGCGCATATTTTGAAAAAAAAAAACGAATTCTATACGACCACTAGAAGTTGAGCAGCAATTTTTTTTCTCAAATGATCCCTGCTGCGTTGTTAATTATTAAGGGATTATTTAAGTAGAAACTCATATGGAGATGCTTAAACTATTGTATGCAGCAGTTTTCAACTCAATTATTTCAAAGTTGTTGATGTTGCAATAGTTTAAAGTTGCACCTACTCCAAGAATCAGAAAGTGAGCAGTGTATGGGGCGTCTTTTAAGCCTGCGGCGCGGAAAAAATCGTAACCAGAAAAATTTGGATTATCTCCATGAACATTGGTCTTAGAGTCATTTTTTTTTAATTTGTCGTTTCTCGACGAGATATGAGCGATGGATGATATGTTTTTGTAATGAAATTATTGTTACACATAACAATAAAGAAATTGTTGCATGTGCTTTTCAAATTGCGAAAAAAATGTACAATTGTCAATAGTATACTATTAATTAGGAATATTAAAATTCACATTGATATTTAATGTACCATTAATATTTATGGAGTTATAGCATAAAACAAATTGCGACTGTCATTTGCTGCCAAATTATTAGTTGTACAATAAAAACACATATTAACTTTTTTGTTTATTTTATTAGTCGAACATTTTTCACATACAAAATTTCTTGCTAACATATATATTTTTTGCTTAAATCGATACAAAATATTTATTCCGTTCTCCGTTTCTTAGACATCGACGGACACTCATTTTCGAAACCCTTATCGGTTTCATTATTATCATTTTTACCGCCTTATTACGAGTTACAAGCCAAACGGCTTCGCACTCGCTCCAGGGAATGTTAACTCATACCGGATATACAAAGATACCAAAAGTATGAAACTCTGTGGGAACCCTTTCCATGTTATCAGGTCTTAAATGACGTGGTCTGTTGTATTTTCTACGAACTGTCGGACGATTCGCGCGTTTGCAAGTAGAATTGCTTTTTGCATCGGTTGATACAGATGTTCACTAAGGCCCAGTCACTGATGTTCTCGTTGTATGTTGGCCTTAGGTTGTTGTTGCTAGATACTGCAATATCCATTAGTGTAGTTGGCCTAGAAATTTTATCTGTTAGTATAATATCTGGTCTGTTATGAGCAACTGTCTGATCCGTCAGAACCGCTTGGTCCCAATATAACTTGAACTGGTTGTTCTCAAGAATGGGCTCTGGATTGCATTTGTAATAAGGTACTTTTCCTACCTACAGTAGGTTTTACGTATCTGCTAACTCTTGATGGAGTATCTTAGCGGCTGAGTCGCATCTTTCCTTATACTTGGTTGCGACAACCGCTTGGCATTCTACAGTTATGTGCTGGATTGTATCTGATGTTCGACAGCCATATCTGCATTGGTCATTTCCAATGATGAAATTCCGATAGTTCTTCGTCGGCATAACCTGGTCTTGTATAGCTAACAAGAAGCTCTCTGTTTCTGGAAACATCTGTCCTGAAATCAGCCAGTAGTTTGACTCAGAGTTGTCGACATTGTCTTGATTGACCTCATGAAGTGGTTTCTGTAGCCAGGTTTGTAACTTTTCTTGGTCTGTTTGGTGGTGAGAAGCAATATCTTGTTCCCTCAGCTGTAGCGGCATTGAAACGCCTGCCTCGCATATTGCTCAATGTAGTGTAGAAGAGTCCGCTAACCTGTGGAAATATGAACGTACGTTTATTATTTGTTGGTCGAGCTACTTACCAATATCCACCAATCTTCTTCCTCCTTGATGTCTTGGAAGCATTATACGTTCAATAGAACTCCGAGGGTGATGTTTTTGTGCTTTGGTTAGGAGTGTCCTTATTTTCCTTTGCAGGTTTTGGATGTCCGTCCTGCTCCATTCTACAATTCCAAAAGAGTAGCTAAGTGCAGAGCAAGCATACGTGTTGAGTGCCTTAAAGGAATTTCTACTATTTGAATTAGTTCGTAATACCCGCCTTACCCTCCGGACAAATTCGGTTATTAATTCGGCTTTCATAGTGCGATGGTCAATTCTTTTAGCCTGTTTCATACCTAGGTATTTGTATGTTTGGTCTGCTTCCATTACAGCTATATTTTCACCGTTCTGCAGTTCAAATGCTCCTGGTTGTATCCTAACTTTAACTATGTTCAAAATACGGCACTCGTCAAGTTCAAATTGCATTCCGATATTCCTGGAGAACTCCTCTACAATTTGAAGCATTTGTTCTAGCTGGTTTCTGCTAGCAGCCATCAGTTTAAGATCATCCATGTATACAAGATGATTCACTCTTACTACCTCTTCGTTGTTTTTTCTAATTATTACCATTATCATAATCATTATCACCCTCATCATCATCATCATTATTATTCTCATCATTGACATAATTATCATCATCCTCAACATCAACATCATCATTATTATCATAGGCATAATTATTTTCTCCCCTATTACTTTGAAAGTAATATTACAATAATTCGATTGAATAATCGCTAACAATATAGTCGTCAAATGTAGTTTATTCTGTATCTCGAAAAATAATAATGCTATCAACAAATGTTGCTATTTGTTTCATGCTATATCTCGATAAATATTAATGGTACATTAAAAATCAATATCATTTTTAATATTCCTGATTAATAGTATACTGTTGACCACTGTAACAATTTTTTCGCAATTTGAAAAGCACATAAGTAAGATAAAATTATAACTATGCATAAAATTTATAAAAGTGCAACAATTTGTTTATTGTTATGTTTAACAATAATTTGGTTACAAAAAGATCATCCATTGTTCGAATTTGAAGCGTTCGAGTCACGTTTTTTCCCGCTTGCTGCAGGCTAAAAAATGCCCCTCTCCACTGCTCACTTTCTAACTCTTGGAGTAGGTGCAATTTTAAACAATTGCTACATCAACAATTTTGAAATAATTGAGTTGAAAATTACTGCATACAATAGTTTAACTATCTCCCTATGAGTTCCTATTTAAATAATCTCTTAATGTTGATAAACAACTCAGCAGCGATTTTTTGAGAAAAAAATATCAGCTTCTAGTGGTCGTACACAATATTTTTTTTTCAGAATGTGAGTCAAAATCTCAGCTATTGCGTCCACTTATCGGCATTTTGATCTCAATAATTGTCGAAGAGTTGTTCTATTTCTTTATAACGAAAAAACGAACACCGATTTTGTTTATCTGTTTGAACAATTTAAGATCAACAATTCATTTGTTCTTTTTTATTGTTGTTAGTATAAGTATGGAAGTTTCATTTGTATACCGCAGACCACTGTATGACCTCTAGATCGCTGAGAATACATATCATACAATCAGAAAAAACATAAAAAGTTATATACAAATTCACTCTGAAAAAAACTATTGAATATTTTTACTTGCAATTTTGCACATTTATTTTATTCAACAAGAGACTCCTTTAGTTGCAGTATAAAGTTAATGCAAGAGATTTTTCTATTGTTTATAAACAATTGAAAAAACAGCCATTTTAGCAGGTTTTTTTTACAGTACCTAACGAACAAATTATCCAATTCGGATGGGCTCATCTCATTTTGTAGGAATTTTCAATGCGCACAACTTTTGCTTGAAACTTTTTTACCTAAAAACAATAGCTTCTCCTAGAACTCGAAAAAACTGTTTTTTCACATCTTTATTGTTAAATAAAAAATTTTCCCCCCAAAAAAAATAAGACATAAGAGACTACATAAGTACTATTCTGAAGGTTTCTACGTAGTCAGAAGTCTACTAACAATAAATTTCAAGATCACTTCATATGAAGCTAACTCCGCCGGCCCAGAGAGCTCTACGAGCATGTAGATTGAATTCATGCAACCTGTTTCTCACAGTTTGGTTTTCTACAACAATGTGTGTGCGCTGTAGCTCATTTTTTAACTGACCTGCGGTAACCCTTCAATCTTGCAGCAGGGCCGTGTCACTAAAATACGAGTGTATGTAATCATAGAATTGAGGGGGTTGCACGCCCACTTTGGTGGCAGGAAAAAATCGATATCCGTGACTTTCAAATTGTAGGCTTCAAGCACTAAGAAATTTCTATTTAGAACTAATTGTAGAATTTTTTAGTCCATTTAACGATATTTGCGAACTTTACATGAATAATATTGTGTTTCTTATAATAAATTGCCAATTAAGTGATATGTTTTAAATAAAAATACCAAGAAAAAACATGTATAAAAATCAGCTGTGTGTTGGCAACAATGTGTGACGAGCTGCTTGGAGTGTTTTATAAAATTGCGATACCGTTTTTCACTATTTTTTTCAAAATTTTTGGTACGTGTAAAGACAGAATTCTTATACTTCTCCAATCACTTGATTACTGGTTTGAATTTTTTGTAGGAAGCGTATAATAATACACACGTGGCCCCAAATTTTTATATTGTTTTTACGATATTTTCAACGCTTTGGTGGCGAAAGACAGGTATTGTAAGTATGATCTGTAAGTTAGTTTTTAGCTAATAATGAATATAACTTGTAGTAACAATCATTCGGCTCAAAATCTTGCTATGTTCGGTTTTCATTTTTGCTCACATCACGCGATTCAGAACTAAAAAGATGTAGATTTAAAGTTAGAAGTACTAAAGCTTTTCAATATTTGTTAAATTAATTACCAACTTACACTTTAAAAATGAACTTGAGGTTCGATGAGTTATAAATGTTTACTTTGTTTGGTGGTTTTCTTAGATTACTGAGTAGAGTAACGGTTCCTGATCTGTTATAGAAGTTTCACATTTGACCTCTAGAGTCTGTTTTATTCTTTTGTTAAATATAAATTGCACTGTATATTAATTAGCATGAGGTAAAATCATGATCCCAAGTTGATCTTATCTGAAGCAGTATGACCATAAGTAAAAATAGTCGATACTATTTTGGAATCGTAATTTTAAAAAAGTGACATAGTTTTATTACCACATGATCTGAATCTCAATTTCATTCCATATGAGACTTGTTATGATAAATAGTAGTAGTGAAATTTATTCTTTCTTTATTGAAATTATCTTGTTTTCTTTTAATTTTAAACTCTGAGGAAATTTAATTTAGAATTAAAGTAAAAAATCAGTAACTTTTTCAAAGGCTGCTTTTTGATAGAAATCCTTATATTAATATTGATTATATTTTATATTTTATTCTGTGTAAATTAATATTGTTTAATATTATTGTCATATATTTTTCTCATGAAATTTTTAAATAAGTGTTTCAAATGCTTACAAATAAGATAAACTTAGATTTTTAACGTGTTTTTTTTTAGTTTTACACATGTTTAAGATAATGCAAATAACAGATATAATTAAAGTTTAATATGAACATCTCATAAATATACTCTGGACTAGATAAATTTTTAAATTTGATTTATTACTTTGTGACAAAACATAAAATTTTATTGGAGTATTTGTTGAACGCTGAAGATAAATTTCTGCCAAAATTCATTATAAAGTTTTTTTTTATATAATAACAAATGACAGTTTCAATATTTCTAAATTACTTATCTTATTTTAGACATAAAAAGGTGAATTTTGAAGGTGAAATTTTGGTAATGTAACTATTTTCCATGAGTCTCGGTAGCCCAATAGGGAGGGTGCCTGCCCTGAAGGCAGAAGCATATGGGTTCAAATCCCAGCTGAGGTGGAAAACTAGTTTAATTTCAAACAACTTGAATATTATAAAAGCTACTTGAAAAAACTAACTTTTCAAAACCCTTTCAAAATATATATTTGTGGATATTCTAGTAAAAGTCACTCTTTGTAAAAATGCCTGCTTGTCTTCAAATGCTGAAAAATTATGTTAATGTTACAACTCTATATAGAAAGTATTGAATGCCATTTAAAATATGAAATCGATTAAAGGTAGGGAAATAAATAAATTTTAAAGTTGTACTTGTTTGATTAGGGAAAGATTTTTAGATGTAGAGCAGAGTACTAAAGGCTGTTGCATTAGTCATTTATTACATTTTTGTAGTTTTACAAAATTTAAAAATTACCCCAATTTTTGAGCATTTTAAGATAGTGTGTTTTATATTCAATAACATTTTCTAACAAGTTTAAAAATATTTAATACAAAGATATATACTTTGTCACATGTATTAAAATATTCTGTCCTTATGACCATTTCATAGTAACAACTATATCTTCATATGCTTACCTTTTTAAAAATGAAATATTGTCACAAAGTAACGAATGAATCTAATATTAAAAAGAAACAATAGATTCTAAGGTACATTATCTGTAGAGTTATTTCCATTTTTTTTTTATTAAATCAAGTTTTTAGGATTGGTTCTGAAATGAAGTAAAATGCAGACATGTACTGTATATTTTTTCTATAAATCTAGTTCATTTCATTTTTTATTTCCATCTAATTTTTATTTTTGACTAATTTTACAGGATGGTAATGGTTTAAGAGATGCATGGATTTGGAAGCAAACCTTGCTCTTAAAGTAAAAACTATTTATTTATTTGCATGTGAAATATTACAAACATAACCATGGATATTGGAACATTTAGGTATTCTTGCAAATACCCATATTGTAATAATAAGTATTTTTCACCTGTGCAGGATCCTACCTATACTAATAAACATTTTTTTTTACTTCTCCAACTAAAAACTTTCATGCATGCACACAGTGGAAAAATATTTGTAAAACACAAGACGGTATAAGCTGTAACAATTTTCGTATATGTGAAGATCACTTTTTACCAAAGGGCTTCTTTAATCATTCCAAGACAAAATTAATTAATGGCACCCTACTAAAATCTGTGACACCACAATCGGTTTCTTTGCCATCTAAAAATATTGTTGCTCATGATGATTGCACATCTCAAACTATCGTTATTCCAGATGACATTCCAGATGTTTTACCCGAACTAGACGTTTCATTAAATTCTTTAAACTCTGTAACTTCACCTAATACATCTAATTTTGCACTAGATTTATCTACAACTTCTTTAACTAACTCACCAAAAGTCAGTTTTATTGTGGAAGATTGTTAAAAAAAGGAGAATTATGGGCCAGTCAGATTTTTCTACCAAAAATATGACTAATAGGAAATTGTGAATATATGCCATACATCGAAACGTTTGCGCTAAAGTTTCAAAGTTGAATATTTGTCTCTAGAAAATGAAAAACATAAAAATGCAATTGTAAAAGAATTACATGAACAGGGTAAATTTCAATTTATTGAGGAGATTCTAAACGAGGTAATATGTAAATTTTTACAATCTCCGTTACGCATGACTGGAAAAAGTTCAACTGGCAAAAGGTGGTCAGCAGATGATAAAGTGTTTGCAAACGGAGTCCGCGATTATATATATATATATATATATATATATATATATATATATATATATATATATATATCTACAACATTTTTTGAGTTACCCTCTGTGCGCACTTTGAAACGAGTTTTAACAAAATTACCGTTTGAACTAGGCTGTAATGATAAAATTTTAGAACATTTAAAGATTGAAGTTAGCAAAATGGAAGAAAACGATAGGTAGGTCGCCCTCTATTTGACGAGATCTTATTAGACTCTGGGTTACACTATGATCCTCATAGACAGTGTGTAGTTGGTTATGAAGATTTAGGTCATTTGGGAAGCTCAATTAAACCAGCTAGTCATGCTTTAACGTTCATGAATCGTGGAGTCCGAAAACAGTGGAAACAGGTAATTGCATATTATTTTACAGCATCTACCGTTTCCACTAATTCTCTAGTTGTTCTTAGATCATATATTATTTTTAAATTACAAGCTATTTGGTTAAAAGTAATTCTCATAGTCTGTGATCAAGGGGCTACCAATCAAGCAGCTTTAAAGAGACTTAGTTCCGAAAATAGTGTTAATCCTTCACCCTACACTTTCAATGTAAGTGGAGAGGAAATATGCATCATCTTTGATGTTCCCCATATATTAGAACTAACAAGAAATACTCTTTTGCGAGGAGTCCTGGAGTTTGAGAAGAGGAAATATGCAAAATTTAAGCATATTGAATCTGCATTTAGGATTGATAAACAAACGCGTACCTTCTTCCAGTCGCCATATTCATGACAAGAACATTTTAACTTTAAAGACTCTTACATGAAGATGAAGGTCAAAGATGTCGCGCGACAACTAAATCATTCTATGGCAGCTTGTATTGAAATGAATGTATCGGGAAACTAGATGCAGAAGCCATCTATACAGCAGAATTTGCCGAGTTAGTTGGCAAATTGTTCGATCTGCTGAATTTTAATAATTAGCACACAATCATGGGTAAGAAATATAGATGCGTTTTTTCAGCCTAATCTCCTCACATCAATTTTTTTCCAAATTGCTTCCAAAACTCTCAAATTGGAAGTTATATGAGCCACATTCAAATGATCCTAAAAACTGTAATAAGTTTTAGAACATTAAAAATAAACAACATTTCATTCATGGCTGACAAATAACTGTAAGGTCAGTTATGCACCTCTGGAAAAAACTGAAGGACACATTTATATTCTTGCCTATGCGGTCATTTAATCAAGACCTGAGAATACCTGTAAACAGTTCACTGCAACGCAAAAAACAACTGTGCTCAATGACCTTACAAGGCCAATTACCAGTGATGTTGCAGCAGATTTCTGCGAAAATATTTCTAATTTATCAACTTTAATTAATGAATCGCGTTTCTCTAATACTGACCTACTAGATTTCAATTTCGAAAAAGTTCATGACAATTTCGGAACTACTTATATAGCCGAATATTTAATTTCAAAAATAACAATACCTGAATGTTCTCAATGTAACAACAAAATTTTTGTTTCCGATACTCATAATGAACATCTATTTGTCCAGTTTAAGAAGTATGATAATACGACCCGTTTAAAGTAGGACGCTAGTCAAAATTTAATAGGTATGACGGATAACGTCTTTAAAATAGTTGCATCTTTTCTTGACACTCGTGGCTGCAAATTTCGCCTTGAGGACAAGATTAAATCCAGCTATAAATCTGTTTTTGAATCTTTTATTTTTTGTACTGATCATGCGGACGTTTATAATGATATAATAAATAGATGTTTACGCTTATCTATTTTTAAGTATTGTAAAGATAGAAAAAAAGTTTCAGAGTTTTCTAAAGGACGTTCAAAAAAATTAATAGGTTTAAGAAGGAACAATTATGTCCTAGTCATGAGAATTTCCAAAGTAACAACCATATTGATCCTATACCCAATACTGAGATGATATCTGATTGTGAACTTCGAATCGAATGTGAAACATTACCTGATTTAAACACCTTACCTGATTTAAACACCTTACCTGAGTTGAATACCTTACCTGATTTGAACACCTTACCTGATTGTGAGATACTCCCCTGTTATCACCTTGTACAACATGTCGAAACTAGACCGGATTGTGAGATATTATCAAATTATGACCCCGATGGTGAAACTCTGACTACACCTTATCTGATTGCGAGATAATCCCTTATGCCCATATACAAAATATCGACACCATGTCAGAGTACGATATATCACTCAATTTTGATACCTTACCTGACTGTGAAATTTTAGCTGTTTTTAGGTTACAACCAGATTTTGAAATCTTCCTCAATTGTAAGATAATAACTTAACTGTGATAGTGACATTCCCGATTTTGACAACCTATTTTATGATTTTTTCCTGATTGTGATTATTCTTATCAAGCTTGTAAATAAAAACTCTCTTTACTACATTTGGTTCACGATCACCACCTGCCTATTTCAAGCCACTGTTGGATGTAGGCCTTTCCCTTCCCATGCCATTGTTATCTGTTTTCTTCATTCCTCATCCATTGGGTTTCAGGTCTTTTCTAAATGTCAACTCTTGATCTCATATTTGGCCTTCTCACACTTATACAGCCAAATTTCAGTTTTCACTTCAAACATTCATAATACACCCTGCTGATATTTTTCTAATTTTATTGTTTTGCTTTTTTTTACTAACAGCACGATGATTTAATTTTAATAGTATGTTAGTTGCATAATTCTAACAGATCATCTCCCTCAATATAGAATTGTTTTTTAATCAATAATATGGATATTGTAAAATTTGAAGCTTTAATCTTGATAAAATATGATGTGATAGAACTAAGATCGATTTTGGTGCTAGCAGATTTTAAATTAGAATATAATTTCCTTTTTACTTTTTAGTTTATAATATGAGTTGGTATATAGTGAATAATGTTTGTTTATTTTTATGATGTATAAATAATTCTGCTTTTTGTGTGTATATATAATTTATAAGGCATTCTTTTTTTAGATATTTTTTTTTTACTTTTTGTAAATATTATTCATAAGTATAAGTAAATTATTTTAATTTCCAAATTTATTACAGGACCCCTGTGTTAATAGGTGTATTTTTTTGTAGTCTTTGTAGTTTAAATTGTTGAATATCTATTGTAAGTAATGTATAAATTATTCTAATTTTGAAACTTATTATAAGACCTTTTGTATTAATGGCTGAAGATTTCTACTGTCGTTTTTTATTTTAAAATGATATTGTAGGATCATTCAGTCGATAAAAAGTCGTCCTGGATATCTCAAATAATTATTACACATCTTAATTGGCAATAATAATGATACCAGGCAACAGTTATTTTCAAATGTAAAAAAGGTGTTTTAGGGGTAGGGAGAGTTCTTGCCAAATAAAATCAAACAAAACTTTTTTCAATTAATGTATAGAAGAGTGTTAATTTTGAACCCCTTCCCCCCTAATTCACTAAGATTGTGTAACTTTAAAACTGGTAACAGTAGAAAATTGAAACTGACAAAGACAACAATAACTCCTGCTCTCTTCGTGAATCTGGCTTATAGTTTTCAGTTTAGACTGTGCTTAAATTTAATTATATAATAATCAGAGGTTCAATTTTTTTTGATATCGTACTATTTTTTACAGGTATAATATGGAAATGATTAAGTATTGTAGCTTGGTTCTAAGGCTTTACAAAATTCAATATTAATGTATTAAATAATTAGTTATTCTAGCTGCTAAGAGAGGGCGCTGGTATCTAATTACTTCTAACTGCTAAGATATGGCGCTACTATCGACATAGGGTTCTGTATTTTGTGTTATATTAGGCAATATTAACACACACTTCTGCAAGTGGGAACGCCCACTTCATCAAGAAATAGCCTTGTGTGACGTTTCAAACACATGGTTGCGACATTTCTCTAACGTTCTTGTTCTGGATCTCGCAGTGCCAATAATCGAATTAAACGATCATGTGCAGGCTCGTCACGCGTTAAGTAGCGTCTCTCCCTTTTAATTGGCAAACTAAATACAAATTAGAGTACTAAAAATCTCGTTTTGTTTTTCTTAAGAACAGTTAAAAAAACATATGGATAGGATCATTTTAACAATAGCAGTGGAATATTTTTTATCAATTGCTAAACATTCAAATGATATGTACTGAAAAAAAGAACAACATCAGAAATATTCATAAAAATTTTCAAAAGAATACCTGGGTTCTCGAAAAAATTAAAACAAATTAAATTTTTGTTCCCTAGATTCTTTTGGATATATATATTTCTCCAGATATATACAGAGATGTATTTTGACCAAAATGAAATATTTCATATTGCTCTTATAATTGATGTGATAACAGATCGGAGGTAAGGTAATCCTATTAGCTGCTTCACCGATGTCTGAAACTAAGTCTTTCTCTTGAAGAACATTTATCGTTAAATGCACTCTCTCTGAGTACTTACGACGAATGGTTTTTATACCTTTTTTGAATATTTATGTGTTCGATGATACTGATATATATATATATATATATATATATATATATATATATATACATATATATACTAACCATTGCTTTATTATAACGACTATTATTAAGTTTGTTTTATATTTTGACATGTATAGTCACAAATACAAAATAATTGATTGATTGATAAAACTACAAAAGAAGAGCTTTTATATCGCGAGCTTTTGTGATGTCAATAAGAACTCTGTTTGTTGTGTCAACATAAATTACATACATTTTGGCTATTTTTTTACTAAATTTTGGAGTTGAGCCATTTTTTATTCTTTACCTCTAACTTTAATGGTGATCAGGAAAAAAATAATATGTTAAGAGTATTTTTATTTTGCTTAAAAGGACATTTCGCTTTAAATGAAAATGGAAAGCAAAACGCGAATTTACAAGACCTGTTTAAGATCTATTATGACCTACGCCAAAGAAAGACGAGCAGAAACAGCTGCTACTAAACAACTGCTAAGAACAATAGAGTTGAAGACACTAAGAACCATTATGGGCAAAACACTTAGAGACTTAATGAGAAATAGCGATATCAGGTCGTTATGTGACATTCAAGACGTGGTAAAATGATCTAAAGCAAGAAGAAGATCTTGGAGAGTCCACGTGGATGGAATGGCTGATGATTGACTTGCAAAACTTGTAAAAGAGGGGAAACCGAAAACCCGCAGACCTCCCGGAAGACCTCCCAAATGCTGGAATGAGAGCTGTACATCGGAGTCACAATTTAGGCTACAACTTCGAAAAAACAATGTATTGTCTTAAAATAAGAAGAAGAAGAAGAATTTGTAGGGCTTCGCTTTTTTTATGGACTGTGTAATGGTGACGCTTATTTAAATTTTCTGCGGAATGACCTTCGACAATTGTTGGAAGATATTTCTTTTGAAGAAGGACTTATTATTTGGCTACTTCAAGATGACGCTCCATCCCATTTTAATCTGGACATGCGGAGATATCTAAACGAAACATTCCATGACAGATTGATAGGAACAAGCGGCCCTCTACTTTGAGCCCAACCTAAATCCAATTATTTTTTTTGTAGGAGAATTTAAAAACGCCCATAAATAATATCGAAGATTTTCCTCAAAAAATAATAAACGGATTCCAAGTTATACAAAGTATAGCCGGATTTAATTTAAAGTTCGGCAACATTTCTTGAAAAGCATCATAATATGAATAGAAATAAACTGAGGTCATCTTGAAAATGTAGTATAATTCTTTTTCTTTTTTAAAATACTACTTTTGTGTTGTGTGTGTTTTTCTTTTTGAAATAATAATTTTGTGTTAAAAATTTCGTTTACATAAATAAAACAAAAAAAAATGAATTATTTAACTGTTATTCTTGTATTAATTGTTAGAACATCTTTTAAATATCTGCCATATTTAACTAAGTTTAAAGCATAATAACTGGATTTTTTGCTTTCATTTGAAAAACTGATTTTATCTATAAAGCTTTAACTTCAATTTGGGCCTAAACAATGTTATTTATCGGTTTAAAATAAAATACCATTTTTATTAGGCATTTCTTGATCTTAAAAATTACGTCATTTTTTCCAGTTATTGTCAAATCAAAAAATCTATTATAATATATAATAAATTTGAACAGTATCAATTCAAACTCAGTTACTAACCATATGTGAAAATTAAATTTGAATACCGATAATAAAGTGACCTAACATAGTAGAGAATCATTTTTGTAACCGAATAATAGAAGTTATTATGCTCAATAGCTGTGCCCAATGTTAACTTGAGTTTGAACTAATCGCAAAATGTTAATAATAAGGGAACCAAAATTGAACATTGACTGTAACTCGAGAAGTACTGAGTTTTAGACTTTTTGTTTTATGATTTACTACCTTTATTTTATCATATAGAATCACGTCTCCAAGTTCACTGATGCATTATCCTAGCACCCTCTATTGCTCAATTTTGAACTTGTCTGGTGGGTATTCGCGACTGGCTGAGCGGTCTGACAACTTTTTTTCTACAATCTACTGTATTTAAACTAAAACATATCTAAAGCCGACCTTACTTACACCACTAATTTTAAAGATATAAATTTGGAGGTGTGATAGTGACCGGATAAAGTATGCCAAACTAACGAATTTAAAACGCTCTTATAAAAATTTCCAAATTTACATGCAGACTGTTACTTCAGGGTTTCACTGATTCTTACACTACATATTCACCTGAAGTAATTTCGAGGAAATTTGATTGCAAACTGCTTTGAGATATTTGAGCTAGCAACCTTCAGAATGAAATATAAGTTTGGAGACGAATCGGCTAATTCCATTTTACCCTTTTGGTAAGTCCTTTCCTGACGATTGGAATATTCAGAGATTTGTTTTCGCCTGCAACACATTAGCTTAAATTTCTTCTACAACTTCCATAAAATGGAAGAAATCTTATTTTTATCTTGAAATACCGAATTGATGGAAATGAGTTTCTTACAACAATTTATTTTTAGATTAATTCTGATTTGATAATTTTGTCGCAAACATATTAAAAATAGACTTACTTTACCCGAGCCAGATGATATTTAAAAACAAATAATATTTTCAACTGAATGCTTTTCTTAATCATATTTGGCAGCTAATGAGAAATAAATAGTGAAGATCAAAAATCTTAAAAAGTAACACTGTAATGTGATGGAAATAAATTGATTTTACGTTAGTGATTAGTTTCCATAAAAGAAATTTAAAGAAATATCTGCAAAGCTAAAATTTGTAAACTAGTACAATTTTTTTTAAATAAAAATTAAATTTCTGATTAAAATGTGGAAATAGTTATTTTACTTTATATTACGCGAAGTAAAGGACTTACATGTTTGTTAAAATTTTTTGTTTACTTATATTTTTGTTTTAATTTACCTTCAAGCGATCCTCGCATTATCTCCGGACCCACCTGTTTGTCTTTAAGTGGTCTAATCAATCCAGAATGAGAAGCTTACTCTCTTGTCTTTTCCGTAGTTATGGCTATAAACATGCAGATTTTTATAATAAATTTGTACAGTATCAATTCAAACTCAGTTACTAACCATATGCTAAAAATATCCAAGCCAAAAGATAAACATTTTTTCTACCCGAGAATAATATTACTTAACTGAAAATATAGAATATAGAAGACATGTTACAAGCTGGTTGATGTTTATATTTGCAGAGGTGTACGGTTTACAAAAAAAAAACAATTTTGGTAGTTAGGTATATTTTATAATTTAATATCAATGGCATTATATTAAAAAATATCTGCAGTGATTTTAATGTTGCGAATAGAGCACCTGCACTGGAATATTTTTTCTCATTATTAACATTTAAAAATATAAATTTAATATCTTAGAAATAGTAGCCATTGTATGTATCATATAGTAATAATAATAATAATAGATACACATAGGACAGCTGACGGAATATACCAGGGATACAAGAACAAGTAGACTGTAAAGGCGAATTGAAGAAATCATGAATCGCGTCCGATATCATTCGCAACAAGACCCAGCGAATGTTACTGAAACAGAAACTCTCTGTTATTGCAGGACGGCTAAAGAGATACAAGACCAGCATTAACCGAAAACGTGACAATGCGCTCTTACAACGATCAGAAAAGACTTTCTACCGTAAGCTAAACTCTCCACCTAATATGGCAGATAATAGATAGCCCAATAGAGAGCAGGTAAAAGAGTTCTGGGGAAACCAACTTTCCACACCAGCCAATTGTAACATCGCAGCTGGTTGGATCAATGAAGAACACCAAATCTGCCAAGACTACAGCCAGATGCAGTTTGAGCCTTTTACCACCAAGGAAATTTCAAGAATAATCAAGGAATCCCATAACTGGAAAGATCCAGGTCTCGACGGGATCCAGAACTACTGGCCCAAAAACTTCTGATGTATGCACCGTCAGCTGGCTAATCTTATTAATGATGTTTTTCTTAACCCAGCAAAAATTCCATCGTTCTTGACCGAAGGTATTACATACCTCCTACCAAAGGGCCAACAAAACACACATGACCCAGCTAAGTATAGCCCAATCACCTGCCTTCTCACACTGTATAAGGTGATCATCTCCTGCTTGACCCAACGCATCTATGCACATTGTGAGCAAAATAACATCATTGCAACTCAACACAAAGGATGCACGAGGCGAGCAATGGGATGCAAGGAATAACTGATTGTTGACTGTCATATGTAACCAAGCTTGTACCAACCGAAGAAACCTCTTTACTGCCTACGTGGATTGAGTGGCTCAAAACTATACTGAGAATGTACTGGGTCGATAATAATTTTGTTTCCTTTTTAGAACGCAGCATGTCAACCTGGAGAACTAGGATCCAATTGCAAGTCCCATCCAGCGACACCATCGAAACTAACACTATTCCGATACGAAGAAGAATATTTCAAGGCGATTCACTTATCCCATTGTGATTCTGCCTTGCAATGAACCCACTATCACGCCGTTTGAACTCCATCAGATACGGCTTCAGTATTAGAAATAACAACGAAGAGGTAGTAAGAGTGAATCATCTTCTATACATGGATGATCTTAAACTGATGGCTGCTACCAGAAACCAGCTGGAGCAAATGTTTAAAATTGTGGAGGAGTTCTCCGGGGATATCGGAATGCAATTTGGACTTGACAGGTGCCGTATTTTGAACATCGTTAAAGGAAAGATAGAACCGGGGGCTTTTGAAATGCAGAACGGTGAAACTATAGCTGCAATGGAAGCAGACTAAACCTACAAATATTCAGGTATGAAACAGGCTAAAAGAATTGACCATGGCACTATGAAAGCCGAATTGACAACCGAATTTGTCAGGAGGGTAAGGCGGGTATTACGAACTAACTTAAACAGTAGACATTTGTTTAAGGCTCTCAACACATATGCTTGCTCTGCGCTAAGCTACTCTTTTGGAAAAAATTGAAACTATAGCTGCAATGGAGCAGAGCGGACATCCAAAACCTGCAAAGAAAAATAAGGACTCTCCTAACAAAAGCACAAAAACATCATCCTCGGAGTGCTATTGCACGTACAATGCTTCCAAGACACCAAGGAAGAAGAGGATTGGTGGATATTGGTAAGTAGCTCGACCAACAAATAATAAACTTACGTTCATATTTCCACAGGTTAGCGGACTCTTCCACACTATATCGAGCAATATGCGAGGCAGACGATTCAACGCCGCTACAGTTAAGGGAACAAGATATTACTTCTCACCACCAAACAGACCAAGAGAAGTTACAAACTTGGCTACAGAAGCCACTTCATGGACGGCATCCTAATGAGGTCAATCAGGAAAATGTCGACAACTCAGCGTCGAACTAGTGGTTAATTTCAGGACAGATGTTTCCGGAAACGGAGGGCTTCTTGTTAGCTATCCAAGACCAGTTTATTCCGATGAAGAACTATCGGAAATTCATCATTAGAGATACCTCAATAGAAAATGACCAATGCAGATATGGCTGTCAAACATCGGAGACAATTCAGCATATAACTGGAGGATGCCAAGCGTTTTCCGCAACCGAGTATAAGGAAAGACACGACTCAGCCGCTAAGATACTCTACCAAGAGTTAGTAGAAAAGTTAAATCTATTACAGGTAGGAAAAGTACCTTATTACAAGTACAATTCGGAGCCCATTCTTGAGAACAACCAGTTCAGGTTATATTGGAACCGAATGGTTCTTATGGATCAGACAGTAGCTCATAATAGACCAGATATTATACTAATAGATAAAATTTCTAGGCGATCTACACTAATCGACATTGCTGTACCTAACAACAACAACCTAGGGCCGAAATACAACGAGAAGATCGCCAAATACAGGGATCTGGAGGTTCAAATCCGAAGAAAATGAGGAATGAACAGCGTCCAAACGATTCCCATAATACTGTCAACAACTGGAATGATACCAAAGAACCTCCTGCAGAACATCAAGGGACTGTGCTTTAGTGAGCATCTGTATAAATCTATGCAGAAAGCAGTTCTCCTTGCAACCGTGAGAACCTTCCGAAAGTTCTTAGGAAATATAGAAGACAACGTCACCTAGGACCCGATAACATGGAAAGGGTTCCCACAGAGCTTCATACTTTCGGTGTCTTTGTATGTCTGGTATGAGTCAATAATCCCTGGAGGGAGTGCGAAGCCGTTTGGCTTGTAAATCATAATAATAATAATAATATTCCCTGGAGGGAGTGGGAAGCAGTTTGGCTTGTAAATCATATAATAATAATGTCTGGTCGGCAGTCTGCTGCAGCCAGCAGTATACTTGTCGCTGCTATAATGCGTAGACATTACAGCCAGCAACGCCAGCTATCCGCTGACCTTTAACCATATCCTTTCTCTACCTTTTAAACATTCTTCTGTCCTGACCCACATACCCTTAATTCCTACATAATTCCTTAGGAAGCACTTCCTTTTAGCTTTTCGATTGGACCTGGCAACGAATAAATCCAGGGTTTCCCTCAACCAATCGTAGGAGGCGATTAAATGAAGAGAACTTTCAGATTTTAAATAATGAAATGTCGACTGTAAAACATAATGTACCCCAGGTGGGTAGGACCCATGGTCCAGAATCCCACATCGCAGAAGCGGTCTGCTCCACGGATTCTGGGGGGAGCAACATTTTGACATCGCAAACTTTAAGTGGCAGGGTGTTGAGGAGACGAACCCCTGTTGCACAAGAAACTACAGCCCAACAACAACATGAGAGCCAAACAACAACGATAGCTCCACCCTCCAAAGGTGCTGCGCAGGAACATCAGCCAGGGCTCACTCAGGCGGGACTTCCAAGACAGCGCATAAAATGGACAACATTAATGAACGAGATAATAATGCGCATTTTTTACGGGGTGACTCAACTAGGACGGGAAACGATTGGCTACAGACAACAGCTACATGCCGAATTTTGTAGGGAATATCCAAGCGTACAAGGGTCACAACAGAGAATAGCTGAACAACGCAGAGTTATTCTCTGAAATAAATTAATCTCAGAAGGGCAACTCCACATCGTCAAAGTGGAAATAGAACTAAAGATAAAAAGCACCGACGATAATGATGAATAAACCGCAGAACCTCCGCCACAGCCAGACCCCGAGACTCAAGAACAACCAAACAACGGCATGAGGGAGGACATCGCTGAAGACCAGCAACAACAACAACAATTACATCAGCACGAGGGCCAAACAACTCCAAGAGCTCCACCTGTCGAAGATGTGTGCGAGAACCCTAACCAATTCTCACTCATGCGGGACGACCAAGACAGCGCATGAAATGGACTATGCCCATGAACGAGTCAATAATGCGCACTTTATAGGGTGATTCAACTAGAACGAGAGATGATTGGCTACATACAACAACTACACGCCGAATTTTGCAGGGAGTGCCCACACATGCAAGTGTCACAGCAGAGAATAGTAGACCAATACAGAGTTATTCTCGAAAACAGCCTAATTCCTATAACACGGCTTAATACCATCCAAGCGGAAGTTGAACATGAGATCAGGGGCACTGACAGTAACAACATTCCGATTACTGAACCTAAGCCACAACCGGAACATGAGGTCCAAGAAACTGGGTGTCATGTTAGTTGGATTTTACCAGCTTATGTTTCAGATGCTCTGAAGTCCTTGCATATGACCATCTACTGTGCCGCGACTGCTATAGCTCGAGTTTTAGAAATTAAAGTTACAGCAGAGCGCCGATCAGCAAGAACAGAACCCAACACACCACCATGGGAAAGAACAAGTAAACTGCAAAAACGAGTTGAAGAAATCATGAATTGTGTCCGATATCATTCGCAACAAGATACAGCGAATGTTACTGCTCAGCAATGCCTTAATGCGCTGATATAGAAGCTCTCTATTATTGCAGGACGGCTAAAGAGATAAAAGACCAGCAATAACCAAAAACGCGACAAAGCGCTGTTCCAGCCATCGGAAAAGACTTTCTACCGTAAGCTAGACTCTCCACCTAATATGACAGATAATAGATATCCCAATAGAGAGCAGGTAGAAGAGTTCTGGGGAAACCAACTTTCCACACCAGCCAATTGTAGCATCGCAGCTAGCTGGATCTATGAAAAATACCAAATCTGCCGAGACTACAGCCAGATGCAGTTTTAGCCATTTACCACCGAGAAAATTTCAAGAATAATCAAGGAATCCCATAACTGGAAAGCTCCAGATCTCGACAGGATCCAGAACTACTGGCTAAACAATTTCTGGTGTATACACCATCAATTGGCTAATCGTATTAATGATGTTTTTCTTAACCCAGCAAAAATACCGTTGTTCTTGACAGAAGTTATTACGTACCTCCTACCAAAGGACTAACACAACAGACATGACCCAGCTAAGTATAGGACAATCACTTGTCTGCCCAAACTGTAAGGTGGTCACCTCCTGCTTAAACCAACGCATTTATGCACATTGTGAGCAAAATAACATCATTGCAGCTCAACAGAAAGGATGCACGAGGGGAGCAATGGGATGCAAGGAACAATTGATTGTTGACTCGGTCATATGTGACCAAGCCTGTACCAACCGAAGAAACCTCTTTGCTGCCTACGTGGATTATAAGAAGGGCTTGGACTCAGTGCCACGTGAGTGACTCAAAACTATATTGAGAATGTATAGGGTCGATAATAATTTTGTTTCCTTTTCAGAACGCATCATGTCTACCTGGAGAACTAGAATCCAATTGCAAGTGCCATCCAGGGACACCATCGAAATTACCTCCGTTCCGATACGAAGAGGAATATTTCAGGGCGATCCACTTAGCCCATTGTGGTTCTGCTTGCAATGAACCCACTATCACACCGTTTGAACTCCACCAGATATGGCTTTATTATTAGAAATAACAATGAAGAGGTATTAAAATTGAATCATATATGGATGATCTGAAACTGACGGCTGCTACCAAAAATCAGCTGGAACAAATGCTTAAAATTGTGGAGGAGTTCTCCGGGGATATCGAAATGCAGTTTGGACTTGACAAGTGCCGTATTTTGAACATCGTTAAAGGAAAGATAGAACCGGTGGCATTTGAAATGCTTAAAGGTGAAGCTATAGCTGCAATGGAAGCAATACAAAGATACAAATACCTAGGTATGATACAGGCTTAACGAATTGACTATCGCACTATGAAGGCCGAATTGACTATCGCACTATGAAGGCCGAATTGATAATCGAATTTGTCAGGAGGGTAAGACGGATGTTATAAGCTAGTTTAAATAGTAGAAATTTGTTTAAGGCGCTCAACACGAACGCATGCTCTGCGCTTAGCTGTTTTTTGGAATTGTAAATGGAGCAGAAAGCACATTGAAAACCTGCAAAGGAAAATAAGAACACTGTTAACAAAAGCCCACAAACACCACCCACGGAGTGCATATTGAACGTACTATGCTTCCAAAACACCAAGGAGGAAGATGATTGGACGATATTGGTAAGCAGCTCGATCAACAAATAATAAACTTACGTTCTTATTTCAACAGGTTAGCGGACTCTTCCACACTACATCGACCAATATGCGAGTCAGACAATTCAACGCCGCTACAGCTGAGGCGGGATATTGCTTCTAACGACCGAACAGACCAAGAGAAGTTACAAGCCTAGCTACAGAAACCACTTCATAGACGGCATTCAAATGAGGTCATTCAAGACAATGTCCAATTACTGATTGATTTATGGACAGATGTTTCCGGAACCGGAAGGCTTCTTGTTAGCTATTCAATACCAGGTTATTCCGATGAAGAACTATCGGAAATTCATCATCAGAGATCCCTCACTAGAATATGACCAATGCAGATATAGCTGTCGAACATCAGAGATAATCCAACACATAACTGGAGTTTGCCAGGCTTTTGCCGCAATCGAGTGTAAGAAAAGACACGACTCAGCCGCTAAGGTACTCCACCAGGAGTTAGCAGATAAGTTAAAATTATTGCAGGTAGGAAGAGTACTTTAATACAAATACAATCCAGAGCCCATTCTTGAAAACAACGAGTTCAAGTTATATTGGGACCGAACAGTTTTAATGGATGAGGCAGTTGCTCATAATAGGTCAGACATTATACTAACAAATGAAATTTCTAAGCAAACTACACTAGTCGACATTGCTGTACCTAACAACAACAACCTAAGGCCAAAATACAACGAGGAGATCGCAAAGTACAGAAATCTGGAGGTGCAAATCCACAGACAGTGGGCAATGAACATCGTCCACACGATTCCCATAATACTATTAACAACTGGAGTGATACCAAATAATCTCCTGCCGAAAATGAAGGGACTGGGCCTTAGTGAGCATCTGTATAAACCAATTCAGAAAGCAATTGTCCTTGCAACCGGGCGGGTCGTCCGAAAGTACAGAAGACCACGCGTCCTAGGACCCGATAACATGGAGAGGGTCCCCACAGAGCTTTATACTTTTGGTGTCTTTGTATACCTGGTATGAGTCAATAATCCTTGGAGGGAGTGAGAAGCCGTTTAGCTTGTAAATCTTATAATAATAAAATAAATCTTTCTAATGGTAAACTCGGTCAGTGTATTGCTGTTCGGCCCCAATAACCGGGTTCAAAAGAGATGCAATCTACCCTGTCTGGTCAAGTAACACCAAGTTACTGAAAAAATGATAATAATTAATATACGTTGAACTGACAATATACTAAAATTCTAGCCTCTAGTAGCATTACAACGCCCATCCTTTTACTATTAAATAACCCCTAAAACGTCTCATTACTATTTCCATACTGACTAGCTACTTCAGTAGCCCAACTGCCTAACTACTACAAAGTGACAACTGCAGATATGTAGTTCTCTTCGGTGTACAAAATAAAACAAATAAAATCCCTAGATTTAAACAGCCAGTAAACACAAATACCATGAGATTGTAGATTTCATTTACTGATAATAAATATAATCAATAATATTCACAATATTTAAAACTTCCAGAAATTATTAGATTTCGTAAGTAGTAGTTGCAATCCCAAATATAATAAAAAATCCTTTAAAATATTATAATATTCAAGCACCGTCTAACAGTACACCATGAGAAGAGTCTCCTCCATTAAGTTTAATATACGAGGTTTGTCCCAAAAGTATCGAGTCTGCATTCATATCTCCTCATCAAAACTTCCGAGCGACCTCTGTGGGGCATAAGCATCACCAGTGAGTCTTCACGAACTTGTTGGAGTGTGAAGTTACCGACTGGACGTGTTAGATCGTGAACGGTGTGCGTGTCTTTTTTTCATTTGTCGCATTTTGTTATTGTAAAAAATGACGAAAAAATTAGATCAACGAATTTGCATCAATTTTGCTTTAATTTTGGAAAAACTTGCTCGGAAACAATTAATATGATGAATAGGGCATTTAAAGAAACACATCTACAGTCTTCACAGTGGAATCGCCAATGCCAAAAAAAGCACGTTAAAGTCGGAGCAAAGTGACGACAATGTTGACTGTTTTCATTGATTATGAAGGTATTGTGCACCACGAATATGCTCCGAGAGGTCACACGATCACTAAAGAATACTACGTTGAAGTATTGAAAAGATTGCGTGACGCAGTCAGAAGAAAACCGCCACAAATTTGGACAAGCGGTGATTGGCTGCTTCACCACGACAATGCGCCAGCGCATTCATGGAACCTTGTGCAGCAATATTTAACAAAGCACCAAGTCGTACAGCTTCGCCAGCCTCCATACAGTCCCGACGTAGCTCCTTGGAACTTTGGGCTCTTTCCCAGATTAAAAATGCTGCCCAAAGGACACCGGTTCGATGATAAAGAGACAGTTGAGACTAATGCGACGAATGCACTGAAGGCAATTCCTAAAACTGACTTCCAGAACTGCTTTAGGAAGTGGAAACACCGCTGGGAACGTGTTATCCAATTAAATGGGGACTACTTTAAAGGATGTCACTCACTTGTGTGCTGGTACTCCACAGTGTCCAAGGCACTACATTCAGAGGACATATTATCGCAGAATGTCAACATTTTGGAGCTAATCACTCATCCGCTTGGAGCTAAGAAGGAGTGATACTACTCTTCACTACATTTAGTTCACAGTGAGGTACATTCATCTACAATAACAGCCTAGATCTAATTTAGGTCTCCAGCAGTGGAAACGGGAAACTAGGAAATAAAACCCTTAAAAGAAAATATCAATCAAAATGATAATCCTCTTTCGTTTAGTTTTCCGTATTAAATAAAATCCTTACCAATAATTTTCGAAGGGAGTTTTGTTATTCTACAAAACACTTGGAGAGGCACAAGCCAGCAACAGTTTTAAGTTAACCAGAAAATTAGGTAATAATGGACAGCGCTATCCATCCCAGACGAGGAAAAACCTTAGCCAAGTATATAAACAATTCCAAATCCAAAGTGGTAAGACCTTAGAAAATCCTTAATTGGAGCAAGCTAGTCTAGCCAGTGTTAACAGATTCATTTCCGTTACTTTACCTTGTGACTTCGACTATCAAAATTCCAAATTGATGAGAATTAAATCACACTGGCACAGTAAGCATTATCTGATACCAATTCAGATTAACATCGAACAAAGATAATGGTCGAAAGCACCTCCTATCAGTTGTTTTATCGCAAATCAAACAGTGACAGAAAGTCACTCTTAACCACTCCAAATCTAATTATCAAAATATATGCTCACTGTTAAACTATAGCCCGACGAGCATGATTCAAATCTTGTCATCGTAATAAACCACTATTCCTAGAGAGTAAAAAGGTACCCAAATTTATATTTCACAAGTGGCTTTATTCAGCTGCATAACACAAAAAAGTATTTTTATACAATATTATTTAATATTATACCAACATATCTAAATTACTTTTCGGTTCATCATTATATTTATATATGCTTCAAAATTAGACTTGTAAGGTCCTTTTGAAAATACAGTGTGTCCGGTACCTCCTAATTTCGCGAGGACATTCAGGGGAGGTTAAAAGAACCCTACTTCGTCATAGAAAAAAATCGTGCCGCTTAACGGTACAGAGCACTAAAGGGGTACCCAGCGATTTACCTTATAGGCTCTAAGTTTTGAACCGACTTGGATAATTTAATGAAATTTTAATATTTTATAGAAGCCATAAAGACACATTAATCCATACTACAGTAGCGTCTCAGCGTAAAGTGCCGCTTGTATTAGATTTCATATTTTGTCTAATATAAGTTGCTTAAAGGATTTATTTTTTCGATGCTGGGGTGCGCTGGCCTATTCTGTAATGACGAGAACTAACAAGTTCGAAACCGGTCTACAGATGGCGGTGCACCACCATAGGAAAGGCTTCCACCCTTTCCTGGTATTCTTGCAATCTGAGATAGTGCTTTGTATCTAACTGTGTTAGAACAAAGTACGTTTGTCCTTATAGTATAAGGTTTTTTCAGTTGGTTGAGAAATAAGTTTCTCTTATATTATTTTATTTTATACACCCAACTGCAAGTATATTATCCACTTTTGGTATATATACAGATCTCTATGAGATTGTATTCAGATTGCGTGGAATGCTGGGAGATGACGCCATTTGTATTAGATTTCATATTTTGTCTAATATAAGGTGCTTAAAGGATTTACTTTTCCGATGCTGAGGTGCGCTGGCCTATTCTGTACTGACGAGAACTAACAAGTTCAAAATCGGTCTACAGATGGCGGTGCACCACCATAGGAAAGGCTTCCACCCTTTCCTGATATTCTTGCAATCTGAGATAGGGCTTTGTATCTAACTGTGTTAGAACAGAGTACGTTTGTCCTTATAGTATAATGTTTTTTCAGTTGGTTGAGAACTAAGTTTCTGTTATATAATTTGATTTGACATCATCGGAAAAAATTTTTCGGTCGATTTGTTTTGGAGAGAAGGCTCAATGGTGAAATTTATTTACATTTTTTGCAGCAAAATTTAATTAACTTATTGGAGGACGTGCTTCTTGATAGAAGAAAGCAGATGTGGTACATGCACGATGGTACTCCACCTCATTTTGAACGTATAGTATGTCAACACTCGATGAGTAGGTTGACGTGAGTAGTGAACATAACCCGATTCTCTCGATCCCCCCACTCCTCGACCTTGACCTTGACCTTGCTTCACCCCTCTTTGGCCCCGCCCACATGTCCTTGTCATTGACCTTGAAAGTGCACGTGTCCTTTGGCCTTGGCCTTGTGTTCAAGGTTGTGTGTGTGACCTTGACCTTGACCTTGGTCGAGACGACCTTGACTTTGTTGAAGGTCATCTTGGGTGTGTGACCTTGAAGATATGTTACGTGGTTGGGGGTGACCTTGAATGGTTTTATATAGGGTATGGGGCAGTTTCATTCATCAGTTGGCTCTGACTTGTATAGGTAGTACATGTGTTAATATTTGACAAATCATGGCATATGTTTGTGAAAATTGCGGTTCTAAGTTTACTAATATTTATAATATGAGACGTCATCAAAGAGAATCGTGTGCGGCGAGATTTAATGAAGTGCCTGGAGGAAAACGGCTCCGAATTGAAGAGTATACATCGACGATTCCGCTAATTAATTGCGCTACATGTAATGTAGATGTTCCAATAAATCATATGTCGGTGCATAAACGAACACAACAACATAAAAATAATTCATGTTTGCCGGTATGTCATGGTGTGCAACTCGTTGAATGTGCCTTCAAAAGGAGAATTGCAACCTATCGGGTTAGCAGTGATATGGAGCATTCCGATTACGTAATGTTCTTTGCAGACATTAAATCCAAGGTGGTGGAACTTGTTAATAATTTATTGCGTGTGCATCATGCTTTAAAAGTTAACATGACAGCTGTTGGCGAGTACATGCTTCCATCACAAGAAATATTCAGTGAAAAATCCTTCAACACTGCTAATCAAATAATTAGTGTAGAAAGTGATTTGGATGCCGTTTACCATTCTTTCACCGAATTAATAAAAACGCAGGCGACAGAGTTCCAGGAGAAAGATTCAGGTATGGAAAAATCAAAACCCGATATATTAAACTGATTTTTATATATTATTTTTCTTGTTATAGGATGGGCTCTTGTGCGAATTTTATACTTGGAAGTTGGTATCAACAAGTATATGCCTATGGGTGGCTCATCATACATCAAGTTGCCGTGTTCTATTGAAAAGAAAGGAGCTGTCGTCAATGTGATTAACCAGGACGAATTTTGCTTTGCGTGGGCTGTAACATCAGCATTGTTTCCTCCAACAGCAGAGCCTTCACAGAAGACATCCTACCCCCATTTTTCTAGAGTGCTAAATGTAACAGGTATGGATTTTCCAGTAAAATTACGTGACATTAAAAAATTTGAGGAAATGAACAACATATCAATTAACGTATACGGTCTGGAATCTAAATATGAAAATAATGAAGTAATACATGAAGTTATTGGTCCACTGAGGTATGCGTCAAAAAAGTTGGATAGGCATGTAAATTTATTGTTAATTACAAAAGACTGTAGTAGTAAAGATGGCGGTGAACATTTTTGTGATACGACTTGCTCAAAGAGTCATTATTGTTGGATTCGGGATTTATCACGTTTAGTTTCAAGTCAAATTAGTTGTCAACAACATAAAATATATTTCTGTGATGGTTGCCTCATTTATTTTAGTACACCGTCAGCTTTAACTTTACATCAAAGCTACGATTGTAACCACATTTTCACGCAAACACCCTCAGTGGATTTAAAAATCGATAAATTTGGAAAGAGTGTGCCGGAAAATATTTTAAAATTCGAGGGTATAGAAAAGCAAATGCGCGTTCCATTCGTGGTTTATGTAGATTTCGAATCTGTTTTAAAACCCGTTGAAACGGTACAACCAAACCCACAAAATTCTTACACTGTAAAAAGTTTTAAACATGAACCATATTCTTTTGCTTATTTAATTAAATGCTCTTTTGACGACTCACTTTCGAAATTTGAGCTATTTCGGGGGAATAATGCAGCTCAAGTCTTTGTGGATCGTATCGAGTGTGATTTAAGGGCTCTATACAACACATATTTAAAAGACATTAAGCCTATGAAACCGTTAACGCCTGAAGAAAAAAGGGAGTTTAATGATGCTAAAATATGTGGTATATGTGAAGGCCCTTTTGAAGAGGGTGAGATTAAAGTACGAGACCACTGTCACATAACTGGTGCAAAAAGATTTGGTGCTGCACATTCCGTTTGTAATTTAAATTATAAATTACCCTCTTTTATCCCTATCATATTTCATAACTTAAGCGGCTACGACAGCCATTTATTTATAAAAGAGTTATGTAAATATGGGGATAAAATTGGTGTTTTGGCTCAAAGTAAGGAAAAGTACATATCATTTACCAAAAGCATTTATGTGCACGATTATTTTGATAGTAAATGTGGAAAAGTCAAGAGGAAATATTTAAAGTTGCGATTTATTGATAGTTTTAAATTTCTGTCAACGTCTTTGGAAAATTTAGGCAGCGGTTTAAACGACGACGATTTTATTGAAACGCGGAAACATTTTTCAAATATCAACCAATTTAATTTGATGCGTCAAAAGGGTGTTTTTCCCTATAGCTTTATTGACTCTATAGAAAAAATGGAAAATACATGTCTTCCAAGTAAAGATGAATTTTATGATAATTTACGGGAAGAACATATTAGCGATGAAAGCTATAGAAGAGCAAAAGAAGTATGGCGCTTGTTTGGGTGTAAAACTTTGGGGGACTATTCGGACGTGTATTTAAAATCAGATGTGTTGCTATTGTGTGATGTTTTTGAGCAATTTCGGAATAATTGTTTAAAATTCGATAAACTTGATCCGGCACATTACTATACCCTTCCAAGTTTATCATTTGATTGTATGCTACGTATGACTAAGGTAGAGTTAGAGCTCTTAACTGATATAGACATGATACATTTTTTTAAGAAAGGTATACGCGGCGGCATAAGCCAGTGTACAGAAAGGAAGCACATCGCTAATAATATTTTTTTACCAGACTATGACCCAACAAAACCTTCTTCATTTATAACATACCTTGATGCTACAAATCTATATGGTCATAGTATGTCACAAGCATTACCATATGGTGGTTTTCGATGGTTAAGCGAGCGCGAAATTCTGGATTTAAATATTATGGCTGTTGGTGATGATAGTTTACATGGCTACGTTTTGGAAGTGGATGTGCATTATCCGACTGAGTTGCATGATGCACATTCTGATCTTCCATTTCTAGTAGAAAATATCATACCGCCAACAGAAAACGCTAAATTACCTAAATTAATTCCTAATTTACAAGATAAAAAAAAATACATTGTACACTATAGAACTTTAAAACAAGCCATCGCCAACGGCTTAGTGGTAATGCAAACCCATCGAGTATTACAGTTTGAGCAATCAAAATGGCTAAAATCGTATATTGATTTTAATACCAATTTACGTAACAAGGCCACCACAAAATTTGCGAAGGACACTTTTAAATTAAAAAATAACGCGATATTTGGTAAAACTATGGAAAATGTGGAAAATCGAAAGGATATAAAATTAGTAACACATTGGGAGAACAGTGTAGGCAGAAATGGAGCTAGAGCACTAATATCCCGCCCCAATTTCAATAGTAGCTCGATATTTACCGAGAACTTTGTTGCTATACATATGAATAAAGTTAAAATATTGTACAATAAACCAATTTATATCGGTTTTTCCATATTAGATATATCAAAGACTGTAATATACGATTTTTATTATAATTTTATTAAATCCAAGTTTGGCGATGATGCTTCGTTACTTTACACCGATACTGACTCGCTTATATTAAAAGTGTATACGGAAAACTTTTATCAAACTATATCAGAAAACCCCGAAAAATTCGATACATCAAATTACCCCGAAATTAATAATTTCAACATAATTAAAAGTAATTCTGTAGTTGGTAGAATGAAAGATGAGTTTCCTGGTGATCCGATAATAAGTTTTTATGGTACCGGCGCGAAGGCTTATTATGTAAAGTCCATTAATAATGAATTAAAAAAAGCCAAAGGTATCAAA
The DNA here is from genome assembly GCA_034092305.1 of Diaprepes abbreviatus. Classification (NCBI taxonomy): domain Eukaryota; kingdom Metazoa; phylum Arthropoda; class Insecta; order Coleoptera; family Curculionidae; genus Diaprepes; species Diaprepes abbreviatus. The sequence continues at coordinate 1,633,990 of JASJET010000161.1, read as the reverse complement.
AAATGTGTTATCGAGAAAGACCTTCATCAGGAAGACTACCAAAGAATTGTTGAACGGGGTGGTTTGATATTAAGAAAGATGAAGACATTTAGAAGTGAATTACATAACATTTATACCAACATAATAAATAAAGTAGCATTGTCACATAGCGATGATAAACGTTATGTAATTCCCAGTTCAACCAAAACTCTACCTTGGGGGCATGCAGACATAGATTTTTACAAAACAGACCCGGAAGAAAACTTAGCAAATTTAGTCACCGTGTTGGAATCATTTCTAAGTCAGGACAGCACGTAATCTGGAAAATCCATATTTCATTATTTGTATTGTTTTTATTATTTCTATTAAACATACAACATTAATATGTAACGATAGTATTGTAATTTTTTTTTTTTTTTTTTTAAATAAAAAACATGTATTCATTACTTGATTGCTTTTTTATTGAACCTTTATTTTAAAATTATAAATATAATGAAGTGTCGACAAATAACAAACTGTAAAAGTTATTGTTGAAAAATTTGTCTAATAGTAAATTAAACGCAAAGGTCTACGAGTAAATGTTTAATGTGAAACAGGTTTGCTGACAAGATCCTCCATAGTCTTTTCAATTTTCAACATTCTAGAGTTAAGTTCATCACGCAGTTCGTCTTGCCTAAGTTCATATATTGCAATAACAGTATCATCAATGTATCCTCTCTAAGTTCTTGACCGGTTTCAATTAATTTCTTGCGTACGTAACCTTCAAGTTGGTTTCTGAATATATCTTTAATAACAATTGTTGAGTCATGTAAAGCTTTCTGCGTATCTTGCACACACTGAGCAAGGTTATTATCAACATAATTTCGTGTGGTCGCATCGTCTCCTTCAAGAGGTTCTGCTAAATAGCACAATCTTTTGCTTCCCATGTCGTAATCTCCATTAGGTGTAAGTTTAAAACCTATTCCTGAAGGACCTCGCATAAAGTTAAAATCCTTAAATTTTCTTTTGCGACCGAACTTATCAATAGTGTTTACTTCTGACATTGTTATGTGAGACTGATTTGAAACCATTAGATTTCACCCTAATATATGGTTCTATTTCATTAATAAACGGACTCTGCAGAAAAATATGGATTGCAAAACGTATTTTAGGTGATGTTTAATAAATACACATACAGATTCATTTTACTATTGTTTTATTGAAAAAAAAATTAAAATATAACAAAAGATTGAGTTTACTTTTTATTATTAAAAAAAAAATAAAAAAAATAACAAACAAAAAAATTAAAAATTAAGAAATAAAATACATGTTAATTTCTTCTGTACAGGTAAGCTTCTTCTATGACCCAATTTCTTCTCTGGATGGCACGTTCATTAATGTCCTTGAACTGGTAGTAAACTAGTCCACAAAAGCCGCATTGTACAAATTTAACCCTGAAAAGGTCAATGTAGTTGAAGTCGTACGTAAGATCATTTCGCCAGCAGATACCTAGTCTTTTACAATGATGACAAGTTAAATAAAAAGCTTTTGGTATATGACTGTATGTTTTGGCTGCTTCACTAGGTTGTTCATCGGTTGGCAACATGATGTTTGAATATGTTGTACTTTTCAATCGCGGTACTCTAATTATGTATTACTTTTTAAAATAACCTTGACAGGACCAAAAAAAATCCTTGAAAATTACAACCTCGAAAACGACCCTGACATTGACGGGTACTTTGACCTTGGCCTTGGCCTCGCATCTAACAAGTTTAGTACTATATTTATATGCTTCTTTAAAATAACCTTGACAGGGGCAAAAAAAAAATCCATGAAAATTACAGCCCTGAAAACGACCCTGGTATTGCCGGTTACGTCGGCCTTGGCCTTGGCCTTGCATCTGACAAGTTTAAATATTATACTTAATGCATCGAACAAAAGGAATAAAGGCGGTGTAGTGGGGGAAATGGGCATAAAAGCAGACTTGCTGGCTCGAGCTCTTCACAGTTCGTCAGAACAGCAAACAGTACAGTGCTAAGAAAAAGTTAATTGTGTGAGTTTGAATATCGAAAATGTCTAGTGTACGGTCTCTTTTAGATGCTCTTGACGTGAGCTGCGGTTCACAGCAAGGCATGCTGGATAACATGAGTGGTTTAGAAGTGTTAAGTCCGGGGGTGTTCGAGAACTGGAATGGCGTGGAGCATGAAGATGCCGAAGACCGAGCCCTCAACGATGGTCGCGACGAGGAGTTAGTTCAGTCGGCAGCGCAATTCCTGGAATGCTGGACGGAGGAGAAGGAGCCAAAGATAAATGTGATTAGTGATGTGGTTGTGCGAAAAGCATCGCGGCCTAGGGAATCTTCTCCGAAAGCTTCAAAACTGAAAAAGCTCTTGACTATGCGGAAGTCGGAAATCGCCGATAAAAAAACATTTTATTCGGCGATTAAAGGTGTGGGACAAGGGAAGAAGAAAAAGTTTAACTTTAAGCGTCCTTCCACCCCTGTTCCATTACCCGACTTCCTAAAAACAGCACCGCAAGAGCCATTGTCAGTAGAAGTGGAAGTCATAGAAGGCCCCGATGGACCAACACCACCAACGCCACCAACACCGGCCAGCGTAGAGAATGAAATAGTGTCGGAGGTGAAGTCTTCCCCAGCGCCAGCGCCACTGTCGCCGATATTGGGGTGCCGGAAACCCATGAAGAAGCGGTTTAAGCGGTGTTTTGAAGGCGATGAAGTTTCCGCTGCTTCGTCGTCGTCGTCGTCGTCATCGTCTTCACCAAATAAAACCGCGTCTTCTTCCGAGCCATCACAACCGGAGTGGGTCGAAGACTTCACCAACTCTCAGAAGACCAAATTGACAGACATTTACGCCATGAAAAAACGCTTAGTGAATGAAGTGAACGAGTGTGCCAGTGACATTATAGAACTTGAAAGACAATTAGAGATAAAAAAGGTGAAATCTGCGCGGTTAAAAAGACAATTAGAGGACTTTAATAAATTATGTAGTAGGTGTTAGGTAGTTGTAGAGATTAGCTTTTAATTTATAGTATTAAGTTTGTAAATATATATATATATATATATATATATATATATATATATATATATATATATATATATATATATATATATATATATATATATATATATGTATATATATATATATATATATATATATATATATATATATATATATATATATATATATATATATAATGTAGTTAATAAAAAGTGTTTGATCAAATTTTTTATATTTTATAATGAGAATAAAAATGACTTGAAAATTTATTTTTGTGTGTTATTTCATATAGGCCCTGTCCCACATAATATTAGGTAATAAAAAAAAAAGAGTGAATAATCCACTAAAACTACGCAATAGCAATAGTTGTAAATATTTTCTGATAATATTTACAAGTATGCTAAAACATGGTTCGGTTTATGAAGTTAAGGTTCTGTCGCCAGAACTTCTAATACTTTGTATCTCAATATTGTATGTTTTTATGAAAAAAACATAAAATATTGGTTACAAAGTATTATAACCAACTAAAACTACGATCAAATTATTTTGTGGTCCTGAAAAGGACCGTTTGGTTGTAAAACATGCGACTCTTTTATTGAGTTGTGGAGTCGTACGGCCCGTCATCATCAGCGGGGGTGGCGGTGCTGTCCTCTGTGTATTCGATAATGAACCGCCAAAGTTCATCCCATCTAGGATCGTTCGGCTCCCACTCCAAACAATTCTCTGTGGTAGAATCTACCACAGGGCATTGGATGGGTTGTTGTTGTTGTTGTTGTTGAGTCGCTGACATATTGAACTAAAATGATTGTAATAAGTATTGGTGGTCGTATATATAGAGACAAATTAATGGTGGGGGGTGAAAACAAATGTCGTATTACGTATTGAGACCAAAAGTTGTTTGTGGTCTCAAATACGAACGAACGATTTAGCTGGGTTCCACCAGCACTTAAAGTTTTAATACTTTGTATCTAATATTGTATATTCTATACATACAATATTAGTAACAAAGTACTAATATGTACTAAAACTACGATCAAAGTATTTTGTGGTCCTGAAAAGGACCGTTGTTGTGTGCCCTTAAAAAGGGCCAGGGAGAGTGTGGGCTTATGGTGCCCCATCCTCGCTGGTCGACCACCAGCTTGACGAATCGCAGGGGCCTTGTGGGTCGTCGGGTGTTGGTGATGCTGGAATTTCCAGCACCGCATCTTCCGTCGAGTCCGGCTCTGGCTGCGGCGACGGAGTTTCGAGTCTTTGTAAGACCCAATCACCCGCGTCGTCTAATTCCACTAGACCCGGATCATGGTCATATACTAGCGGAATCGGCTCATCCAAGTCGTCCCAACGTAGGACGTCAATTTCAAAATCCACCTCGTCGTCGTCGTCGAAGACTTGCAGGTCTCCAACGTTGTCGGCTACGGTGTCATCACTAAAGATGGATGAGCCTCGGCTGGCGGGTCTTTCTTCCTCCATGTTCATCGTATGAGGGTTGATGAATATATGACTGTGTAACTGACCCAGTCTCATATATATAGAACTACCCCCACCCCACCAACGGATTCTAAATGTTATGTATTGGTGAGAGCTTATAGAATTATTGATTTTTTCAAAAACTTTAAATAAGGAATTAGATTTGTTTAGACAATAAGACTTATTCTTAATATTTTGTGAAGAATACATTACAAAAAAAAAATAATAGAAACCTTGTTTGAACTGTTTTGAACATTTTCATAGGTTCTCAAGCATATAACTTGGCACTTAAGCTACGAGACAAATCGTCGTTAAACGAATATCTCGCCCCATAAGTGACGATTACTAAACTACGATCAAAATATAATGTGGTCCTGAAAAGGACCGTTTTTGTGGCCCTAAAAGGGCCTGGGGGGAGGGTGGGGTGCCTACCGTGGAGTAATACCCAACGATATTAACACCGACCTAGGTGCAGCCCTTGGTCTTCTCATTGGCGGCACCGTCGTCGTCGCTGGTGGTGTCGGCGTTGCAGGCGGTGCCGCTCCTGGTGCGGTACCCCCGCACTCCTCACACTTGCATATTTTGCCGGGCACGAATGGCCTGACAATGCCAATGATCCTTTTTGGACTTAGAAAAAAAAAAAAAAAACCCTCCCCTACAACTTCCACATACTCCCGTTCGGCGGCCCTAGCCTCCTAACTCGAGAATTTCAATTTTTTCGTCTAAATTTTTTGTCATTTTTAAGATTTTCCAAATTTTTTTTTCACCATTGTATTCTACTCAAAATTCTAGGTAATTAAAGTGCTTTTATTTTTTATCTATCTTGAACGGTTCCCGAGCTACAGCGCTTTAAAGAATTCAAATTACTAACTTTCTATAACCCTTTTTTTCAAATTTCATTTTTTCGAATTTTCAAAAATACTACAATATGTAGAAAAAAATTCTCTCTTTAATTTCCCAATACCGTTTTTCTCTAAATCTTCAACTTTAGCGCGTATTCAGCATTTTCAAAAAAAAAAAAATTATAATTTTTTTTACACCATCGCATTCTCCTCAAAATTTTGGGCTATCAAAGTGCTTTTATTTTTTTTCTATCTTGAACGGTTCCCGAGCTACAGCGCTTTAAAAAATCCAAATTACTAACTTATTGTAACCCTTTTCTTAAAATTTCATCTTTCCGAATTTTGAAAAGTACTACCATATGTAGAAAAAAATTCTCTTTCTAATTTCCTAATATCATTTTGCTCCAAAACTTCAACTTTGGCGCGCATTCACCATTTTTCAATTTTTTTTTGAAAATTTTTTTTTTACCTTTTTACTATCGGGAAAAATGCTTGCTTATAGTACTCGATTTCCTCTATAATTTTTTCTTATAACTTTTTTCCCTATTCCTAACCGTTACTTTCCTACAAATTTTCTAAATCGTTGTTTTCATATTTTGCCTTAAAAATTTTTTCTTGTGTTATTTAAGCTCTTTTTTCCACTTAATAAACCACCATTTTCTAAATTCCCGTACTCTTTTCTTAAAGAGCGGGCTTTTCCGCCAGCTTTTTTTTTTTGGTTGGGTTTCAAATAAATATAAAACTACTACTTCACTCATTACAAATTTATTGATTCAAGAACATTATTTTGTGTTACATATAATAGATACATTAAAATATAGATTTATTGGTCACCGAACCGTTTAATACATTATAACTAAAAAATGAGTCGTGAATAACTAATGCGTACACTTTAGTGTCTTTGGGGAATTTATTCTTTCTCGTTTGGAACTCCAATTTTACATCCACTGTCGATGAGTTAATCGCCTCTGGTTGATGACTGCAATTGATAATAAAAACGGGGTTTTTCATATATTCCGCGAACGTTATCATCGGATCGTTTATTTCGCGCCCGTAGTAGCTGCTTTGGAAGTTTTCGTAATTGTAATAGGCTGCTGCGTACAGTTTTTTGGCGAAATCTAAATTCCATCTTTCGTATGGATAAACGGTTGAATTCAGATACAGTCTAATGTCGCATACGTCGGCGTGGGTAAACTGGGTTGCGTTTTTTTCTTTCTTGTCGCAATTATTGCTGTCTTGAAACCCGACGATTATATAGCGCGGTCTTTCCAGACTTGTACTCGTTCTCAAGGCCCACACGTCGGAAGATGTTTGCCTTAAAGCTGGTAATTCGTACAGATCCCATTTACGATATGCCATTTGAATACTGGCATTGTTTCCTCCTTTATTAATGCGAGACAGTATTTTCAATTTTTGCTTATCGTCTGGAATGATGTGACGAATTTTCCATTCGATTTTGTCGATACTAATTTCTGCCTCTACTTCGCCGACGTAACAATTGGTAAAAGTGCGAGCTATAATCATAATAAGCTCTTGTTTTACGTTGAAAACACCTTTTGCGTAATCTTCGGCGAATCCCATAAGATATTTTAAGGGTAATTTCCCGGAGAATACGTTACTTGCCGTGTCTACGATATCTTGGTTTGCTTCGTCGAGACCCCATCCGCACGTCATGAGAGATCTTTGTTGCAAACTTCCGAATGAAACCATGGTTTTTAATGTCGTCGTAACTCCAGGTTTACGAACCACGGCGACCTGTTCACCTCCCATCTCGTAGCGAATTTCATCGAACAAAAATGCGAGGGCATTATTTGATAAAAAACATCTTTTCGTTGCGTCTATGGGTTTAAATTTTCCTTCGATATATATGTAACTTTCGGCGATATCCAGTATAATATCTTGAAAATTAATGGGGATACGGACTTCATCCGAATTGTTGAATGATGGAGATCCGTATGGTTTATACGTATGCTCTTCTAGACTAATAATGGAATTGTCCAAGATGGGCTCGGAGAAAACCTCTATTTTATCGCTGGTGGTGGAAATCATTTTCGCACTTTAAGACCGATTGATTTTAAAAATTTATAGTCTTCGGCAGATAACTGTTGAGATGTTTGTGATCTAACGTCTGGACGACGACTAACCTTGACGTTAACTCTTCTTTTACTTTTATTATGTTTCGGCGGTTCCCCCATCTTAGTCGACAGCACACACAATTGACGATTGAAGCAAAAACCCATTTCTATGAAAGTTTCTTCAGTTCCAATTTCACGATTATTTTCTCGCCTTGAAAATTGATTAGATCACCGCTATCGTCCAAGATGCGAAGAGTAATGTTGTCGATAAACTGACGTCCTGCCGGCATTAACGGCATATAAATATTATTTTGTGGTTCTTTACTGATTTTGTAACCGGGCTCCACGTCGATATCGAATTCGAACAAGGTATGACCTTCCACCGAATTCATATATGCTCCGGAAATTATATTACAATCTACGCGTATGATGCGTACTTTCATTATTTCCACCATCTCGGTTGATTCGTGCTTTTTGTCTCTTTTTAACACTGTATGATTAAATCCTAACATTTTACCGATACTCGCCTCTCCCCGGAAATCTATAGTATATTGAGATTTCAGTTCACATTTCAGCGTATTATTATTAGCAACCAAGTAAAAGATTCCATCGTTCTTTTCTTCAGTTGAAATCCTCAAAGCCTCCAACATAGCTTTACCTATCTCATCTATTTCATAGGCCCCAGGTGGAATCTGCAATTGTATCGGCTCGGTGGTGTAACCCTCCTTCATGTAGGCAAACTTATTGTTGCTTTCGTCCACATTAAAAATTGAATTGTATGTGTAAAATCCCAGCAATGCCAGACCATATTTGTTTTCTCTATTTAATTCGACTGGTGGATAAAAATCGGCGCTTAAGACGCTCGAGTGTCCTGTTAGTGTGAACGTATAAGACATGACTAACCATTAAAACATCACACATCTCGGTTTTATTCTTAGCGGCAACATTTAAAAAGATTCATCGTCACACCTTTTCTCACTGCATTAGATAGTGATGTTTTTATGCTATTTTCTGCTTTTATGCGCACATCGCTGATTTTGCAATAACAACAAAATATTTTTCTAGCCGTAAGATCCTCATCAGTCATAACCTCGTTTAAATTGCTGCTGCTGCTGCTGAAATAATGTTTGCAACCGCACTGATATTTTAATATATCGATATCGCTTTTAAGGTGCTCCGGCAACTTTTCCCAAACGAATGGAATTTCATTTGGGGCTAATGCAATCATTACTTCCTTGGACATGTTTTCTAACTGTTTCACGGTCATTTTCCTTAATCCACCGGCTAGATGAAATGCTTTCAGTGATTGCAACATTTTAGTATAGTTATTGCGATCCATTTGCGGTGTTAATGGTGACGATGATGATGATGACATCTTTTACGCTGATGATTCGACAAGAAACTTTAAGCACAAATGTCCACACCAGACTGTTCCAAAATCCTGTTGACGATCGTATGTATAGTAAATAATTTTTGATGGTTCCGATCCCGTTTGTAGATATCGTACCAATTCGATCGGTGGGGGTAAATCGCCGAAGCTGTCATAATATGTTACTTTAGAATTATTTTTTCTATAAGCTACCCAATGAGTCCCTGCACCACGCGTACTATCCAAATTCACTATTGCTGCTTCGTAACGTCGAGGACCTTGTCTAGGTAATAAATCCCTCATATAAACGCCTCGAAAGTGTCCTATTCTTTTCTTTTTGGCATATTTTTCTATATCGATGTTAGATAGTGGTCTTCGAGGTAGGGATTCAATTAGTTTTTTGATCTACGATTTAAAAATAATCCCATACCTTTACGATATGGCTTTAGAAACAAACCATTTCCTTTCGATTTTAAATACAGGCCGGCACCGGTTTTATCTTCGCTGCTTTTTTTTACTGCTTTTATGGCGCGCACAATTCCCGCTGCCCCACCGGCTAATGAACCCAAAGCTGATAACCCGGCAAAAATTGGTATTAATGGTAATATTCCACCAGTTTTAGGAATCGGTATTATTCTCGGTGTACGAACCTTCCTTTTGCCACCTGCCGCTTTTACCGATCTACGTGCTGCCGACAGAGCTATTTTAGATGCATTCATGACATTTTTTTCCAACACATTTTTACTTCCGGCTTTTAATAATTCCCTTCGAACTGCTTGTCGAATAGCTGTTCCGAAACTGGCTTTCCGAACATGTCGATTTTTATTAACACCTTTCCTTTTTGTATGACGCGTGCCTTTACTAGATGTTTTTTTTGTTGATAATGATGATGGTACACCCATACCAAAACGTTGTTTTCCTTTCATAATGTTTGTAACTAACCAAGCTGCTGTTTTTTCACCTAAACTGGAATCTTTCGATTTTACTCTATTCCAAGCACTTTGTTCGAGCTCGTAATCCGCTCGATGTCTCGCACTTATGTTGTCTTTATTATGTAAATAGGCTAAATCGTGTTTTTTGCATGCGGCATCCAAAGGATTAATGCCTGGATCACCTCTTGTTACACGTTTTATTACTTTTGTTCCGGGTCCGCAATATTGATAACCAGGAATGTGTACCTCGAATGGTAATTTATTTATTAACGAATTCACAATACCGTATCCAGTTTTGTTGGAAACGTGAAACCGTCCACTTCGTTTGACGCTCGGCATCTGAATGACAGTTTTTGTGAAAAATTGCCTATAAAATATCAAATTTTCCTAAGATGCGCGTTATCGATCTTAAACAAAAACTTCCTATTGACAATCTCGATGAAAAAGTCGGACTTGGATTTGAAAAGAAGATAATGAAGAGACACGGTCCTCTACTTCCTTCCTCTATTCGCGGCCTGTTAATTGGTCCATCCAATTGTGGAAAAACTAATGTCATGATTTCGCTGCTTACACACCCCCTTGGGCTACGTTTCGAAAATGTCTATATTTACTCGAAATCTCTGTATCAACCGAAATATGAGTATTTAAGGAAAATTTTAGCGCCCATCAAAGGTTTAGGCTACTATGCCTTTAGTGATTCCAGTAATATTGTGGAACCGTCCGATGCAAAACCAAACTCTATATTTATCTTTGATGATGTTATATGTGAAAAACAAGATGTTATAAGATCGTACTTTAGCATGGGACGTCATAAAAATATCGACTCCTTTTACCTAGCGCAAACATATTCGCGAGTGCCTAAACAGCTTGTGCGAGACAACGCCAATTTTATTATTATGTTTAAACAAGATGAGTTGAATATGAAACACATATTTTCCGACCACGTTTCACCGGATCTAACTTTTACTCAATTTCAAGAAACGTGCTCAAAATGTTGGGATAATAAGTATGGATTTTTAGTAATTGATAAAGACAGTGATGTGAAATCGGGAAGATACCGCAAAGGATTTGATAGCTATATATTACTGTAATAATAAGAGAAAACGCTCATTTGATTGTTGAAACGTCCTTTGTTAACATCATGAATAACGCGATCGACTTAAAACGTAAACTAGTGGAAGCTACCAATGCCGTCAGAAAAAAATTTAAACAAATTAAAGCGGCTAAAGAGTTTAATGTTGTGGAATTGGAAAAGTTTTACGAACCCATTTCTAAGCCGTTGACAACTATATCTGATGTGGTTAAGCAACGTCAGCAGCAGCAGCAGCAGCAACAACAACAGCAACAACATTATCCAGCTACAAAGCCACATAGTCTCAGTACATCAGTGCAGTCGACTCAAATATCAGGTTTTCCCCAACCTACACATTCCTTTCAAACCTCCACACCTATTCAGCAGCAGCAGCAGCAGCATCGCATTTCAAAAGAAGATATTAGCCAATCGGTGTTTGATACACCCTCGACATCAACTAATACATCTCTCGCATCCGCTGACACCACAACTTCCGATACTTTAAACGCACACCTGAAAGGATTACGTTCGAAACCATCTCTATACGATACTGTATATGGTGTACGTTTTGGTTCAAAAACAGATCATAACAAAAATTTTATTGGTAATTTAGAGGTGCGTTTTCGAAATGGAAATATTGTCTTATACAAAAAAGGGAAAAATATTGCAGAATATGGTGGATCACCGGCACTTTATGATTTGTTATTTCTTAAAACACCCCCAAGTGTAGGCAAGGAACAACAACAATTAAGTGATAATGTACTTTCAACGTACAAGGAAATTTTGGAATCAACGAATGCTGTCTACAACAATTTTAAAAAAAGTGATGGTTTACGGGAGACCAGATGGAACAAATATTTACGAATTATTAAACCTCTGATAATGGGCACAAAATTAGGTGGTACTATTACAAGAAAAAATCTCTCGGAAAAACTACAGTTACCCACAAAAAAGAAATTATCTTCGAAAAAATTTCAATATGTCTACTGGAACAAAGCTAAAGAGTTGGTGGATCGTTTACGTTTGTTGTGGAGTTCCAAAATGGCCGGTCACACTGGACACGAAAATGAAATTATGTCAATCATAGAGGAATTACGAGAAGAAGATATAATATATTAAGCTCAATATTTAATGATATTATTCAGTTCTTCCTTCGATCTGAAACCTTTAGTATTACTAATAATATGGAGCCCAGTCTAGAAAAAATCAAGATTGTTAATGAACTACATAGAACGGCTAGAAAAAATTTTGTAAGACGGCGCACGATAATAAAAGGATACAGAGATTTGTGGCAAATTGATTTGGCTGAAATGCAACAGTATGCTGATGAAAACGATGGTTATCGTTATATTTTGGTCTGTATAAATTGTTACTCGAAATTTGTCTATACCAAAGCCATAAAAAACAAGACTGGTATAGAAGTTACTAATGCGATGAAAAGCATCATTGAAGAGGCATCATATACACCAACAAATCTGCAAAGTGATCAAGGAAAGGAGTTCTATAATACAAACTTTCAAGCCCTGATGAAAAAATACAATATAAATCATTATTCCACTTACAGCACAAAGAAAGCTGCAATTGTTGAGCGAGTCATAAGGACTTTAAAAAATAATTTATATAAACAATTCTCGACAAGAGGATCTTACAAATGGATACATATATTATCGGCAGTAACAAAAACCTATAACCATTCGAAACATCGCACCATTGGAATGAAGCCTGCAGACGTGCAAGAAAAAACACATATTAAAGCATATGATTATTTAAAAATTGTACCTAAAAAATTTAAGTTTTCCATGGGTGACATTGTGCGTATTAGCAAGTACAAAAGCTTATTCGAGAAAGGATATACGCCCTCTTGGTCAACCGAATTGTTTAAAGTTGTAAAAGTTAACGTTACAAATCCACCTACTTACTTGTTGGAATCGTTAGAAGGTCAGCCTATAAGAGGGTGTTTTTACGAATCAGAACTACAAAAAACAAGCAGTCCTGACGTTTATCTAGTAGAAAAGGTCCTTAGACAACGCAAGAAAAATCACATCGAACAATTATTTGTCAAATGGCTAGGATTTCCCAACCACTTCAACTCTTGGATAGATAAAGCTAATATTGTTTAAATAACATATTGTATGACTATATTTTTTATTTAAAATGTAAAATAAATAAACAATATATTGTAAAATAAAGTTTTTTATTTCAATCTTCATTATTAAAAACAATGACAATAAAACATCATACACATAAATAACATTTCAATATTCTTGGAGGGAAGGTCCAATTCACCGACGACTACGACGTTATCTTCAAGGCTATGCCACTCGGAGTGCGTTCTCCTATTCTTTAACCTGCTTTTTTTAGATTTTTTTTGAAGTCGAGTCGTACGACAGTGCGCTTAATGAGTCATTTAAAGGCTGATGATAGAGTATTTTCTGCATAACTTCAATTTTTGTTTTAAGCTCACTATTATTTTTGTATATCATGGGGAGGACATCCTTGTTAAATATGTCACATATTACAACTGCAAAATTGTAAAACTTTCTATTAACAAAGTGTTTTGTCACAGCATCGTCATCATCTTTAGGTTCGCCTAAGTTGGTTATGATTTTTCCACCCATATCATACTGCCCATCCGCTGTAAGTTTAAAACCAATCCCTTGTGGCCCAGATAATATATGATATTTTTCATTATATTTCTGACGACCAAATTTATCAATTGTGTTGTTTCCTCGACTCATTTTCAATCTTTACTAAACTATTTTATTTTTATTTGCCCTACTTATATTAAATATTTCAGCTGAGAAAAAGAAACACTGACTATGATCTACTGGGTTGGTATGTTTATAAAAGAAATAAAATAAAACTGTGATTGTAACAGATATTTATTTACAGTAATTTAATTGCACAAATACAAAAATTATAAAAAATTAGTTTTCCATGTCTTCGTTTTCGTTGCTCAAAATTCTATCCCATCCGACACTATTTCGATCGTCAACGTCTTGGGCTGTTGCTGTTGTAGAAACCAATTCATATTTTGCAGCAAGCTCACCTGGTAAATGTGGAATATTGACGAGGTATTCTTTTAATTCTTCTTCAACCATTTCAGCACAAAATGTATCCATGTCTATGGAACCATATAAAAATTTGTCGCACAAGTGTGCCCCAGCCATAAAATTGATTGTATCCCTGATCTCGTTCTTATATTGATCTTTGGTTACATCAATATGCGACCAATCATTTACGCTATCTAACATATCGTGAGCCCTATTTCTTAATTCTCTCCCCAACCAAAATATGTATCTATCTACACATTCGTTGGCGGTCGTCGTCGTCGTCGTCGCATCAGCAGACATCTTTAACAGAAATAATGAACACGCGTAAGTATTCTGACATGTGCAACTATATTTTAAATTTAATTACATCCTTTTTTTCAAACAATTTACATACAATTTACTCCAATGAGCCAAAACGTAATAATGTTCGAGTATTGTTTCCAAAAACTCTAGTGCCCTGCCCCAAATAAGTTAGAGTGTATTTATCTTTAGTTTTACTCATAATATCTACAATATCGTCAGGTAGTGTTTCGGCCACACGTTTTGGTAAAAAAGTCTCAAATGTGCTATTATCACCGTCATCGTGTAAAGCCACTAAAAGAGTTTTACCAAATCGTGTAGTCATTGAAACCATCTTTACAATTTTATACACTTTGCCTACAATCATTTCGGTAACCTTTTTTTTCTCTAAAACCTCGAAATCTTTGCTAAACATTTCATTAATTTCATCTAGAGTTTCTTTTGCAATACTCATTATTGAAAAAAATGGTATATAAATCCAAAAATTACCGTGAATATAAAAGCACTTTCAGAACACTACACGAACACAATATTTGATGTTTATGCCACTGATATCTGCGACTGTTTGAAGTCACTTCTTCTCCCACGAACCTTTATAGCGGGGTTTCAAGGTCGAATTGTAACAATGGTGGGGGTAGCTTAACGATAGAAATAGTGGGAGGAGTATTCAAGGTCAAATGACGTCACACATTTAAATTGGTATAAGGATAACTTCAAGGACAAAATATAATGAAACAAATAACTACATTTTATGTACTTTATTCATTGATTTTTTTCTGCCTTTCTTCTATGCGTTTAACATTATCACCTAAACCTAATTTCCTTAATTTGTTCAATAATAATTGTTTGTTTTTATATCTAAGAAAATTCTTACAAACTATACTAGCTAAAAGACACACTTCGGCATGGTCCATATACTTAAAAAATACACTAAAGTCCTGAGCCTCCGAATCTTGCATTTCATATGCGTAAAATTCCGAACAGGCTGCAGAAATTAGAAATTCCTCGTACATTTCTCGCACTAAACTTTCCATATTAACTACTACTACGTTAAACTTAAGTCCTACACTCTAATTTCATCTAACACAACCGGATCTGCAATGAACCTAATCAGTTTTTCCAAACAGTCACTAAACCCCAACTTTTTTATCTCACGAACAAAGTCTTGTAAATTTATTGTTTTGCTGCAATATTTACGACATGCATTCGCAGCCTTTTCATATTCATAAGCCAAATCACAATAGCGCGACGCCCATTCTGCTCGACTTTTCATTGCATCATTGAAATAATTATTAGCCGTTTCAGTGAACTCATCGCCCAATTTTTTTACTGTCTCTTGCAAAGCACTATTCATATTATTCACTCATTTTTACATTCACGACACTTTTTTATTGCTGGTGGTGGCCCATCTATATGATGACGATATATTTGTTCATAGTGAATGTAACAGGGTAAGCTTAACTGTAGTTCCTTGTTACACCGATATGACGCTGGCAGCCTATCCCAAATTTGCCGTAAACTCAGCGTATCAACGCAAGTTTTTAAATATTCGAGAGGAAAAAATGCTAGATCCTTCTCTTCAAAATCACACAAACTTTTTAAATTACTCTGATATAAACAAATTACTCTGCCGACTTGCTCTATAATTTTTTCTTTAGATAGTTCCGTATCTGACATTTCACACTGAATGAATGCAAGTAGACTCACACAATTTATAGAACAATTTGCAAGGTCAAAATCATTTCAAGATCATCCCACACTATTACAATGCACAAATAACTACTTCAAGGTCACACACCCAAGATGACCTTCAACAAAGTCAAGGTCGTCTCGACCAAGGTCAAGGTCAAGGTCACACACACAACCTTGAACACAAGGCCAAGGCCAAAGCACACGTGCACTTTCAAGGTCAATGGCAAGGACATGTGGGCGGGGCCAAAGAGGGGTGAAGCAAGGTCAAGGTCAAGGTCGAGGAGTGGGGGGATCGAGCGAATCGGGTTATGTTCACTACTGACGTGGGCCTGTTTTATGGCCCCCAGTGTCTCTAGACCTAAATCCCTTAGACTTTTACATCGAAAAAAAATAGTTTATTCAACACCAGTAAATACTAGAAAAGAACTACTAGCGAGAATAACACAGCATTCTAACGAAGTCCGTAATAATGCCGGAATATTATTTGCAGTGCAACGGGTAAATATTCGACGAAAAAGAAAATGTATTGAAGTAGTTTGGACCCATACTGGACATTTGCAAAAATAATATTTAAACGTTTTCATTATTTTTGCATTTTAATAACATTGTAATTTAATTGAACCCCGATAAAACCTTTGAAAGTTTTCTGGACTTGACAATGTCTGAGCTGGAAATTTTAGAGCATAACATCTTCTTGCTTTTGAAGAAATAGACAGAGCTTCCCCGTAAATTAAAGCACTTCAGCACACCCTGCGTATTTTATTTTTACCTGTTTGTGTTTAGCATTGATACCTTTTGAGTTTTTCGCCTAAAAACCGATATAGCTTGAAAACCGCTAGGACTGTCGATACAAATTAAGAATATTTTTTTCTGAAGACGAATGGCCAAAGTATTTAAAAAATCAGTTTTCAGCTCTGTAAAATGATACTTGTCAAAAGTTAGGCCCCACGAGTGTGGCTGCAACTCCGTTCCTGACTTCTCTGATGATCTAACACATCTACTGCAGTATGATTTAATGAGCCATTATGGCCTCTATAATGTATTAAAATTTCATTAAATTATACAAGTCGGTTCAAAACTTAGAGCCGATAACGTAAATCGCTGGGTAACCCTTTAGGGCTTTGTATCTCCGTTAAGGGATACTTTAGGAATTTTTTTCTGTGACAAATTAGGTCTATTTTGACCTCCCCTGTAGGAGGTACTTACCTGGTACCCTATATAGAGTATAAACCACCAAATATCAAAATTACTTGTTAACCTCAGAATATTTTATGATTATCCCAGCGAAAATCAAAGGAAAGCAAAAGAAAAGGCATAATGCGATTAGCAAGTGTCAAGGGAAATGTAGCAACCAATAAAGTGGATAAAATCCAAGTGAAAATATATATGCAACACACTACAATAAGAAGTTGATGAAAAATGCTATTGCTTACAAATACTAACATACAATTTGATTAACACAGGCCTACAATGATTTTGGTACTGCTAAAATTAAAGCAGATTTTAAGTATGTTCGATACCTTGACTCTAGCAATATACTCATTTTTTTAATGCTACATGCAGTTTTTGAGAAGTCAGAGGTGTAAAATAAAACGAAAATAAACGATTTTAAAATATTTTATTAAATAATTCTACAGGCTAGAATTATTTTATTAAATTATTCTACAAATTAGGAACATTTTATTTAATTATTCTACAAATTAGAAACATTTTATTCAATTATTTATTGATTAGAAACATTTTCTACTATGAAAGTCTTTGAGGCACTGCCGTGTGATACTCCCACAGAAATCTGCCACCATATGTTTCTCTCAGCGACCTTGATATTTGATGGAAACGTTCTCCTTGTTCTTCGCTATATAACCCAAGATTTTCAGGAAGCTTGTCTAAATGACTGTGCAAATAGTGTACCTTTATGCTCATATTATATCTAAGATTTTTTAAGCTAAGGTTTTGAACTAATTCCTCGTAATTTTCGGCCTTATGATTGCCTAAGAAATTTTTCACAATGGCAACAAAAGACTCCCAAGCCGTTGTTTCTATTTCATTCATTGCATGAATGAAATCGCTGTCTTTCATTAAAAGTCTTATTTGAGGGCCATCAAAAATACCAGCTTTCAGTTTTTCTGAACTCAAACCTTTAAACTTTCTTAAAAGAAAGGCAAAACATGGACCAGTTTTATCTAATACCTTCACATACTGCTTCATAAGTCCCAATTTGATGTGTAATAAAGGCAAAATGATCTTATCTCTAGAAACCAAAGGCGGGTTTATAACGTTTTGTTTTCCAACCGTCATTTTTTTCTCAGAGACCAGTCTTTCTTGATCCAATGATCATGTTTTGCTCTGCTGTCCCATAAACAAATGAAACATGGAAATTTAGTGTACCCACTTTGTTGAACTAACAAGAAGTTAACCATTTTTAAATCCACGCATATAATCCTTTGGTGATTCGAGTACTTAAGTTTTTTCCAAACTAGGTCTACATTTTGATACTCCTCCTTTAATTTCGTAGAATAAGCAATAGGCACAGCTGCATGCTTATTTCCAATATCTAGTAAAACATATTTCAAACTTTGTTTTGAGCTGTCCATAAACAATCTCCATTCATCAGCTTTGTAGCTTGAGAGTCCCATTTTCGTTAATAAACCACCAATGTTACTACAAAAAACTACATCATCTCCTGAGATAAAGAATGGAAGAAATTCTTTTTCACGATCGCGATAAAATGAAATTTTTGTACCTTGAGATAAAACATTTCTTTCTTTGAGTCTAGATGCTAGTAGCTTAGATCTCTCTTCCGAAAGGCATCGTTAACACTTCAAAATCACTGTCATGTTCATCCGAAAAAACTTCCACCATCTCTGTATCCGACAAATCTGATAGATCTTGACTCATAGGAGATGGTAAATCGTCTGAGTACAGTCAAGTCCTTTTAACAGACAGTAATCAGGATATGTCGTTTTCCTTAAATTTACACCATGTAATTCAACAACACAATAATATAGTCATCAATGTGGTTTTTCGGTTCAGTCCAAATCATAGATTCACCAAACTTTAAATGACTACTTTTACCGCTTGCCCACTGTCTTAAATGTTCACAACATAGTTTATACACAATGTTTGGAACCAACGGCTTATTTAATCTCTATCTTAGAGTAATCAACATACCTTTCTCACAAAGTCTGTAATAGGTTTTCTAAATTTTTTTATATATTCACCACAAATGTAACAAAATGTACTCGGATCATTTACACAACACCTCCTGGACGACGACATATCGGAATTACTAAATAAGAAAAAAATCAATTGAATATGATGACATTAAGTATGTCAAAATGCATTTTTTTGGCAATTGTCAATAGATACAAACCTGAACGTAACTTCAATGTTTTGACGACTCTGTACGGCCTTTCGACGCCCAGTGAACCGAATTATAACCTAGAATTGTCGCCACCAAACAAAATTTCTTTTTCTGTAGACCTGTGTAATAGTTACTTGTTAAGAAATTAAGGTAAGGTAGCTTAAAGGAATAATTCTTAAAAAATTATCTCAAGATATCACTTCTAAAAAATTGCAGCCAAAAATTGATAAAATTATCCAAAGTCGTGACTATATTTTGACTTGTATTATCAATTTTTCTTCATTAAAGGAGCTGTGTGGCATTTTCTTCCTGTTAGGACCCTTTTCATAATTGATATAATTACTACATCAAATTAGGCTTAGCAATATTCATCAACTTTAATGAAAATTATAATTTTCTGGAACATAAATAAAGTTCCCCAAAAGTCAAGAAACTTTCAGGTCACGCCGCATATTTTGCTACAAAAAAAGTTTATTTCATGTCAGCACGCCGGCGTCAAGAAAAAGTTAAACGAGATTAAAATAACCCGATTAAAACTTGATAAAATAATAAGGCAGACACAAAAATACGAAAATATTCGCATTTAACTCGTTTATCCCTTGTCATTTTAATTGGCTCGTTAACAAAAAAGGGAAGGTTAAAAATGTATAACCTGCTGTTTTGTAAAACAAAAACGAACTGGTTAGACGAAATTATAAGCTCTATATAGACTTCTTTTATGTAAAAGGATTAGTGAACATAAAAATTTAATAAAGGTTATAATACGGGATTTTGGGATTTAACGTAGCGTGACTGAAAATTATTCCTGTGCGGTGTTATTAATTTTACCTTGACGATGCGAAGGCCCCTTATTAATAAAATTTGAAAGTCCATATAAAATTACGGGACACGGTGCCGAATCATTGTCGCCACGGAGTGGTAGGCATACACCGGCCTCTCCTAAATTTCTAATTTTTAATTGAAGATTGAACTAAAATATGCAGCAACAACATTTTATAAAAATTTTGTAATATAGTTCAAAATATATGGCTTGCAAAATAATTGAACGCACTATTAAGACATCAACTGCTCAAAAGAAACAGATTTGTTGTAAACTGGTAGTCGTCTGTATTTATTAATTATAGTTGTTATTTCAATGTATTCTGTCGTATTCATAATTGCCACAACTTCTTCCGAATTCGAAGCCATTGCGACCGTCGCCTTAATTTATAGTTGTAGCACTACACAACAAATTTTAGTTCATATTGTATATTGTATATTGTACATTGACAATGAATAGAAGTTATCTGGATTTACACACTTAAAATCTCAACTATTCGATACGACTCACTAACTTCGACTGACTAACCTCTTCGCTTTGTAGCTGCATATATACCCAATTACGGCTTCTACATTTTTAGAGAATATTCGAGTGTTTTCTATTCAATTCCATAATATTCCCAATACTGGCGTTTGTCATGTTTTTTACATACAGGGACTGTTCAGTACACACCAGACATAAAAGTCGATTTACACAGGTTTAAATGGCTATCTCCTTGAAAAAATACTTTAATCCTGATGGTTTGGTATTTCATAGATGGAGGGTCATTTCTGGAGATCCCCCATACGGTGTTGCGAAGTTGTGAAAAATTTCTTGGGGAAAACGCATATTTGGGGACGTCATACCCATCTATTGTTATAAGAATACAAATATATCACGTGCATTCTTGCGGATACATTGTTAATATATAAGGAGACATGACATCACGTACCTGCAAAACTTGAACTAATATTAAAAAGATAATTAACTAACATTTACCTGACGCTGTTTCACCTGCAAGTAACATATATGTCATAAAATTGTAGATAACAAATTGATTTAATCTTAACTTGTCCGACTCCTATTAATTAAAGATATTTGATTGAAAAAAGATAATATGGTTACATAATATATAGACTATAACATATAGAAATTTTATGGAAATCGCTTCAATGATTTTCGAGTTACATGTTAGAATGCTAAAAAACAATTTATCCCATTTTAACCCTTTCTATCGGAAATATCGCAAAATCCTTTCTAATTGTTCACTTTCAGCATGTCAGGAAAAGATGCGCAAAAATTCATTTCGATATCTTATCCCTGTAGGCTCTACATAGAGAAATTAGTCAATCAGGAGTTTTCATTTATATATTGATATTCTAGCTTTTCGTAATATCGATAAATCGCACAAAATAATACACTACATTTGGTCAATAAGCCTGGGAGCAACACACGTACGTGCCTTTACGCTAAATTGGCTCCGTGCGTGACAGCAGCGCAAACTAACGCATAAACTCAAGGGCAATATTTGCCTCTATTGACAGTATATTATACTGCAAATTCGCAATTAAAAATTATATTTTTTGGTTTTAATAAAAGTATGCGGGTTTATAGAACAAGTGAAAAGGTTAATTTATTATTATTATATATTTATATTACTTCAGCTAAAAAAAAAGTAAGCATAATGAAATTTATGTTAAGTAATGTCAACACAAAAAAACTACCATTAAATAATAGCGTGGAATAAAAATTATTATATGTTGCTGTGTACTTATCTGGATGGTCACTAAAACAAAGAAATCTATTGAACGATATATTTTATTACCTAAAATATGATTTTATATCAGAACTTCTAACACGTGATATACTAGCGTTCTTATCCTTATCCATTTATTTCTTTGATATAATATCCATTTTGCTACTGAAAATTATAAAACTTACACTGTTTTTTGCTAGTATTTTTACAATTTACAACAGAACAATTGTGCTTGTTATTTATATTGTTTTTCATTATTTAAAAAAAAAGAGATAAAATTGACACCTGTATTGGATACGTCAAAAGTACAAAATAGCGCCTCGAAGCACTTGAACTATCCGTAGCTCACGCTAGTGTCGCTTTTGCTCTCCTTTCCATGACTTCGCACATTTATGAACCAAGCTAAGAAAATGGAAGGGACGAGCGAAGTGAGAACGATTTTGAGAGGGTGCTACATATAGCGCGGAAGTAATTAATTTACTTTTTTGGTTACTATTTAACTTCTATTTATGAAAGTGAAAAAAAACTTTATACAATTCGTTTAAATAACTGTTACGGATTCATGGAATTTCAGTCAAATCTACCCAATAGCCTTTGAATTATACGGCAAAATTGTTTTAACACATCTTATTACTTTGCAGCCTTAAAATAATAAATTTCGAAAAATAAACAAATTTCTTTTTGAATAATTTTATGAAGAATAAGCGAAAACAGAAACCATGTTCATATCGCAAGTTTCTTTTGAGAAAATTAAGTTTCAATGAACAACTTTCGAATCTACATATAACCCTTTTTTTACTCTTTTAGATATGGAATATCCAATACAAAATCGGTAATTTTATGAAATAACAATATACAGCTTTTTCGTCCCTTTAGAGTGAAAATTTCGAAAAAAATCACATCTTAGTCGATACCATCATTGTTTTGGCAGCATTTCCCCAAAATTTCATGATTTGGTACGTCAGTCAGTAACGACTTATTTGAAAAAATTTTGAAAATATATTTTTATCCTTTGCAACCTTAAAACGAGGAATTTAAAAAAGTCCAAAAAAAAGCCTCAAAGTAACATTAGTAAGTAAGGAATAGTTTGGGTTGTGCGTCGACATATGGGTCAGCCAGGACAATGCCGCTTATGATTAATCCACAGGATGTAACCCATTACCTCTCTTCTGAAACTATATGAGTAGCTTCATTTTGACGAATCCGACAAGTTTTTATTTGCGAAAATTCTCGTATACGATAGAATGCGGGAAATTGACAATTTTCGAACGTCGGACTGGAATTTGATTGTGCAAACATTAACTAAACAACTGTAACAAAAATTGGTGGCCCGAAAATCTTCGATTACATGTATATATATATATATATATATATATATATATATATATATATATATATATATATATATATATATATATATATATATATATATATACATATACATATATATATATATATATATATATATATATATATATATATATATATATATATATATATATATATATATATATATATATATATATCTTTATGCGGCTTTCACGGATTCCTCCGTGTGAGATGCAATAGCATTCTGCCGTTGTAGTGCTGAAATCACATTCAGCAAACGTACAACTATATGCAGCTCCGAATGATGTAAAAAGCGAACAGTAAATGCAAACTTCGTTCCAACCATATTCTTTCCATGCTAGAGGTTGCACAGTTTGAACAAATTGCTAAGGAATACAATTTGTCCTATTCCACCACCATCGAGATGATGGCCGATCTGTACCACTATACCGAGAAGAAAGTCAAAATTACTCTCCCCGCCATAGTGATACGACAGAGATACATGTTTCGTCTCTACTAGACTCATCAGGGTACCGACATGCACTTGGCTGTACAAAGAACAGATCGGAAGGAAAGCATGCAAATACTGAACGCGGCTTCGCCGACCTCCCGCCGGATGGCGTATATATGTTTATGCGGTTTTCACGGATTCCTCCTGATGGGTCTAGTAGAAACGAAACATGTACCTCTGCCATATCACTATGGCGGGGAGGGTAAGTTTTGACTTTCTTCTCGGTATAGTGGTACAGGTAGGCCATCATCTCGATGGTGGTGGAATAGGACAAATTATGTTCCTTAGCAATTTGTTCAAACTGTGCAAACTCTAGCATGGAAAGGATATGGTTGGAACGAAGTTTGCATTTATTGTTCGCTTTCTACTTCATTCATACACGGAGCTTCCTATAGTTGTATGTTTGCTGAATGTGATTTCAGCACTACAACGGCATAATGTGGATATATCCACTGTTATTCCATCTCATATGGAGGAATCCGTGAAAGCCGCATAAACATATATACGCCATCCGGCGGGAGGTCAGCGAAGCCGCGTTCAGTATTTGCATGCTTTCCTTCCGATCCGTTCTTTATACAGCCAGGTGCATGTCGGTACCCTGATGAGTCTAGTAGAGACGAAACATGTACCTCTACCGTATCACTATGGCGGGGAGGGTAAGTTTTGACTTTCTTCTCGGTATAGTGGTACAGGTAGGCCATCATCTCGATGGTGGTGGAATAGGACAAATTGTGTTCCTTAGCAATTTGTTCAAACTGTGCAACCTCTAGCATGGAAAGGATATGGTTGGAACAAAGTTTGCATTTACTGTTCGCTTTCTACTTCATATATATATATATATATATATATATATATATATATATATATATATATATATATATATATATACATATATATATATATATATATATATATATATATATACATATATATATATATATATATATATATATATATATATATATAATACGTAATTTAATAGGCTTTTGACAAAAAGCCCATCTTTTGCGATAACATTTTACAGGCACAGGTTTTGTTTATCTTAAAGCTATGGAATCCTAACATAATGTGTATGCAATCCACCTTTGATCATTTTCTTTTAAAATCTTTTGTATGTTAATCATTACACAATTTCATTTAAAATTGTAAAATTGCTTGTCTGTAATAGATAAATAGTCTATTTTCTATTTACCTCTATATTTCGTCATTTATGGCATCGTCGGGAGAATACAGATTTAGAATTTAAGGAACTGGTTCATATCCATTATGTCTTAAATTAAATTTACGAATATTACTTTCACAATGATTACTAACAATTGTTAGTGTCACTTGAATGTAACTGATGCCAATTATCATGCCTTATTATGTTATTAATCATAATAACTATGGCTCTTACCATTTAACCTATTGTATGTTAAATGTAGCATATTTCCTATTGATTATCTCGACTATGAGATGGCCAAGGGGTCTGAATTACTGAATTGAGATGTTGAAGGCTTTCAGACTCGACCTGTCCTGATGTTTGCAGGACAGTTGAAACTACGATTTTCGAAGATTGTAATGAGAAACTCAAGTGAACCTAAACTAAGCATTTTAACAATTTTATATGATAAATTAAATATGGGCAAAGTTTCAGCAAGGTAATTTCTAAGCTTGTTGATTCTCGAACAAAAACTATTTAAGCAGCTGATTTCCAAAAATCACTCACCGTCGCTTAGAATCGAGCAGAGGCTATTCTTGCTACCGAAGAACTGCAATAATAGCAGTTATTTACTGTCGTATATTAGCAAAGTTGAGTACAACTATCGATCAGAAATGTTTTGGTTTGTGTCTTAAGAATACAATCTTCCTTCAAATCAATGTGTCAGTTCACAAAGAAGTCAAAATTCAAACCATCCTCCGCGAGTGTAACTACTTTGAGCTGAACTACCCACCGCATAGCCTAGATTTGGACATCTGATATAGAAATTTGAAAAAGTACCTTAGAGGACGTATTTTTGCAAACGATTCGTTGAGACAGGATGTTGATGCCTATTGTGAAGACTCACAGGTATCATATTTTTCTGATGGAATAAAATGGTTACAGAACAGATAGCGCAGGTGCGTTGAAGTTAAGGGAGATCACGTTGAAAAATAAAATAATTATCAGAAAAATCGTAAATCTTTTGTTTTATTATTAAGGACAAAAATTTTGTAGATTTTCTCGTAATAAAAACTAATCTAACTGCTTTTTCATTTAGAAAGAAATGGGGCAACAAAAGCATATGAAAGAATTAATCAGTTGATAAGATGTTGACTTTACCATTAAAATAAAATATCGTTATATTAATGACACTTATTATGGTTAATAGACTTCAGCATATCTCTCCATAATTCTATTTTTCATTGCGGATCTCATAATTTCGCGCCAGTTTGACGAATCTTTAATGAAGTACCTTTAAATAAAGTTCTTAGAATCATATTTACAATTTAAATTTAAACTTTATGTCCTTATTTGCACCATAAATCTAATTAATGCGTAACCACCATTCACCATTTGTATTTAAATCTCAGTTTATCTCAGTTTTAATCAGTAATAATGGCTCAAAAGAAAATATTTGGATGGAAATTTTAATTATTTGAAACATTGTTATTATTGTGTTTGATTCTGTTAAATTGTTGTCACTTTCTCTAGTTTGTCTGTTCTTAACGTGCTGTATTAAAATTTAAATTTTGCATTAAAATCGATTTTCACATATATCATAGATTATCAGCAATCTATATGCCTATAGATGTAATATGTCTATAAATCTAAAATATAAATATTTTGATTTAAGTAAGTAAATATTAATTAAACTAGAATAACTTGCCCCTGTGTATAGAGTAGGATTCCAAGCAATTTTTTTTGTCAAAGTTTAATGAATTGAAGTTCGTCGTCACACGAGCGCATGATTGAAGGTGTACATATGGGCTTTTACTTTTAATATTCAGAAAGTATATGTCATTCGTAAGATATTATAAGAACCATTTCTATTAGATAACATGTTAATATGAAAGTGTTGACTAGATAGATAGTGTTGTATTTAAGAAACTTCATCTTTCTTCATCTGAAGAAAACTGGAAATACACACCAGTTGAAATATAGTGATTCTTGATATTGAGTATAATTGAAGTCCAAACTAGGTCCACTGTCCAATACAATATATAATCTGTGACCTCCAAGGAAACAATATTATAAACATAGTTCTAGACTCCAAATTTAAGTGTTTGAATATTGTTGCTATAATTGCACAATCTTCTTTACAAACCGATATGCCGACAGCCTAGTAATTGCAAACTTCGTTCCATCATATCCTTTCCGTGTTACTGTTGGCTTTTTACTTCATCTATTCACGGAGTTGCATATAGTTGTACGTTTGCTGAATGTGATTTGAGCACTACAACGGCATAATGTGGATGTATCCACTGCTATTGCATCTCACACGGAGGAATCCGTAAAAGCCTCATAAACATATATACGCCATCCGGCGGGAGGTCGGCGAAGCCGCGTTCAGTGTTGCATACTTCCTTCCGACCTGTCCTTTGCACAAACAGGTGCATGTGGTTGGAACGCAGTCTGCATTTACTGTTCGCATTTTACTTCATATATATATATATATATATATATATATATATATATATATATATATATATATATATGTATTTATTTATTTATTTTTCCTCCTTGGAGACATCAGCCAATCTACCCCACTTAAAAGTCATCACAGCCACAACAATTTGATACTTTATTAAATTTAATTAATTTTAATTAATTTAAGCAGAAAATCCAGCATATGTCAATTAAACTATTGTGATTGTATCGCTATTCACGTGGGGCAGACTGGCAGATGTGTCCTAAATAAACTTAAGAAACATAGGTACTCTATATTACACAATTGAGAAAACAGGTTTTGCTGAATCATATGTCGATAGATTTGCAGCTATATACAATATTCAAAAATGAAGACTTAGCGTGTTTTCAAACTTATTCTAATAAAAGGTTATTTTGGTAATACGAGTACTTCTATGTAATAACTAAATTAGAGGTCAAAATACTATACAATTTGATTATGTATGATATTAGGAATTTCCTTTACCCTTCAGTTCACTTTTCGTGTGAAGCTCCTTAAGAATGCTGGCTATGTCGAAACACTTGTTAGACTGATCTGAGAAAAAAATTTGTATTTATACAGCTAGTGCTTAGACTTCCTGAAATATTTAACGTTATCTGGTGAGCAAAAGATCAATTAATTGCTTTTATTTACAATATGTCACTTTGTTAACTTTCTGCTCGGATTATGAAATTTTTGGGCAATCGCAGATGTATTAAGTTGTCTTCCTTCATTTTCTAACAATCCTATCAGGAAAGTAGAGTAATGTCGTTTTTTTCTCATGGAAACGTATTCTGGAACCTCTCAAGTTACCTATTACCATAGACTTGAAGTTGCAAACTTAAAGAAGTGCATAAAAGTTCTGTAGTGATATTTTGATACGATTTTATATATTTTTTAATTCCTCAAGAGTGAGTAAATATAATTTAATTCGGAATAGGTCATTTTGTAGGTATTTTCAATGCGCACAACTTTTATTTAAAACTTTTTTACTGAAAAACAATACCTTTTCCTAGAACTCGAAAAAACTGTTTTTTTTTACATCTTAATTATTAAATAAAAATTTTTTCCAAAAAAGAAAATAAGACATAAGATACTACATAATTACCATTATCATTCTGATAGTTTCTACCTAGTCAGAAGTCTACTAAGAAGTAGAACTAAGCATGTCTGTTCATTCCTCATTTACTATTAAAAATGTATATTTATACTTCACTTATGGGAATTTTGATCATAGCTTGACTGGGGTAATTAATTAAATTTTAAGCTCCTTTAAACAAAAACTGGCTTGTCAAATAAATTTTCTTAGCCCAGTAGGAGCGCTTTTTATTAAAAATGACTTTCCAGTGTTAAGGCGTAATTAAGGGTTTATTAATGGATTATAGGTCTTTTCTTGGCGGAAATTTATTACTAAATCAGTGTTTCGTTTGAAAACTTCTATATATTTCTCCTATGATTTATTTTTGTTGTAAATAATGAGATTTTCTTTCAATTCGTTTAGCGCTTTTCTGGTAAAATTTACACTGATTGGTAAAAGTCTTAATTACAGTTACGAAGTCTATGAAATGCTGGAAAGTAAAAAATAGCTTGTCAAAATGTACATTGAAAGCACAAGTTTTAATGACTTTAAAGAGAACTAATAGCCTTTTATGTTATGGCTCTGAAGTTTTTTTTTTCATCCAACTTTGCATCTTTAGATCTGAAAAAAGATGTACTTCTAACAATTACTTCAGTAGCTCGAGTCTGTGAGCATACCAGTTCTTTAATTCTCCGGTAAAGTGTCCGAATATTCATAGTATGTAGAGAGCATGACTTGCATGCTTTGATATGAAATTTGAGTTATAGTAAAAATTTTGATAGGGAATGTTTGTTTAAGATATTTTAGGAGAGATATTTGAAACGAAGAACATTGAGCATAACATTTTTTGTTTATTTGTGCAAAATTTAATATTTGATTATATCGATTTAACCTTCTTATATTTTTGTTAAAAATAATTTTATTTATGAATAGCACATCAAAATTTTGTTTAGAAATACTTTAAACTGTTTTTTGTCTTAATTTGAGACTAATGGCGGTCAATTTTTCATCACTGTCAAGGTTTACTTAGATTATATTTAGACAAAAAAAAATTAGGAATAATTTTGCATTTTTAATAGGAATAGGTATTTTATTCAAGCAAAAGTCAAGTTTTTTCTATTTTAAAAACAGTAGCATTTTTCAAATGTACTTTTAGGTGTTATTGCGCGTTTTAGTTTCACGATATACCGAAATTATCTGCTATATTTTGATTAAATTTAATATGTATTTGGAGAACGGAAACTTACCCGACAATTGAAATAGTTCTATAATAGTTAGCTCTAGATCTATAAACTTACTTACCCTAGTTATACACACTTCTCACACCGATAGTTACCAATAAAGTAGAACAGGTCTCATTTCGAAAGGGGTTTAGCACGTGTAAGTATTCTCGTGGTGCAGCAGTAACAGCGCCAGCCTTCAAATTGAATCAACTCGAAGGATATTGGTTCAAGGCTGGCCGCAGCAAAAATATTTTTTTGAAATATCTCGTCTACTGGCTGGTATGTTACCGATCTGGAGACCCTTAGTTGTTGGGAAAATAAAACACCGACTCTGCTAAGAGAGATGAAATCGACTGGGAACAGTAACAACATAGACACTATAGTCCTATAAGCTTACTTATCCGAGTTATACAAATTTTTTACACGGATATTTTCGAATAGAATACCATAAATACTCGAGCGTTATTAACTTGTAGAGTAAGCTTCATTTTGAAAAAAGTTTAGTAATATTACCATTACGTTATGATAAAATTTTGTAGTAGAAAAAGCTACTGAATATAGTCTACCCTTAGATATGGCATATGTGGACTACCACCAAATTTTTATAAAGAATTTGAGCCGACTTATATATATATATATATATATATATATATATATATATATATATTATACATTTATTTCACTTTTTAGTGCATTTTTAGAAGTCGGATCATTTTTTTAATAAAAATTTTATTTTTCGATTTTTAGTTTTGAATTCATTATGATATCCACAAATTATTTGAACTAAGTACTAATCGAGATTAGTGCACCTCGCGATGATTCCAAGTTCGCAAAAAAGTACCCATTTTATCCAAAATTCTAAACCACACTAAAATGAACAACTACAAATTTTGAGAATTTTTTACCAGTTTTGAATGAAATTGTATCAAACAAATATATAGTCTGCTGTAGTAAATCCTCTATCTTAAGTTTTAAAATAATATCAGATTAGTAATATAGGCCCCCAAAATTTTCCAATATTGCTAGATATTTAAGGAACTTGAGATTTAAATTTTTTAACCCGACGTATTTGTATACTCCCGAAGAACCCCGCAATATCAATTTTAGACAAAATCGGAAAAATGTAGGATTATTATTCCCCCATATTTTATCAGCCATATTAAATTGTAAAAAATTAACTTCCTATTCGTAATACAGGACCCTGAAAACCTCCTAATACCAAATTTGAAAAAATGGGAACAAGGTAAAATTTTCAAACCATCATATGGGATCCGACATATTGAGTTTCTAAAAAATTATTTTAACATCTTGATTTAATCTAGATTTACACCTTCTAAAACCTCCCAGTACTAATTTTAGACAAAATCTGAATCCGATATATAAATTTTCTTAAAATAATTTCATATTCACTATTTGTACCCTCAAAAATAATCCAGTTCCAACTCTACATAAAATTGAAAAATATCAAATTTTTAGTCCGCCATATTGGATTCACCATATCGATTCTTGAAAAAATAAGTTTAAATTCATAATTTACATCCTCAAGAACCCTTCTATTTCAATTTTGGAGAAAATCGAGAGATGTAAAATTTTTAATTCGCCATCTCGCCAAATTTTTCGATCGGCATATTTGATCCGCCATATTGAATTATTCAAAAGTAATTTTAAGTTCGTAATTAATACTCCAAAAAATCCCCCAATACTGATTTTGACCAAAATCAAGAGGCGTAAAATTTTTAATCCGCCATCTTGGATCCTACATATTTACACCCGAGAATTCCCCCATATTAATTTTGGAACAAATCGGACAAAATTAATTGTTTTTTC
Source organism: Diaprepes abbreviatus (assembly GCA_034092305.1). NCBI lineage: Eukaryota > Metazoa > Arthropoda > Insecta > Coleoptera > Curculionidae > Diaprepes > Diaprepes abbreviatus. The sequence continues at coordinate 1,602,697 of JASJET010000161.1, read as the reverse complement.
CGCCATATTGGATTCGCTACATTGAATTTTTAAAAAATAATTTTAGATTCGTTATGTGCGAGCCTAAAAATTCCCTCATACCAATTATGGAAAAAGTCGGGAAAAAAAAATTTTTGGCCGCCATATTGGATCCGATATATTGAATTTTTTTAAGAATTTCGGAATCGTGAAAACTTTCCCATGCCAATTTTGGAGAAAATCGGACAAAATTAATTGTTTTGTCCGCCATATTACCAGCGCCATCTTAGATTTAACGGCACCAATTTCATCCAAAATGATATGGGACCACCGCAGCAACTTCCTGAATATAACGTCAAAAATTTCATTAACATGGGTGCTGCCGTTCTGGAGTAGTCGATGTACATACAAAAAAAATACATAGCGGTCAAATTGAGAACCTCCGTTTTTTAGAAATCGGTTAAAAAGGCCTTTAACTCAGTGGAACATTGGGCTATCTTGTAAAAACTAGCCGTGAATAGAAAATTGTTACGAGAATCTTAATGGAAGTATATTAGGGGCATTCTAAGCTAAATTGGGGGTATTCCAAGCCAAATTGGCTGCAATTAACCGACATTTCTTAGATTTGCTTCGATAAAGTTACCAAAATAAAGAAAAAATCTAAAATTTCAGAATTTTTGGCGCATTTGTAAGAATTTTACAGCATAAAGAATAAGAATCAACGCATTTTTTTGTTTTCGAAAATATCAAAAGTAAAACAGGAAAAAATTTTGAAAATTTCAAATATATTTTTGATAAAACTGTCTTTCGAATAAAATTATTTTTCAATTTTTATCTAGGAAATTTCTAAAAAATATATAAAATAAAAATATTAATCACAAAAACTTCATTTTTTTTGTAAATCTGAAAAAAAGTCCCAAGTTTTGAGTATATTTTAATAAATTAAATTTTTGGATGCCCTCAAAGTTTGCATAAATTATAAATCTTTTTGTAAAGCGTTGCGTGCGAAGTAGCAAAATCTGTTTGATGACTTTCTGTGACATATTCATTGGACGTGGAAATAATATGCCATAAAAAGTAACTGCAACATAATTATCCGCTATTTATAAAATTCATTCAAAAGAAATTTATTTTGACTTTTAACTTTGTTTTTCTTTATGTTTCATTTAAGATTGAATAATTCAAAACTTATTACGTACACGCACTGAATTGCACGTAACTCCTAAATATTATTTGCACCAAGGGTTTAAATTACCTTCGAGGACCTTCATAAACTTAGCAGTTGTAACAAAAAAAATGTTAGTTTTTTGAACAATAATTTGTAAATCATTTTGTACAAGCTGTCAGCCGTACGTTATGAGTTGCAAAACATCATCTCATATTAACCTATTCTTTTAAAATTTTATAAGTACCAGTTCCATAACAGTGATGCGAATAGTCATTGTACGAAAATGACTCTTTAGTTGATGTCCAATAATCATAAAATAAATAGATTTCTACTTATAATGTAAAAAGGTTCTTTCTATGACTGAAAGCACATAAAAAAGTAATTTCTAATTTTGTTATTTATATAAACATTTTCTCGTTCATAAAGGTCATCGAAGGTGCAAACCACATTTAAAAATTACCTTCGCCGCAAAGCGTATACTTAGTAAGCTGTGTCATAAATAAATCAAACAAAAAATTAAATATTCAGAGTTTAAAATAAAATTTATTTTGATTATATATTGCATTTAATCGTTACAATTTTTTTTATAACTTATTATTTCAACGTCTCGAAAGACGAGTCATAAAATAACCAATAATCAGATGTGCGATTCCATATGCATTGCTATAAAAAAATTACTCATTTTAAATTTTGGGTGTACCTTAAAGTTGAAGTATCAAAATTTCCGCAAAGCTTAGGACTAGTAGTATTATTTTTGAACATAAAAAAAATCAATTTTTCTATAATTTTTTTTTAATTTTTGATTTAAAAAAAATTCTTATTTGAAAGAGAGCTTCAAAAAAAAAAGAAAATTTGAATTTTTTTCAGAATTTTTCAGCATTTTACCTCAAATGGTTACCACCTAATTTCAGCAGAGTCAGGACATTATATATATATATATATATATATATATATATATATATATATGTACTTAATCCTATAGTATTTCTACCTCTTCAGATGTAAGGCTTGTATGAGTTATATTACGTTGTGGTGTTTCTTTTCCAAACACATCTCTATCATGTTTTATTTTGCTTCACACCATTCTGTACCACATTTTTTAACCGCTTCATTTTCTTCATCCTTCTGAAAGTTATTGTTTCGTACACTTTTCTTATTATTCACAATTCATTCATCCTCATTATATGTTCATACCATCTCAGCTATTCTGCGGACATATTTTTTATTGACTGTGTGTCCGGAGATTTTTTCTGAAAGTGAGGTTTATGATTTTGTCCTTTCTTGTCTCGCTTCCTGCCTGTCTGGGGGAAATTATTTCGGTGCATTCTATTCTAGTTTCTTGTTTTTAATTTAGAGACCATACTTCTAAGTCCTTGGTAAGAATTGAAATGGTCACTCTTTTAAATATTTATATTTTTATCTTTTAGAGATATTTCTTTTTATTAGAAACTGGTTTTTGTTGCGTTGAACAGTTTTTCTGCTACTTCTATCGTTTTAATTTCTGATTTTTGGTGAAACTGTTGAATACTGATATCTAAAACTTTCCACCTGTTCTAGAATTACTCCTCCCAGCTTTATTTAATGTGTTCTCTCCTCCCTACTCACTATCGTCGTCTACGCCTTTCTAATGATTTTTGTTCGTATTGAAATATTCTAGTCTGTTGTTATATATGTTAAGATTCTCAATCAATGTGTTTTCATCCTTACGTCTTGCATTTTCCAGTGTCCTATTTTATATTGTTATATTTGTTTTTTTTACGCTCCTAACTCTTTTACTAATAATACAGAGAATAATAGAGGACTAATTGTTTATCCCTATCTCACTTCCTTCGAGGTTTTAAATATATGTGATTTCTCCTGTCACACCCTTGTAAGGTTATTTCTTTGCAAAAGGCTCTTGCTTCTTTTATCAAGTTTTCATTTAATAGTCTTTCCGATTCTCTATATGTTTTTCCTACCTAGTCTTTTGAAGGTTTTCTCCAAATCTATGAAACATCGGTGTATGCATTTATTTTCCCAATTGTCTTTATAATTATTTATCCTATTATGAAGTTTTCATCTGCTACTATTCTATTCGCTTTAAAGCTCCTCAGTGGTGTCCTTTAGTTTTATTCTCAGTTGGTGTAGAATAATTTCTACATAGTGATTACAATCTTTACTGCTAGCTTTTTTATATATTGGAGTTATTATCCCTTGGCAGGCAATCTTTCGATGACTCTCTATCAATCATTACATTTTTGTTGAGTCCTTTCAATGTATCCATAATTTGGTCTTTACCTACTTTTATCATTTCTGCTGTTAATCCCTCGTATTCCAGCGCCTTGCTCACCTTCAGTTTTTTCATTGTTTCCTGTATTTCTTCAGTTTCTTTTATTTGCTAATAAACTTCGCATAGGACGAGAAAAATTGCGGTAGCTCTTCACAGTGAAGTATTCATATTGAAATTGTTACCATCAGTATTATGGTTCGAAGTGTCTCTAGACCTTAAAAAAAACTTTAATCATATCCTTATTCTTCACCAAATTCACATTTTCATTCTGGTTTATAATATTTTATTTGGCGCATATGGTGTAAAATGTCATAAGTATAAATCTGACGTTCGAGCTTGTAAAAACATTGGACTGTACCGTTATTTTACTATCAAATGAAATGCTCTAATATATTAAAATTGTTTTTAACAATATTTTTTCTTTTATATATATATATATATATATATATATATATATATATATATATATATATATATATATACTTTAAGTCGGTAAAAGTAGGTATGTTTTAATTCGTCTTCGAGGAAAGATCATTTTTACGATATTCCTAATGCGACACAATTTAAACACTTGGGAAATCATAAGGCAAAGAAGAAAATTTTTATACTGGTAAACAGTTACAATTATAAATTACGAAAATAAGGAGAAACATGTCTTTCAAAAATAATGATTAAAAAAATTGCTTTTTGCGGATATTATTTATTTAAGCAAAGTAAGAACCACAGGGTCGGCGTGTTATACTTGTGTATTAAATTTAAATACTTTTCTTAATATTTGCAAGTTAAATTTTTTAGGTTAAAGTCGTTATTGAAATTCAGTGTCATTTCTCAAGAAACATCACCAAAGATGGTAATTCCTTAAAAAATGGGATGTGAATTTTGATGGGGATACATACTTAATTTAAATAAATATGTATAGTTGAACTGAAATAATTGTATTATTTTGATAAATAATTATTCCCTAATTTATTAACATGAATAGCAAGAATAAGAATAGTCGTTTTTTATTTTCAAGGGGAGCGATTTTAAAAGACAACCTCAAATATCTCCTAGTATAAGCAAATTTTAAAAAATTGTTTCAGAGAAGAGTTAGAGGGAACATCTACTGGTGACCTTGCGTTTGACCTTGAGATTAACTTGAACTAGCCTCTAAGGTTATTTCAACATCTAGTTGATATTTTAAAATTTTCTATTGCAGAAAAAAAAATACGGAAAATTCTATGTTCAACCATATAAATATCATAGAGGTGGGGCAAAGGTCATCTGGAGGTAATTTAAAGATCAAATGAACCAGGGCGTTCAAGAAAACTGTAAAAAGCATAAAAGCTAAAGAAATATGAACGAGGTCTCTCATGGTGACATTAGGTTGACCTTAATATCATAAGAGTGTTCAGATGTTCATTAAGGTTATATAAAGTGTGTCCTTGGATAGAGTTAAGAAGACAAAAACTTTATTATTGATTATACAGAAAAAGGCCTCTATAAAAAGTTCTGCTTGTCGAAAAAATTAGTTTTAGATCTTATGTAGAGAGTTTTAATAAAACATGGAAATACTTTAGGTGTGAAGGCCATTATTTATAATTTTAGATAAAATAAAAAAAAAGAAAAAAGATTTTTATAATCTAAAACAGAGACTAAATACAAAATCGAACTTTATTTATTTCTGTATTTTTCACCGAAGTAGGAGAAAAATATTATTGATTTCACAATTACAAATGATCCGCCAGTTGTGATTAGCATGGAGCGGTCGATGGAGGTTAGCGGAAAGATTGCGACCCAGAAAATTGGGCTCGCAAAGGCAAAAGTCGTAGCTGACGGCATAAAAGTGATTCCAACTACGAGCAATGATTACCACAATCTAAGGAAGACCTCGTACTGTATGTGCCAACTTCCGGAAGACATGAAAACTGAAGTAATTCTGAGAGGCGTCCAAAGCTCAGTCAACAAACAGGACGTATTGAAAGAACTCCAGAAGCAAGGGTTCTAGGACCTGAAGATCACCCACATGAAATCAAGGAGGACACATAGAGTCTAAAATGTCTGCCAAATTTCAATCAAGGTGCAAGATAAAAATAAAAATACGAGCATTTACAAAGCCGCTGTACCTTTCCTCCAAGGAGCGTAATGGGCGGTAAAAGTTATTTGACTGCAAACTGCTGTCTAAAAAAGAAAAGGCATCCACTTGTGTCCTCTGTAGCAAATCACGTCATCCTGCCTCATGAAAAGGGTACGAGATATATCCTAATTCCAAGAAGACAAAAAAAATTGCGACAAAGGATGGAAACAAGGCTAACAGTGTCACCAAGAAAGTGGAGAATCAAAAGCCTAACAACAAGTAGAACCAGCCGGCAAAAGATAAAGGGATTCCCGCCCCATCCATGCCCAGCTCGGTTGAAGAGCTTCAAAAGATGATTGCTGAAGCAGTATGGGCTGCCTTTTAAGGGGTAAGCCTCCCTCTGAGAAACTAGAGAAACACCAATGGCTAACACAATTAAACCCAGAACACGAGATATAGCATCGTGGAATATTAACGGTCATAAAACAAGGCGAAGCGAAGTTATCGAGTTCCTGGAAGAATTTGCACCAGAAAAGCTAGCTATTCAGGAAAGCAAGCTCAACAGGGATGACAGAATAACCTTCGCTAACTATCAGATCTACCGATACGACAGACCGAGGCTAGCATGGCCAGCAGAAGAGTTGTCCTGCTGGTAAAAAAAAACATAAGCCACTACGTATTAGAGATGTTGAACTAGATGCTGTCAGTATCATAATCGGTATGTATCAAGGGTTAAGCGAGGTTACTTCAGCCTACAAGAGGCCCAGGACCTGATAGTTCACCAAGATATAGATGACCTCTTTGAAAGCAGAACCCCTGAGGTCATAATTTGCAATTTCATCTTAGAATCCCAGTAGTGGAACTGCAGAAACAACACTTTAAATAGACGGAAGGCTTGCAGTGTACACTGACCTACGCGGAGCTATAGCCCCACAGAGCAGGCGCGGTTTCAGATATTCTAGATATAGAAGTGTTGAAATACAAAAGAGAATAATTCGAGCTTGGCATAATGGTCGAGAAATACTCAGATCACAATCTGATCTTCCTAAAATTTGGACAGGAAAGAAGAATTGATGACACAGAAGTCTCAAAGAAACCAGACGGTTCTGTCTGCAGATAAGATCTACGAAAGACGACGAGCAAATTCCAAGGATCAACTCAGTAGAAGAGCTGAATGCAGCCATACTGAGCCGACAAACAGCAATTATCATGGTCTATCAGAAAGCTACCTAAGAATATATAACTCGGGTACCAAAGTAACTATTTGGACCTACGCCGGTTAGATTACGGAGAGATGTCTTGAAAGAAGATACAGACTATCTTACAGAGAGGAGGGCCGAATAGCGCTAAAGAGAGCCACTACCCTCCTCACAAGAAAGCGATCTAAATACACGCAGATGGGAAGAGAAGCTCAAACAGCTAAATCCTGGGACCAGATGCCGTAGAACATGTAAAGAGTCTTCAGGAAAAAGAATGATATCGTTTCAGCACTTCACGACAGAAATGGAATGGCCCCCACACAGGGCAAGGAAGCTGAAACATTCGGTGAAGCGCTCGAGCATGAATACACTGGACAATTTCCCTGGGCCCACGTCATCTGCCAAAGTCAAAACAATTGTTAAGAGGCTGAGAAACAAGAAAGCACACGAAACACAGAGGATTACAAACCGTATGCTAAAACTGTTGCCCAGAACGGTTACAAATATTATCAACGCGATGCTGAAGCTAAGGTATTTTTCGCATAACTAACGATGATACCTAGACCAGAGAAAAATTACACCTTTTCGCAGAACAAGACGCCGATTAGCTTGTTGCCCTTCATGGCAGAGTAGCTTAAAGAGTTGTCCTGAACGTTCGACAGAGTGTAAAATGCGGGCCAGATTTACAAGCTCCAGAGCGCCAGCTATCTGGCGTGGATCTGCGAAATAGTAGATACATACGTACAAGAACTGTTTACCTTAAAAGTTTAGCAGTAAGTATCACGACCCAGAAGAGCAGAGGCGGGAATACCACAGGGAAACCTACTCTCACCACATCCCTACAACATATTTAGTCACGACATCCGCATGATAGTAAACAGGAAAATAGCCCTATTCACTAACAATACTGCCATAATGCAACGCAACTCAAAATGATCAGCAGATATTTACAGGAAAAAATGGACCTAGTCCATGACTGGTTCGTCTCTTGGAAAATGTTGGTTAATGCCAAGAAAAGTCAAGCGCTCTTCCTGACAATGAGAAGAAAGGACCCGAGCGACACGATAGATATAGATGGTGAAGAAATCTGGACTGACCAAGTCGAAGATCTAGATGTAACGATAAATAAAGGACAACAAATTCAAATTTATTAGAGGACAGCTATATCTGCTGCTCAACATAGCGAGCAAAATAAATCTTAAGAACAAGTTGACAATCATCGAGACCGTACTGAAGCCCATCTTAACCTAGTGCTCTGTAGGGTTCAGTTACGCAGCAGCAACACACCTTAAGAAATTAGAAAATCAGGCAAACAGTATTGCGAATGGTTTAAATAACCCGTTTTTCGCCTGGAATGAGCAAATACATGATGGGTGAGATGGACCCCTGTAAGGGATGTCCCGAAACAGAAAGCCACTAAAGTCTTCTTAAAAGCAGAGACACATGACAACGCGCTTATTAGGCCAACATTAGATTACGACCCTGCAGTAGACGACAGGAAACACAAAAGACCTAGAAACCAGTCTGGGCAACAAAACCCAGGAACCATCCTGGAACAAGAAACAGGAACCAGCCCACCAAGGAATAAAAAAGAGACGCCGAGGGAAGTCATTGAAGTCCAGGCAGGGCACCTCACTCTTAGCAAAGCACCAAAAGAACGCGCAGGATCCAGGATCAGTATCAACACAGTACAAACATAAATAAGAGATAATTTCTTATTTTAAATAATGAAATACTTAGAAGAAAAGCTTACATTGTATGCGAAATTTAAGAATGTGCGAGACAATGGGTACACCGTCATTTGAAACGGTTAAAGACATTGCTATGAAAATCAGAGATTTGTAAAGGCTCACCATTCCGGCAACTCATAGGACTTTCATTGCGAGTCACTGCGGTCGTGGTCCAACCACAATAAGCAATGACTACAGAACCGTGGAACCTTCAATCAGAGGGTTTTTAGCCGGAATGAAACTGGCACTCCCTTCACATTTATTGAAGATATTTATGCAAGATCAAAAAAAAGTTCTCCGAGAACTTCACGTTCTCCACCCGGACTCCAATGAACTAGCCGAGTCACCACCTGCCGGATCGCGGTTTCCCGGTCTAGCATTATAGGCGAGATACGGCTTGTGTGTGTATGGTGTTTTACCATACATTATTTTCCTTACATCCTAATGGCCAACGTTGTCAAGGACTCTAATAAGAACGGAAAATGTTGTTCCATCCGAAGACCAGTATAAGAACGGGCAATGTCAATTTCTTTCTCTCCATCCTACTATCACCTATACACACACGCATTAGATACAGTCAGTGTTTCATTCAGTTTCGTAAAGGCCAGAAACATGTTTACCGCCAGGTGCTCATCGGTGTCGCCATTAAGGGCGCATAACAACTGCGTCGTCCATCACGGTCAAAGTTATCGCCCCGTTACAGCTAAATATAACATACCAGTCGCATAGTACGAGGCGCCATAAATGACGTAGCGAATTGCATGAGGCACCATGAATATCGTCGCGAATATTAGTACTAGGCGTCGTGAACAGTATTTTAAATAATACCCCCGAAATACCGTCTATCGTACAGCTACCGCTCGATTAGTACGAGGCGTCATGAACAGCGTCATAAATTCACTTATAAGCATACTCTTTTCCTCCATACCATCTATTATTTGATTTTGTTTTCTATCTTAGTTGTTAAGTTAGTTCCAAACCATATTATAAAGTATGGAATATAGGATACAGGATATTTAATAGCCTTTTGTTTCATTTTAATTTTTAAGAAAATATAATTGGCAGCCAGCAGCCAGCAACTAATAACTAATATGCGTAAATAACCCCTAGCTTGCCGTTTCTCCACTGTGATAACCTGCCTGAAGCAAGTGGGCCTAAACCACGTTAATTCAGAGGATGACGCCCCATACCGATAACCAGGTAGATGTCTTGACCACTGGATAGTCAAACCGTTGAACAATTAAGAGGATAGTTAGCGGCGCCGATCAGCAATATATATTGTAATTATGGGATAACCTTAACCTAGGGATCGCTGGACCTCTGAACGTTTGACCGATGGCTATCTGCGGAATAGATATCTATCTACCTGTACTCAGTTATCGAAACAGGAGGACATCCGTAGATTACTGTGTAAAAACGCCCTTGGTTTCCATGCCGCTGGTGGCACCTGATATTTTTGAAAAGTGATCTCCGGTTACACTAACATATACCTAAAATTTCATTTCTGTATCATGAATATATCCTAACAATTTAAATAAAAACGACTTCAATTACACCATTTTCAAGGGCCTATATTCACTTTTGGAATTATTTACATGATCATTTTTCATATTTTTTTATGTATGATCAAACCTTTAAATTTGCCATCATCATTTTCAAAAACCCTGCATATAAACACTTGTACTTACAGGCTTTTTTACTTATTATACGGAATAAAATTCCCAGAAAAAATATTCAGACGATTTTATTTATTTGTTTGTTATATTTCAGTTATTTTCCACGTCTAGCATAATGTTAGGAAAACAATATATTTTATTCATATATTTTTCGGTTAATTTAATAATAGACTATAACCTTCGTTTCCAAATTTTACATAAGAAATATAAAAGAATATGAATTTAAATTTTCTTATGGAAGAGAAAAAAACTAAAATTTTATTATGTACCTTATTTTCTAACCGAAGGTTTTTTCATTAGATGCTGGCAGGGGAATTCCCCGCTCAAAATCCGGATTCTTAGATTTAATAAATGTCGCTTTTTTATTTCTCTTTGTCATTCTATCTGTATTCAGCTTAACTTTTTAGCTAAGAAAGTTTTAAGAATATATACATATAAAATAGCCTGCAGATATGTATATATTTTGATATTCTTACTCGTAAATTTATTTGAGTTCTAAATTTTATTACACCGTAAAACTTTATAAACATAATAGACTAAATTACCCATCACTTGATATTATATGATAAGCCGTTTATCATTTGGAAAAGTGCTTTGTAGAATAATTTTGAAAATAATTCATCTAATATTTTTCTAAAAACTATTAAAAATAAATAATTGACTGCCATAAAATTGTTCTAAGATTAAGTAAATCTGTACCTATTTGAAGTCTACGCCAAATTCAAAATTTACTGACAGAAAAAATGTATAAACAAAACTTTCTACTCTGATTTATGTTAAGATAATTATGAAAAATTACATAATTTTAAAAATATATACGTTAGTAAATGACCTTTTCATATATACCATTAGAATATACTACTTTCTATGATAGGATTAAAAAAATAAACGAAAGACGTTGCAGTTACGATGCGGTTGCTTTCCACGGCAGTTGAAAAATAAAAATACTAATAAATTGTTTGAATACCGAAATTATAATAAGTAACATCTACTAAGGACCGATTCCATTCAAAATAATGCAGTGAAGATAGTCAAAAAAATGAAACTGATTTCTTCATAAAATATATTTTACTAGAACCTAAAAAAGTGTACATCTCCTATGCCGTTTTGCGAAAAAATCATTTTCTAGGAAGTTAGCCAGATTTTAAAGTTAAATTTAGAGCTTTTGCATTAAAGAAAAATGAAAGTCAATTTTTATTCAAAAATATATATTTTTATGACTATTCGATGTAATTCAGTTTCCTGTTAGGACTAAGGTCACATGAGTCATAAACGTTCAAAAAAAAAAATGAAAACCGAAAAATTTTTAAAATTAAGAAAATGTAGGCCGTTTTTCCAAAAAAAGGGATTTTCTCAAAAACTACATTTTATTTTTTGAAACAGTTTTTTTTTACAGAGTTCATTTATATATGTTTCTTCAACGGCATTTATTTTCATGGGTGTTAAAGTGCACGGAGAGGCACATTAATTTATTTTTTCAATGACCAACTCCATTTCATATCATGCATTGAGATTTTTTCAAAGAAAATGCTTTCTTTCTGAAATATATCATTATAGAAATAAAAAATGTAAACATATTTTGTCGTTGTGCGAAAAAATCATCTTCAACGAACTTATCGAGATTTTAAAGTTGAAATTAGTGCTTTCGCAATGACGAAAAATACAACCATTGTTTTATTCAAAATTTTATATTTTAATGACTGATCAACATAATTTAATTTTCTCTTATTGAGGTCGCATGAGTCATAAACTTCAAGAAAAAGATTTGAAGGCATACAAACATTCAAAAATAACAAAATGGCGGCCGTTTCTCAAAAGAATATTAAAAATTTTTACGGTTTCCTGTTTTTTGCTTTGTTATATAATTATCATTTTTGTAGTTTCTTTATATATTTTATTTATCGAAAAAGTCTTCGCACGATTTTCAAAAAAGTAGAAAAATATCAGCAAATATTTGCAAGTACCAATTTGGTTACGTAGTCGATTTATTGCACAATTGCAACATGCATTTAAGAGATGAGCGATTACGTTCGGGATAATTCCTGTATTACGAATGTCAGCATGGACTAGATTCAATACCCATAATATCGTAATTAACACAAATTAGTAAACTATCCTCTATAAGATACAATACCTAAAACGAAATATTTCCTTTAAGCCTAATCACTGTAACCTGTAGAATAGACTTACTATAGGTATTGAATCAAGTCCGTACAGGTATTCGTAATACAGGAATCATCCCGAGCGTAATCTCCCGTCTCTTCAATGTATGTTGAAATTGTACAATAAATCGATTTCATAAACAAGTATCTACTTGCAAATATTTGCTTATATTATTCTACTTGTTAATCGACTTCTAAAAGAAGGACGTCCTCAATTCGTCGACTATGCATTTTTTTTAAGTATGTACACCGATTACTCCGGAACGGCGGCACCGATTTGAATGAAATTTTTTACGTTATGTTTAGGAAGTTGCTGCGGTGGTCCCATACTTTTTTGCATGAAATTGGTGTAGTAAAATCCAAGATGGCGCTGACAATATAGCGGCCAAAGAAATGAATTTTGTCCGATTTTCTCCAAAATTGGTATGGGAGAATTTTCGGGGTCGTACATAACGAATTTGAAATTATTTAAAAAAAATTAAATATAGCGGATCCAATATGGCGAACGAAAAAATCAATTTTGTCTGATTTTCTCCAAAATTGGTACGGGAGAATTTTCGGAGTCATACACAACGAATCTAAAATTATTTTTTTAAAATTCAATATGGTGCATCCAATATGGCGGAAAAAAAATTGAATTTTGTCCGATTTTCTCCAAAATTGGGGTGGGGGAGTTTTCGGAGTCGCACATAACGAATCCAAAATATTTTTAAAAAATTCAATATGGCGGATCAAATATGGTGGATAAAAACATCAACTTTGTCTGATTTTCTCCAAAATTGCTATAAGGGAGTTTTAGAAATCGCATGTAAAGAATCTAAAAATATTTTTAAAAATTTCAAGATGGCAGATCTAATAAGGCGGACGAAAAAATCGATTTTGTCTGATTTTCTCCAAATTTGGTACAGGGGAGTTCTCGGGGTCATACATAACGACTCTAAAATTATTTTTAAAAAATTCAATATGGCGAATAAAAATTAATGTCGTCGGTTTTTTTTTCGGAATTGATCTGGGAGAATTTTTGGGATCGCACATTACGAATCTGAAATTATTTAAAAAAAATTAAATATAGAGGATCCATGATGGCGGAATAAATTTTCTACATCTCTCGATTTTGTTAAAAATCAGTATTGGGGGATTTTTGTTAGTGTTAATTACGAATTTAAAATATTTTTTGAAAAACTTAATTTGGCGGATACGATATGGCGTTCTAAAAATTTTACATTTTTCGATTTTCTCCAAAACTGATATAGAAATAATTTTTTTGAAATTCAGTATGACGGAACCAATATGGTGGATTGAAAATTTAACCTTATTCGCATTTTTTCAGATTTGGTATTAGGGAGTTTTCGGGGTCGTGCATTACGAATATGAAGTTAATTTTTTACAACTATGAATGAAAATTTTATATTTTCCGATTTTGTCTAAAATTGATATTTCGAAGTTCTTGGGGCATATACAAACTCAATATGCAGTATAAAATATATCGGGTTAAGAAATTTACTTTAAGATAGTGGATTTACTATGCCCGACTAAATATTTATTTGACACAATTTTACTGGTGTTTCGAGGATTCTAAGAATCCAAGAATTTTTAGTTGTTCATTTTAGGGTGATTTACAACTTTGGATAAAATGGGTACTTTTTTGCCACCTTAGTGTCATTGCGAGGTACACTAATTTCGATTAGTACTTAGTAATTTATGGATATCAGAATGAATTCAAAACTAAAAACCGGAAAATAAAATTTTTATCGAAAAATTGAACCGACTTCTAAAAGTGCACTAAAAAGTGAAAAATAACTATACATTTTTAAATGAAATTGAAATTTTTGAATTCGACGCCAAATTATTTCTAAATAAAATAAATAACTGCTAATTTATACAAACTATGGTAAGAAAGCAATTAAAAATAAACTATTTTTAATCTGTTTATGCGAATCACATCTTGTCAGGTATTAGTTTGACACCGACTTCAAAAATATCAGTTTCATATAAAAATTTATAGTTATTTTTCACTTTTTAGTGCACTTTTAGAAATTGGTTCAATTTTTTTATAAAAATTTTATTGATGTATGAAATATATTTGCTAAATAAAATATATAAAAAAATTTCAAAAATGGAACAGTTTATTTTCGAATGGAATCTGTCTACCGATTTTTCATTACATACTGGTTTAGTGTGTGTTAATTTATAATATTATTATATAAAAATAAGTGTAAAAATTGGCAAATTTTTTTATCCAGTGTTAAGTCATTACGTTGTTCGTTTTGACGTTTGTAGAGGAATAGTTCGTTATTAGTCTTGTCCGATGCAAATAGCATTACAATACTATTGATAACCCGTCACAATTCGTTTTCGATAGGCATGCCTAGAAATATAGACTTTTCTATTATTTGTTATTTAAGTAAATAAAAAAACATTAGATATTATTTAATTCTAAATTTTTAAACATTTTTAAAAGATTATTTCAAGTTATTTTATTTTTCATACATCAACTTCATAGAAAGGAAAAGAAGATAACCAGAGAACTATTTAAAATTTTCAAAAATCATTAATGACGGTATTGGGAAGAAACGATGAATGACAAAAGTTAAAGTTTACTGAAACGTTGTGATAACAAAGTCAAGCTGTAGTGCAGGCATCGTTTGGCATTGCTCTGATCGCTGCAAAAAACAAAAAATCTTATACAATTGCAAAAACCCTCATCTAATTTTGTTTAGTAAAACTCGTTAAAGTAATACTTGAAGAAACGAGTGAGACTCGAACTTATAATATGTCTTTGTTTTCATCCCAATTTAGAGATCCAGGTCAGATATATCCAAAGACGTGATGAAACAAATATTTTCTGAAATAAAAGCAAATTCTCTCTTTTATTTTCAACTTGATGAATCCACCGATAGAAGTTCCGGTCTGAGTCACTCGTTTTCTTGACATATATTCTCTTGGAGGATTTTAAAGAAAAGTTTCTGTTTTGTGGAGCATTAAAAACTATTACGAAATGTGAAGAAATCATGGAGGCGATAAGTTAATTTTTTGATTGTAATGACTTAACAATAGAAAAACTAAAAATGGGTATGTACCGATAAAGCACTAGTCATGCTTGGATTGAAGTCGCGTTTTCAGTCAAAAGTTAAAAAGCTTGCTTCCCAAGAAAAAAGGTTGCGCTACCTGATTTACTGATTCGACCTTATATCTAGACTTCTCCAAAGCATTTGCAAGAAGTGTTTGACTTTTTGGTGATATATAGTGCTCTGAATACTCGTCTGTTGAAGCAGTTATACAAAAATATGAACTCTGATCACGAAGCTTTCCTTTTCTACTGTTCGTTGGTTATCAGAAGAAAATTTCAGCCAAGTTTTTAAATTGAAAAACGAAATTAAACAGTTCTTAGAAAAGAACGTGAGTTTATTAGACACTTTAATTATAAAACATGGATCGAAAAAGTAATTTATTTATCTTAGATTAGCTAAATAATCTAAATTTGAAATTGCAGAGCAAAGAAACGCCCATTACTTATTTCAGAGATAATATCCATGCGTCATAATTAATCTGCAAAATTGGCACCGCAACCTAAATCTTAGAAACATTGCCATCTTTAAACCCTCTTGCCCTAACACCAGGGACGGAAATTGTGATAGTCTAGGAAAGGCAGTCAATAATCTCCTTCAAGCATTTTAATTTGAAATTTAAAATTATTTCCCAGGATTCTCTGAACAAGAAACTGTATTAGTAGGAAACCCATTTCACTTATCTTTGGAAGTTACTGACATCCCCATGCGGGATGAATTTTTGGAGTTGCCAAACGACTCCTCGACGTATGATATTTTTCAAAAAAAAATGTTGGTATTCTAACGATTTCATGCTTTATTTTCCAATTCCTTTGCTTTCGCCAGTTG
Organism: Diaprepes abbreviatus; assembly: GCA_034092305.1. Classification (NCBI taxonomy): domain Eukaryota; kingdom Metazoa; phylum Arthropoda; class Insecta; order Coleoptera; family Curculionidae; genus Diaprepes; species Diaprepes abbreviatus. Next base: position 1,586,583 of record JASJET010000161.1, on the reverse strand, counting down.
CTTCTACGTACCTCTAAGCAAGTGAATTTTCAACTTTTCTGCAAATCAAGACAAGAGAATGTAATAAGATCGAGACAGGCCTTAACAAAAATTCAATCAAGAATTGTAACAATTGTTTAGCAGATGGAAACTGAATCATCACATTAATATTTGATAATTGAAAATTTCTTCACCCTTGTAATAAATATTATTTTTCCAAACTCTTTATTTTTCGTTTTATTTATCAAATATGGCCGATGGAAAAAAAGGAGGCGTGAACATTTAAAAAAACATTGAAAAAGTTCGCCACAGAAAAAAAATAGTAAACCATCCTTATATATGATTTGAATCACATATTATTTGAATATTTCCTTAGGAGAAATGCTGTAAATTTTCTGGACTCTGTGCTTTCGAACTTTTATCTACCAGAGAATGCTTTATCCTTGATATATAGTGTAATCTACAACAGTAATTTTGAAGCAATATTGATCAAATAAAAAAAAATAATGTCTTCGAAAATATAAAGTTAATCAAATATTGGAGTAGATAGCCAAGCGATCCTTAACTATCCAGTTTAAGACATGAAAGAGGTGTAAAGTGTGTGTCCCTATTCATTCCTGAGTTAACATCTGGCTCATATTTGGATACTAAATATGACGTTCTGTAATATTAAGCCCAAAAATTGCACTTATCGTTAATGTACCCAATTGTACCTAAATGAGTAATGCTCAAGGCCATAAGAACAACAAAAAGACTATTTTAAGCTTCCGCAGAAGATTTTATTATTGACTGAAGCTATGATTCTAAGTAGGTTGCCAATATAAAGTTGATGCTTGCTTTATTTGAGTTAAAGAAGCATGTTAATACTTTTTCTATGATTACTAAGACTTTTAGTAGTGATTTGAAAAATGGTGGTGCTATTATTGAAACAAATCATACAGACTTAACGAGCACGAAATATTAAGAGTAGAAATTAGATATCTATAGTAAGTGAACATAATTTTATATAACAACTTAAGAAACTACTTTTATAAAAAATATGTTCATGTTTTAAGACCTCATCGAAAACACTGGTCTTTAATCGGAAGTAGTAATTTAATATCCGATAATTTTCCTTACAAAAACATATCTAATAGAAGTCTAAGTAATATTTAACAACTTTATATCTGGTAGTAAAAGATTAAAAAAATACAGGTAATAAACTGAATTTTGAATCGAAATATATCTCTGAACCAATGTCTGCTGCTAAAAATCTAAATAATTCTTATGCTAACATAATAATTAAAATTAAAAAGTCTAAAATTGATTGAACTTTTTAAGATCCTTGCTGCCATTATAAATTAATTTTTGTTGAAAATATGTTTCCCGATGATCTTAAGGTTGTGTTAATAAGGGTGGAAATAACAAGACGTCTTCAAAATTGTGGTACATATTCCGTTTATCCCTATTCTCTAAAATGATCATTTTACTGAATTTAATAAATAAAAAATATTACCAACCAGTCAGTTAGAGTTTAAACTAAAAAAGTATCAAAGATATCATATTCGGACAATTTGAAATTATTTGTGCTGGTTTGTATTATGCAAAATCCACTGTAGTAGTTTTTTTGACCTGACAAATGCCTTTAGTTGTACCGATTACGCAATATTGTCAAATAAACTAGAATTATATGGCGTTAGTTTTGGTAGCAACGATGTGACTTAATTTTATCTTAAAAATATAGGGCAGGCTGAGTAAGAGAATTGGGCAAGGAAAAGGTTTGTTTAATAAGTTATCGTTAAAGATGTATTTTATTTAATTTTTCAGATAATGAATTATGTTAAATATACTAATGATGTGAATCGCTACATTTTTGTAGTGTAATGATCTGTCCACTGAAAATCAAAGATAACTTTATCTGCCGGTTTAAATAAAGTTAAAAAGATGATGGTCTATTAATAATGAAGCAGTGGTTTCATACAAATATACTACTACTTAACACTGATAAAACTAAGTATATAACTTTAGTTATAAAGTAACAATATTGTTATTTATATGATTTTCGACTACTCGTTCCTGGGAATGATTGCGACCTAAAAACCGTCTCCCTAGAACTGAATGATAGACTTTTATCTCTTAAAGTCTCCTACGAAATTTTCGAATCTGATTAAAGATGAAGGGAAACTGCTTCATAGTTTATATATATATATATATATATATATATATATATATATATATATATATATATATATATATATATATTGAATAAATGAACGGTAAGGATCATTTGTAAAACTCACAGATTAGTTTGCCGCAAACATTTATTTCAAGCTCTAGATGTGGTAAGTTCTAATTATTTACTGCCGTGTTATTTTAATCCATGATAAATTTTTGAGAGTAAATGAGATTTCCTGTAATTATTTAAAACGTAGTAGACACAACTTAAACATTATTCAGTCTCAAGTTGAAATACCGAGAAAGGCCATTTTTCACTAGGGAAAAGCGCGGTATTATGCAATTCCTTTTAATATTAGGCACTTAGCAAATACACGATTAGAAAATCAACACGTAAGACGTTTCAAATTTGTTAAAAATTCAGTTTAAAACTTACTTCACTGATATAATTTTAAACCTATTTATTACTAAATTTCAATTATTTTAAATTTAATTACATTCCATGTTATTTTCATCTAAATTATTGTATTAACTTTTAATTTTAGTCCAGTTTATAATTCAGTGACCAGCATTTTATTTTTTACATTAGTACTTTTAGATATTATTTTCAATATTTTAAATAGAATGTTGATCTTGTTCGGAAAATACATATAACTGTGTGTATATACTAATTTAGCTTTTATACATTTTCTGTTACAACAACCGTACGATTTTATATACCCTCGTACTATTAGATCAATCAAATTTAGTTGACTTAATCTTAACGCCATTTTCATGTGGATTGCATATGACCGAAGATTATTGCAACACATCTAAATCTGTTTTTTGAATTCTTCGATTTACGTGTTTGGTCAAGATCTTCTCTTTAACAACAGCACATTTTGATGCTTTAGATCAGCTGGACCAATAATTAATTGTTTTTCTACTTCACTCCCTGATTTGGAACTAATACAGGGTGGTTGTAGAGAGCTTTCGTTTCACCAGCCTAAAAGCCAAGAAAAAATAGGTGAACAGAGTGACAAAAAGTAAGAAAACGAAAATATAACAGTGACTATTTGCAAATGGGTTCTTATTTTACCGAGGATGAGTTAGAATCTAAACCGCTTTATGTAAGCTGTAATGAAATCCTGTCCGCCAGCCGTTTAAATCCATCTCTTCTTCGTAAACACCTTGAAACAATACATCCGGATCACCAGGATAAACCTGTTGAGTATTTTAAAAGGAGATTGGCAGGAAATAAAAAGTCTAGTAATTGTTCTTTTCTAATAGATTTAATCGAAGGTAGTAAAATAGCTCTCGAGGCATCATTTCGAGTTAGTTACGGAAATGTAAGATCTGGATAAGCAGATACAGTGGTAGAAAATTTGATCAGACCGTGTGCTAAATATATCGCGAAGCGTATGCTTGAAGATAAAGCGGCAAAGAAAATTGGTTTTGTTCCCTTATTAAACAACACAGTGTCGCAGAGAATTAATGATTTCACAAATAATGTGGAAAGCGAACTTTTAAAAAGCACAAAATTCAATTATTTCGCTACTTAACTTGACGAGTCGACCGAGGTCTTTTTTTTACACTAATGGTGCAAAATCAATGAAAATTGTCTGGTTTTGCAGCCATTTTTTCTAAATCAGATGATTTAAATCTGTCTTTACAAGGTCCAGGTATCACCATTTTTAATATGTATGATAGAAGAGTAGCCATGCTGAAGAAGTTCAACTTTTTGATTCAATATCTGCAGGTGAATGAGTACGAATGTTTTGGTTCTCTCAGCACCATTTTTTTTTAAATGAAATTCAACCAAACGAAAATAATAAAAAGGATATTACTAAACATATCAAACAACTTTAATTAACGTTCAAAGACTGTTTTTCTATATAAGTCTATTATATCTGGATCGAACTACTGAATACGTAATCATTTTCAAGATTAACTTTAGCTCATTGACTTATCCTCTGACAGTTCCATAAAAATTGTTTTTTTGCGGAAAAATCCATTAAAATTCTATGGCCCATTTGTACAATATATCTATGTTACAAAGGACTTTCCACATACGCTTACCTGAAAGAGACCTACTGATACAGGTTAAATGCAAAACTTGATCTAAGACTGACACTTTCAGAAATCTAACCAAATTTTAAATTTCTTTGTTCCACCAAACAGGTACAAATATCCTATTGAGGGAATTATTGTACTTATTTTGGATTTATTTCTTTTTTGTAGGTTAAGCTATCACTTTAGATTTAATAATGTTTACCTGTAAATGTTTTACGACTTTGTTTTAGTTTCTCGTTATGAACTGTCATTCAATATGGAAAATAAATTTTAATAGCCCAATTTTACTATTTCATTTCCTGTTCTTAATTACTATACAGGGGGTTCGCCAATTTATTCCGGTTTTTAGAAGGGATTCGTAAGAAGAAAAAGGTTGGGAATTGCTGCTTTAGACCATTGAAATGGACTGCCATGGGTAGACTGCGACCTGCAAAGTGTTCATTATGACGGGAAAAATAATTGGAGTTGCATGGGATGTAAACGGGGGTGCACTAAAGTGGATTGTATTTCGGGAGATAATTACTGATATTTAATCGTTTCATAAATATCATAATGTATCTCAAAAATATTGGACCTATGTACTTACATAATTCTTATAAGAGAATAGACATATAAATAACCTATTTATATATTAAGTACATTATAAAAGTAAGTAACTATTGCTTTGTGGTTATATTACTTTTAACCTATAAAAACTTGCGCATTTAATAACAATGCATTGTCTTATAACCACAATATCTAATCTAATTTGCACAGACTTGTTTAATTCGTTTATTATTAATACAAATGCCAGAGGTAAACACTGTTCATTCGATTTCTGAATTTTAAGAAGAAGCCAAATATTTTGCAAAATAAAATTAGACCTAATATACAAATTAAAGTGAATCAAAATTATCTTCTTGGAAGTCTAGAAATAAGTAAGTGTATTTTTTTTATAGTATTATTGTTTTCTAATTTCTGCGATAGTCCGATTGCCAATAGTGACTTGAGATAAAGGTCACTTAAATTCGTAACAACTTTTTCAATTTTTTAATTATTTTGTTACTTTTTTCGTTTTAGCAATCGGTATTTGTAACACTTTCAACACTGAAAGAAAAACCTCAAAATATGTCTACGGTGCACAATATGTTTGCTTCAACATCAAAAAAAGATGAAGGTCCAAAGACGTATTGATTAAATGAATCATGATGTTAAAAACTTCTTTCCTCAATCAAACATAATATCGACTGCAACAGATGGAGCATCTGTCATGGTTGGGCGTTACCATAGTTTTATAAGTCATATAAAATAGCAGTTTGGCTTCATGTTTGCTACTTATCCTGCATTATGGACGATCCCAAGAAAGTTTTTGACAGCTTTCCTATTTTCAGACCTCTTGGAAAGGAGTTTTAGCGCGGTTTTTAGTCTGCTTACCAGAAAAGAACCAGATTGGAAACCACTGGTCTGACTAATTTGAAGCAAAATATTGAAAATTTGCTATCAAAACATTAGGTTCGTCCCTCCCCTTAAAAGTATTTCATAACTATCGAAAAAATTTTTGGCATCTGGGGATGCATGCGCCAAAAGGAAAAATGAAAGCTACAACGATTTTTGCATTCTGTGCATCGTCCCCCACCTGCTGTAAAATTTTACGAGTAGAATAAAAGGATCGAATTTTATACAGGTCGGGGATATTATGAAAAAGTCTACAGCGCATGTTGTTACTTTAACCTTTAATATTGAATGAATGAATGAGACTTGATCTTCAATGCTCAGGCCTCATTGAACTCTTGGCATCCCATCATGGTAGCAAGTTATTGGAAGCCGATCGCCTTTGTCAATCCAAGGAGCCTAGTTTATTGAACTTGCCTAACAATTTCAGTATCTTCGAAATGTCTCTGCCTCAGTCCGTGCTGTGCACCCTCTGAGAATATGGTCCACAGTTCCATTCTCCTTTAGACACTATCTGCACATCGGGTAGTCAATGATATGAATCTTATAAGGATGACATCGAAAGCGATAATATTCTGTCAGTAGTTTCACCATGATTCGCAGTTCTTTTCTTTTTTAAAAAGTGAAGCTCCCTGTAAGTTATGCATTATGTCTACTATAAATTTCTTGACACACCTTACTTCAGGAGCCTCTCTTCACGATTCAATTAGTTTACTTTCCGGCAATAATTTTAATTCGCTTTTACCAACGGCAATTGGAACAAGTGGAATTAGTAAAGGTCCATATGGTTTAATCGCGGACCTCATCTTTGCCCAATGAACCGCTTCATGATTTTCGTATATACCCGAGTCACCAGGGACTCGTCCAAGCTTAATAGTTAGACTATTCAGTACGTCCTTGTACTCACACACCATTTGCCAAATTACGACATCTGACTTCAGTGCCAGTATCTCAGCCCTACTGTCTTAGCTTTATTATCTTATTTCTGTTTATGTTCCTCCCACAGAAATTGTTACACTACAGAATAGCACAAATTTCCGCTGTAAAGATTGTCGCACGTTGTCTGAGAGAGTAAAAGTCTTTGACTGTCATGGTCCTATCTAACGCTCCGGCTCAACATTTCGATGGTTTCAAATTAAATCTTAGACAAAAGATATATAAAAGTAATGTATGAGAAACTGTTTGTTACCAGACACAGTCTAGTTGAGATGGCTTCTGTGAGAACAAACTTAACGTTGTTAGATTGAAAAACCCAAATTTGACTACGTCCAAGATACGTTAAATAATCAAAAAGTTTTAAACAAGATATCTGCTTGAGTAGACAGTCACTTTCTTTTCATGGAACTTGTGTGGTTATCACACAGACTATCTTATCTACTGTTGAACATAGGCCTCCCGCAGCATTGTATGTCTTGAACAATGTTGCGCAATCTATATTCAGTTTTTAGCAGCACATCTAATGTTATCTCTGTTCCCAAATGGATCTTGGCATCTTAGCATTCACGTATCTTTTTTGTCAACCTTTCATCGGTTAACCTCACTCTTTTATTTTGTAGAAATCGATCTGTAAATCATCGTGATCCATTTTACGGAAAATTTGGCTCCTAGCAAAAGTATCTCAAGAGACTTGTTTGGTTTCAAAAAAAAAGTCGTTTGTTCCAATTCGGTACTCAACTGAGAGAATAAACAACCTTCAAAACCTCGTGCTCTATGTGTTGTGGACGTGAGTTCATTAGGACCTCCAGAGCTCTCGTTGGAGGCGTTCCTCAGAATACTCATTGCTCTCACACAAACCATTCTTTCAACGTTGTGAAGTTGAATGCGGCGTTTTGTTGTACTAGACCACCATACAACAGCGACTTATATAATCACAGGACGGATAACCTTGGTATATATCCAATATAGCGCTTTAGGTGTTGTGTGCATCCAAAGGCTCGTTTACAAGCCCAAAAACCACATGTAGCCTTCTTGGCAATGCCTCAATATGATTATTCCGGCTCAGTTATGAGTCTACAATCATTTCCAGGTATTTAACTGTCCCTTATATTGCTCCCTTCATGTAATGTACCACCTTAGCCTTACCAGGGTTTATTCCGGGAAATTATTAAATATGTTTTTTAATATAATTTTTCGTGAAATATTTTTATAGCATCTACTTATCGAACAAGATGAGCGATGTCCCTATACTTATATAGGTTAAGCTGGTCCTATTAAGATTAAAGAATGATTATCTTCGGCTTTTGAGCTAGTTGCTGATATTAAGACGACCCCAGTTTAATTGTTAGATTGTGTGAGGTTTTTATAAACTTGTTGGTAGAGTTTTGAGCTCCGCCAAGATATTTTGTGATAGAATTGATGATGAAGACCAAAAAAATCTCGTAGACGAGGTTTTTGTAATTTATAGTACTCCTTACATAGAAACGGTTCTACAGATCATATGAAGGACAGGATCGAATGGATAAAAAGCTTGTAAATTATCATTTTAAGTTTTAAGTTCAGCTTCCTGTTATGATTCAGCAAAAAATAGAAAGCTGTCAAAGAAGCTTTGGCTTTACCTAGTTGATGGTTAGTATTGAGAAGCCAGTTGATCTTCCTGCGGAAAACTAGCTCTAGGTAGTTTGCATAATCCGTTCAAGTTTAGAGTTGAATCGCCGATTGCCTGGGACCGAAAACATCACTACCTGGGTTTTGCCAAGGTTTAACCTAATTCTTCTATCAGTCATTTATGTCTATAGCTTATTTATATGCGGTTGTAATCTGACGATAATTAGTCGAAACGACCCTGAGAACGTCGTAAAGCTGTATAATTTCTATATTGGTCTTTCGAATATCGGGAATATATAAGTTGAAAAGAGTAGGGGACACGAAAACCCCCAGGAACTCCCAACTCTAATTGGTCTGACGATACCACAAATTGTATCTTCTAGGAAGCATATAACCGGTCTTTCATGGAAGTTGGGAATTCCTAGCCTTATCAGCTTAATTATAAGTCCATTATGCCACACTTTATCAAAATTTTTGCTGATATCGAAAAAGATTGCGCCCGAATAAGTTCTCTGTTGAATTTCTGCATTATGAACGCTAGTGAGACTACCTCTAAAACCCAATTTCTCCTAAGGCAAGATCTTTCTTTAGACTATGAAGTCGGTCAAGCTATACAAAGTTACTCTTTATATTATTTTCTCCAGATTGGAGAGTATACTAATGAGCCTATAACTGTTTATATTAGTGCCACGCTTGCTCTTCTATGTAATAAACGTGATCTTAGCTACTTTCCAATATGAGGGAAAATGATCAGATTGTAAAACGGCATTAGTTATGCCAATAAGAGCAGAAAGGGACTTGTTCGGAGCTATTTTCAGAGTGGCGGTCGGCAGACTAACCAAGTTTGGTTGCTTTCTATATGATTCTTATTAATGCTTTGTATTTGACACTCATTCAGATTAAAAATCTTTTATCACCAAAGTAAACGAAACATCAGAAAATTTGACCCATTTTTCATAATTAAATTTAGGAGGGATATTAGTACTACGCATTCGCATAAACAACTATTAAATAAGTTACTAGTATAATAAAGCTTGTTTGAGGTTAAATGAACTCTCAGTCTCCAATTTTATCCAACTCATCATCATACAAAATCTAACACAGAAAGAGAGTGTCCTTTTATAACTTTGTGTATATGAGGCCTACTCACACAACATTTATTTATATACATATTACAATATAGTCGTTGTGGCAAGCCCGTCGTCTAGACATGCAATGTGTTTTATTATTCCATTAGCTGAAAATGAAAAACATGTTATTTTTCTGCAAAGCATTATAATGAATTTATTAGGTTTTTTAAAACATTGTGCCTGTTTAATACTGTGTGTTCTTAAACCAAACGCTAAAATACATTTTAAGTTTCATTTAATTACTGCGTACATTTATAATTGTTTTTGCGACAAATTAATATAAGAAAGATTTATCAGGCAGATGTATGGGACCTAAACCAAATATATAGGTAAACAATAAATTAAAATATAAATAGTTCAAATGTGTTTTTAATTATTCTAAGCATGTCATAATAATTTTATATAAGTTACAGGCCTTTTATGAAACATATGTATACCTATCTATCTATGCTGAATAAGGAAACCGAAGGCTGATTCTCCAGGAATTAATTATGTTACGTTACTTGAAGTATTATTATCTTATTTACCATTTATGCTATTAGAAGAACTAATAGAAAGCCGCATTTCGCGAACTACATATTTTATTCTGGCTGATAAAAGAATTCATAAAAGAATTATTTACGGTAAATTACTGTTACTGAAAGCAAATGTTAAAAATGAGTGGTTCGGTTCTATGAACCTGCTTATCTAAAGGGAAAATTCTGTTATAATTTGAAGATGATGATCAGTATACAATAAATGTCCACAACGCGTTATGGTCTTTCCTCATTACCGCTTGTGATCGAATATTAAAAGAACATATATGAGCACTTTTGAAAGTACCATGACTTGTTTTTCACGTTACAGATGAATCTGAGAAGTTAAACTGAATTATGGTAAAACATTTTAACTCCATGAGCGTTTTCAATTTTAGAGTCCAATATATGTAGGTTCGTTTAGTGTGCTTGCATCGCACTCACCGCTCATTTATTTTTTCTCCAAAAATTCCTTTTAGCCGTTAGCTAGCCCTACATATCAGATGCTGACAGTATCTAACCCCTCCATGGTCCATGAGCTGTATCGAACCGACAGCAACATTTGAAGGAAAACAACTACTATATAAAATATACATGTAGGCAATGTCGCAGTAATGCCCCTGATGTTAAGGGCATTAAACTAACGAACTGTTTGCGACCACCTAAAATGTACGGATGTTTCGTCCCGATACCGGTGGTGGAATCATCAGTGGGATCCACCGGTATCTTTCCCAGACATCCTTGTACTTTCCACAAAAAATTTAAAAAAGATTTCTTCAAATGCATCGATTAGTTCGACGTCGTGGAAAAATATCAACCCTCCACCTTCGTGATGTATTGGCAAAGTACCAATTCAAATGGCTTCAAATCTGGACTATAGATGGATGATGAAATAATTACATTTTCATTACTGTTAAATACAGACAGATGGACGCACGATCAACACGGAACTAAAGAAATTCCTATTGGATGAATAAGCAAATGATAAATTTCTATTCTTTAAAATTATTTGTCCCATTGCGTTGAAGGTGACGATCAATATAATGGTGGTCTGGCAGTACATTATTGGGATAGTGCTCATGGTGGGATCGTCCATTGAATTGTTAAAAGAAACAATATTATTGTGTCATAATGTAAAAAATTAATATTTTCCATAAAAGACTTTGCCACCGTTGGTGGTAGCCTGACAACATGGCAAACACTAAAACATGTTTAAAATTTGTTATTATTCCTGATAAATAATTTACTTATAATATGCGACCAGTGAAAGAAAATTTATGTAAGGATATATATACACGGTGATTCTCCTTATCGATCGATTGTGGGAAAGCTATAATTAGGAAGAATCGGAAAATTTGACAGTGTACTAGCGTGCATGGGGGACAGCCGGCTAAAATATTTTCAAGATGGTGGCACTTCCGATTATACCGGAAGCAGATGTAAACTTGCTTATTTTAAATAGAATGCCCTATATATTATTATTGTATTTTTGATTTCTACGTAAATTTCTAGACATATTTCATATATAATAATTTATACTTGTCTAACCGTTTTGGACATATTTAAAATTTTATGTCTAAAATTATGGTTGCGGACCAAAACTTAACTTCAAATTTTTCCTATAAGAAAGTCTTTATTATTTAATTTGGGTCAGTTTTCTTGTAGGCGAAGATCGACATTAAAAAATATAAAAGTGTGTAGTTAATATACCCGCTAAGCTATTCTAAAAAAAATAAACATCCCACTTTTTTTAAATGTATGATGGATTTTTGTTCTCTCGATACAAAATTTCAGATTTAAATATCTTAACCATTTCTGGGCTAATATAGAGATTAAAACAATTGCTTGACTTTAACACACATTGAGTATGCAAAATCCCACACAATGTGTCCGGCAACGTTGCATATTTTTTTACCAAAATTGCATGATACCTAAAGGGGTCGGGATTTCCTCGGTAGTTTACGGACTAAAAGCCAGGGAGCATGGGAAATCACCGAAATTTCTTATTACATATACAACTGTGTTCAAGATTTGTAAGCTGTTTTGTATGTCAACGCGTAAAAAGAAACATTATTTATTAGTTTTTATATAATAATTAGAAAAATTTGTATCTTATTCAAAAATTCCCTAAAATAGACATATAATTTCGTTTTTCCCTATATGTCGCCAAATTTCCTAGATTTAGGGAAATTTCCCTAGGTCTGGCAAGCGTGCAGAGTGGTAAAAAAAAACAATAAAAATTATATTTAAAAAATAGTCAAAAGTCAATTTTTTCTAATAAAAAACCTCTATTTTTATAATTTTATCATATTAAGCATTAAAAATAAGGATAACTTTGTATAAAGTTGTCTATTCCAAAAATTTGTAGTTTTCAAAATATTGGCAATTCAACATTCTTCTATTGTAAAAATGCTATACGGCTTTTAAGTTTTGTTATTAGTTGGCCATCACGGTGAAGCGTGGCGAAAATAAGACAATCGAACCCTGCGGAATTGTCACTATTTCTTGCCATTTGACATTCATTTATTTGATAAAATATTTTACAATTATGTTTTCAAAAATAATGGGCTAGTTTCTATTCGTTCTAGACATAAAGTACCTCTGACTAGATATAATGGAAAATAAATAAAAAAATTAAAAGTTAAACTAAATATGTTATGAAAAACAATACTAACTTATAGAAAACAAACAAAGTTAACAACATAAATATTAATTCCAAGACAGCTAAATTTCAATCTCAAAAATAAAATTAGTTAAAGAATTTAAAATGAAAATAATAAAACAGAAGTGTAAAGACATACCCAAAAAAAATGCCAACAGTTCACTTCAGATACCCAGAAGGCTCTCCAAAACCATGATTCTAGTCTCCAATCTGATCTACACAAAAAATCAATGGCATATTTATTGAAATCTTTAGCTACATTATAGAAAAATGACTTTTTGAACAATTCCAGTGTTTTTTTCACTAACTGGGGAGAAAAACTGACAAGTGGTTGTCGTCTCTGTCTCATGTTTAGTCAACCGATTTCTTTTAATGTATAACATGTTCGAATGTCTGTATCCCATAAATCAGTCTTAAACAAGAGTTTTGTTTTTGTTTAGTGTCCAAAGCAGAGAGATGTGGGCTATAGATAATATTACAGTAAGTGAGATATGAGAGCTCTCGCAAAGTAAAGTCCTAAGTTGCCTATTTAAAAAATGCCGATTTTGGAAAATAAGTTTTAAGTTTCTATAAACATTTTTAAGGACTGTGTGCTGTGGTAAAAAAAGTCTTACATATTGATCTGGGTAAAGATGGAGATATTCAATTGTATTTTTAAAGTTATGTTAACATTATTCACCTTTATAAGCTTACTGTAGTTGTGCATAAAATTATCTCTATCGCTCTTCTTAACATATAAAATAAATATTGCTTTCTGTTGATTAAATTTTAGAGAACGACGACAAGAAAATTGGGTTAAGTTATACAAATCAAAAATTGTAGCAGACACAGCCTGTGGATATTCATCAAGATAAAAGGAGTGCTGTTCATAGGATTTAAAGACGATAGGAAACAGAAATATATACTAAAAAGCAGAAATGATTTAAATGACAGGAAACATAAAAATATATAGGAAAGAGCAGAAGCGATTTAATAGATCTTCGCGTGGCACCAGTAGCGATGCTCAAAGAGGAAGACTGGATTTTCTTATAAAAAGCAGCCTATGTTCTTCCCGATAGAAAGTCTGATAAGATTCATATTGCCGATTCCGATAAGCCAGTATAGTGAAAAATGACCCTCTTGTTGCAGGTAATCAAAAGCTCTATAGTAATCGAATAGCAAGCAAAGGCAACTTGCCCCTATCGGTAACCACAAAAATGTCGTCAGTAATATCAAATAGAGTTGTATTGGAACAATGACCCATCGTAAACCCAGATTGGTAAATTGCTAATGTTTTATTTGTTTCGACTTGTTCTCAAAGTTGAAATTAAGTAATTTTTCCCATATCTTTAAGAGCCTTGGTAAGATACTAATTGGTCTAATATCACTGGAATTTTCAGAATTTTATGTTTTTCAGAGATCATTGTATGTAATATGCAATAATTAATAATACGCGTAATTGTACAACAGTACAAGACAAAAATTAACTGTAAACACGGAATATAATAATTTGATGGGTTACAAAAGGGGGTGTATGTCTAGAAGAGCAATAACATTTTGACTCAGAAATTCAACTTTATTATCCATGATAACCAAATCAAATATATTATTACAAGGCTTAAATCATATTAAAATTAAAAGTCTCTTATGAAGAAGAAACACATATCTTTATACCGTAGAATAATTGGCTTCTGTTTAACAACTCTTAATAAATAACACCATCATATTATGTCCAGTTTTCGTATTTATAAAAACGCCTAACATAAAACTTACGACTACAACTAAGGTGTAAACAAAATAACTGACTCGCCGTGTACACATAAATTCATTCATAAAATAAAGTAGTTTTTTTGTGGACTAGAAAATATTGTGATAAAGAATGAAATTCATCAAGAATTGCTATTACAGATTTGTTTCCTTTATAGGGCCTCGTTGGAGAATATTACCGTAATCAAATACCTAGTTTTATTTACTTTAAGAATAGTTTATATTTACGTGAAGAATGAGTGACATAGGAGGGTGAAAGAATTTGGGATCACAAGTCAAGATTTCAGAATCAATAAAATGTATTGTTCAAGAGAGATATTGTTATCACTTTCAATTATTCATTACATTTTCATTTACAACGAATTTTTCAAGAGGCAATCAGGCACATGGCTAATGGTATTAAGATTGAGAGAGGTAGGTTGACGACACTGTAGTGTTTGCAAACACACTCAAAAATCTCGTATATTTAATGTCTTGAGTCGCCAAGGTCAGAAATAACTATGAATTCCAATTTAATATGAAGGAAACTAAATATGTGATAACATCTAAACCCAACAATAATCTTGAACCCCTAGTATTGAATATTCAGTCAATCCATAGGGTGCAAAGATTCAGCAGACACGTAGAGTTATGACACGTAGAATTGTGTAAAATAGAGAAATCCAGGACTGTATTTCTAGGAAAATCAAAGTTATTTAGATGTCACCATTTGTCTTTGTAGACAAAAATATGATTACGAAGGTGCAATATCTTTCTGAGCTGCTGTATGGGATTGAATCCTGATCCTTGACTAAGTGCCTTAATAGAAGTTTGAAGTCTAAGAAAGCATCTGTTGATGTTTTTAAACAATTCCTTGGACATATTCCTTTACGAACCAGAATACTAGAAACAATGGACAAGAAAAAAGATATTCTAATAGTAGTAAAAACATACATGTTTGAATATATAGAAGACATCATGAGAATCTGTCAACGACATGAACTACTTCTATTGCTGGGAAAATTAGAACGAAAAAAAGCCCCTGACAGAATGGGTAATAAACCTAAGAATATAATTCAATACAACAATAGTAAGTCCCTTCATATTTCTTGCTGTATGGATTGCCATGATGATTGGCAACATCTGGAAAGGATGGACTTCAAGCGAAGAAGAATTATGTTAATATTATACAGCAAGGCGTAACAAAGAATACAAGGTTCATATGAAATGATAATTTACGTTAAAATTATTTAATGTCTGCTGAGGTCACATAAAAGCTAACGTAATATTTTTATTACAAAGAACTGAAAATGTTGAAGATTTTTAACATATCAATATATCGGAATAATTTTTTCAGTTTAAGTCTCCAAGTCTACACGTTTAGTCGAATGTGATTAAAATTTTATCTAAGTACTTCCGCGAGATTATTTTACGTTTCGTTAAAAAATAATGGGTTGTAATTAAAGCATAAATTTTGAATTATTCTCGACAGTATAAATAATTTTAAAGTTTTTAACAAGGTGCGTTAAACCACGACCTAGTTATGAAGTAAATTTAGATATTTTAAAGCTTTAATAGATTATGACTGTATAATATAGTTTGATCTCTAATAAATTAAGAGTTTTGCTTTCAATTTAGAGATGAGACTATTATTACTTCATTTAACGTTTTATAAAGGTTTATCTAAGAATTTTTATTAGGAATAACGAGATTTTAATATCTAACAGCAGTTTCCATTAACAGTAACAGAGTTTACAACATCACCAAAGAATAGAATAATGTACACCCAACCCTTAAACCAGAAGTGAGTCTCGTCGCTAAAAATTGTTTTCCTATAAAACTAAGGATCGTTTGACGGTGTAAATCTACTTAAAACTGCCGTGACTGACCGAGACTTTTGAAAAAGTAATCTGAACATTTTGAGGCGCATATCGCTTCAAGATTAAACGGCAAGGGCTGACATATACAAATGGTAAAAGAACCGTAACCAATTGTCAGATATATGTACACAACCTTGATTTTAAAATGCGTCATTTCTACTGAAAAACCTGTAGTTCTTAATAGCATAGAATGAACTAATTTATAATATATCATTTTTATGATACGATACGTAAAACTGTAGAGGAAATAATTCTACATGTGTTTTTTAAAATACATTTTGTTTGTATGTGATACAAGACACCAAATTTTGTTCCAAAATGTATCTTCATATGTAAAAGGTCAAGTGAGTTGTAACTCAATATTTTTAGATTAAAAATTTCAACCTTCAAGATTATCTATCGAATGTTGGTAAGAAAATTTAAACTGTTGCAGACAGAGGAAGTGCCATACCATGAGGACCGCCAAGAACCTATACTAAAAAACAACGAGTTCAAGCTGTACTGGGATCGAACTGTGCTTACGAATAAAATTTGCGGCGCATAGAATGGACTTTCTGGGAAAAATTAAATAAAACTTTCGGGAAACGAAAAATAATAAAATTATTTGACTCAGTGGCTTTTCAAATCGCTCGGGTGGAAGCATACGCACAGAATAGGCTCCATTATGTAAAAGTTGAATAAATGATGTTTCAGAAAATCAAAGGATCAATAATCTCAAACGCGTCCAAATTTTAATCATCCTTAGATCTTTGATGACTGATGAATCGGATTTGATTAGGTTACCATCCGTAATGCCATTTTATCGGTAAAATAAGAGCTGCGACCTAAAAGTACGTTGAATATTAGACCTGGTTTTATTTTTGATCATATTATCGTCAGTCATTAACTTCATTTCCTCTCGACTTTGTAAATACGGGTTCTAGAAAGTTTAGGGGAAATAAAAATCAGAACATAAAAATCTTGCAAAATTTTGCAAAAATAAAAAGCAATTCTAGTAGGATGTAAATGACAATTATAATAATACGCAAAATTGACATGTAAATTGATAGTCAGAAAAACGATAAAAAATTCAGTTAGGATTTAGTAGATATAAATAATTAGGATAATTGGTTAAAGTGTGAAGTATTGTTAATAGCAGCTAATAAGTGATATGAGTTAATTACTATTAGGTGAGTAATAGTGGGTTTGTAAATAACTAGGGTAAATAAATATTTAGTTAATTATTTAAGCGAACTCTGTTTAATAATATACATTTATAAACGAAATAAAATCCGTTAAATTTTTATTAATGTTATGCTGATAATATATTCATAATTCCAAAACCCAGCTCACTTCCAAGACCATAAAATAATTTCTTCATAATTAAATCAAATCCAAAATGTATTAAGCCTTCATTTATCCCATTTTTTCCGGTGAGAAAAGAAACAGGTGAGGCGGCTAGAAAATTCATTTTGGTCGGTAGGTTTGGCGGGACCTTACCACAATTCCCTTGGTTTAAATTAAGAGAAAAATAAATAACTCTGGTGGAAAGAACCACAATGCGTTTACTATGGGACAAATTACTTCCATTAAAAAATAGGTGAAAAAATTGATTCATATCTTGGATACGATGCGCAATGAATTAAACTGTAGTGTTCGCGCGATTGAGAACACCGAAACGTAGCAGTAATCATAATTAATTAAAACAATAAAAACATAACGGGAAGATCGCCAAATATAGAGACCTGGAGATACAAATACGCAGACAGTGGGAAATAAATGAAAAACCGGCGTAGTATCAAAGAGTATCAAGGGATTGGGCCTTAACTAACACTATGCAGAAGGTAAAGCTACTTCGAACCGCTTCAACTATCCGGAAATTTATGGGAAATACTGAGTACCATTACATTACCTAGGACCCAGAGCTCTCTCTTTATCCTCGAGACGAAACTTAAATTAGAAGTTATATAACAAGTACATAATAACAAAATTAAAACTATAAATTCAAAATCTATGAACCAAAGCGATAAAATAAATAAAGTGTACAGCAATAATGCAGTGTCTCATTCCTCAACTGTAGCTTTGCTCATAAATAGGTAGTAAAGGTTCAGTACTTTTTAACATGATGTTGATTTTTTACGTTTAAGTCTGATTACAATAGTTAACGAAGGACAATATAAGGATCTCACCCAATAGAACTCCAAGGTTTCCGGGCAATAACCTCACGATCGCTTTTGTTGTGGAGCCTTGTGGTGGACAGCCTACTGAGCAAATTAAATAAGGATAGTTTGTATACATAGGCCTATTCCAACGACCTGGTTATTTTGTGCCTTGGTCGCGATATCCAGGATCTGGAAGATCAATGATGCAATGAATAGCTTGGAATAAATCCGGACAAGGCCGAAGTGGCGCTCTTTATAGAAAAGAGAAAAATGGGGAGACTCCCCACAATAACATTGATAGGAGGGTTCTTTCAATACAAGAAAAAGTTAAATACCTAGGAGGAATTCTGAACTCAGCTAAGCTGGAATAATCCTATTGAGGTTCGAGCCAAGAAGGCCATATCTGCTTTCTGGGCTTGTAAACCTTGGGTTGTACATGGGGGCTGATACCGAAAGTGTTATTTTGGATATACATTATGATGATCCGCCCCATGATCGCGTATATCGTTATCGTATGGTGACCTAGTACAACAAAGCACAAATACCGTCTTCAACTTGACAAGGTTTAAAAAAAAATGGATTCTGGTGGTTTACATAGATCTCGAAAAGATAAAAGAGCTGGAACCGAAGTATTCGGCAAGAGCAGTGGAATCAGAGAATTCTACACTCTCGAGCAACGTGCGACGATTTTTACAGCGGAAATTTATGCTTTTTTGCAGTGTTGTTACCTCTGTGAGAGGAAAATAAACAGGAATAGGATAATAAACATATACTCAGACAGTAGGGCTGAGATAATGGCATTGAAGTCCAATGTCGTAACTCCGCGACTGGTGTCTCAGTTGTTTAGTTGTTATCTACCATCTGAAAGAGACACTGTGTGTGGAAATAATTGTTATGGTAAATGTAATATAGTGGAAATTATAACACGTTGTATTATTTAACTATTATATAATGGATTTCCATCAAGTAACGGCTAACACAACACAGTACATTCACTTGTGATTTTTGCGTGATACTAGTAACGTAGGCGTTAAATGTCAACTTAGAATCGAGATGCAATCTCAAAGATTTGGCAAAACCGCTTACTTTTTTTGAGTTTTGAGGTGTATTGATTAATCAATATTAAATTATTATTTTCTTCTTAAAATAAGTAACATAAGTAAACGAAAATAGTCACATAATTAGTTTAATAGTATTCAACAAGACCTAACAGAAACACATGGATATAGTAATCCTCGTTGAAATCCAGAGCCCCAATTGAGGCCACAGAAATTGGAGTGACTTTATGAATTATCTTTTGTTGATATAGCCCACTTTGGTGACGGATTTAGGTACCGGCAATATATATGTGTGTATAGAAACACTTCGATCATTAAATAAATAATGAAGCTAAAACTAAAAAGAACACAAATGCGGTAGACACTAACATGAAAATTCCAATAAGATGTAAATAGGTTGAACAGTCAATGCTTTTGATAAAAGAATGAAAGAACGCAGTTGTAATAAAAAATTTATCTTTTCTCATGTCATATTAAATCTAACTGGTAAACAAAATTATTGAAAACAAAACAGCGAGAAAACCAATTTTCAAATTAAATGTATCGATAAATGTGGAATAAACAAACATAAAAATTGAATAAATTGTCAAACGGTCAATTGGAATCAAATGTTTACCCATTCTTTATTTTGTAAATGTCGATATGTTTGTATATAATAATAAAAATTAATTAATTAATACTCACGTAACAATTTTATAGCCAGTAAAAGAGACATATTCACTGGTGTTATATGTTATTTATATGGTATTAGGTATTATTTATATAGTGTTATTCCATAGGACTGAAGCCTTATTTCAACATGTTTATCATTTTTCTCAAACATTGTGAGTGGCTTCATTTTAACAACTTTTTTTTGTGAAAAGTCTCTCACTTTTTACTAACTACCAGAAATATAATTTTTGGTTTTTTCACTTAAAATGGAGCATATAATACACTGAAATATATGTATGATAATATAATTGCAGCATATTCATAAAAAAAAAACAAAAAAACATAATTTAAAAATTGTCAATGTGATTGCATTCATGGTTCAAGTTAATAGATGCATATATCTGAAAAAGTATTGATGATAACAAAAAATGATCTAGATAAAAAAATTTCTTCTTGGTAAAATTTTCTTGTATTTTTTCCACATATATATATATATATATATATATATATATATATATATATATATATATATATATATATATATATATATCAATAATGACTTGAATTTCAGATGACACGTCTTACTAAAATATGGTCATGTCAAAAAGTTGTTATGCAGCCGCAGGGTCGATATGACCTCCTTGCTACGTCACCAGTCTCCAAAACTTATTCTGTATACTTGAAATAATGGATTTGCTTACATAACATTCATCTGCCCTTTATCGTCAATTTAGCTTAGGTTAACTGAATATTAATATTTACCAAACGAAAAGAACAAAATGTTGATGAGATCGTATAAAAAACCAATATCAAAATTCTAAGCCGCTCTACATCGATATTTCCTTATGCGTCTCCTAACGTAATTATATTTCTGCAAATTCTGCGTATTTTTATTACCGCAGCCACAAGAATTGCCAGAAAGGGAATTAAGAATAACGAACCGAGTATATAACGTTGCTAAATTGATTTGTGAATTTACGAATATCCCAATAATAAAACCTCAAACTTCACAAATCCGTATTAAAAACAAATTAAAAAATAGGATGTGCGATATGAATGACGATTTGCCTCGATAAGCTTTATATTTTCGGAATTCTGATTTTTTTAAAATTTGGTTCAACTTTTTTATGTTTCATTCAACTTCGTTATCTAAAAATATATGATCAGGTTAGAACACATAGACTGAAATATTATTATCATGGATTAATTAACATGCTATTGTTTTTTATATATTGTTACGAATTTTCCTTCTCTACATTTACTCGTAACATTTGAATAATAATACCACTTTTCAACAACTATTTTCCATTTTTTATTAACTTTCTCTCTCTCTCACTGTTTCACTGTTAAGTTACAACTAACTCATAGCTCAAACTCATCCTACTTATCTACACCTATAGAATATAAAAATAGGAAATATAAAATAAAATCTAGAAACTCCCTGGAAAAATGACTAATAAAAGCTTCTCGATAGTATTCTATAACGAACAAGGTCATATTCAGGTAGTTCTCGTTACAATTTGATATTGTTTGATCCTGTGTCTTCCGACTGGCATAAAAGACGATTTCTTCATAGTTATATATAACTTATGATTGAGCCTTGCCTTATCACTATATATGTTCACGTGAAATTAAGTATATATATAGATGTTGTTTAATGGTTGATATTTTACAGTCTGACATCAAAAAGGTCTACAGGTTTAATATTCTACCGGCATGTCTCGGAAGTTAGATTTTATATAAACAGTTGTTTTGTGTGAATATTGCTCCTAATTCATTATAGCAACGTTGATCAGAACATTAACTCATCAAAATATGTATGGAGAGAGGACAAGAGTCGTATTTATAAAAAATAATTTGTCTGAAGGAGAAAAACGATAACTTGTTAAACTAAGGTTGTAGAGATTTCTTTATTCCTTTCGGTAATTTTAATTTTTAAGCTTGTCTCTACTGCGGTATATGTATAGGTGCCATTACTATCGTTTGGCTGTTAACATTTACAGCTTGACATTGAAAATGTCTGCAGGTTTAATATACTGCCTACATGTCTCGGAATTTATATTTTATATAGGCAGTTGTTTCTTTTTGGTTCATTACGGCTCCACTGATAAGATCATTAGGTATCGACATGCGTATTGAGAGAAGATCAGAGTTTTATTTGCAGGAAATAAACTGTCTGTATATTTAGCTGTCTGAAGGAGAAAAACAATAATTTGTTAAAATAATTTTACGAAACTAAAGATTTCTTTATTTCTAACTAAATATTAATTTCTAAACTTCTCACTACTCTGGTGTATGTATAGAGGTTGATATTTTACAATCTGACATCAAAAATGCCTATATGTTTAATATCCTACCAACATGTCTGGAAATTTATATTATATATACACCCTTATTTCCTGGAATATTGCGGTTGGTTCATTACAGCTCCACTGATGAAACCATTAAGCTGACGAAAAGCTTTTGGAGAAAGGCTCAGAGTTGTATTTTTAGGAAATACACTGTGTGAAGGAGAAAAAGAGTAACAGCTTAAAGTTGATTTACAGTATAGAAAATCATATGAATAGTTGAATTTTAATAGTTGCCTTGTGAACTCTGGTACCCCTGCTGACCATTTAGATTCCATCTTCTGAGCGATTTCTAACCATTTAGGTTGCAATTAATCTGTTCATATTCTGACGAAATTGATTTATATGCTGCTGAGCAGGAAAACATAGATTTTGAATGGAATTTCTTATTAAAATCCGGTACTGCTAAAAGGTTGTAATGTATACATTAGGTTCATATCCCTTCTTCATTTCGTCACCGATCTTCAAAAATCCATTCTTTCTTGTTGAATTGTCTCGCGTGAAATGTGGCTATAATTTGTTGTTGAGAAACATTATTTATGGTACGTATTATTACCACAGATGCTTGAAAAGTATTTAGATACCCAGAAGGAATGGTTCTTCGAAATTGATATAACGAATAACAGAATCTGACATAAGAGCATTTTCAGCTTTTCCAATGCGGATTTGCTTTCCGCTCTGAAGGAGAATTGAGCGGCTTTTTTAAAAGTTGATGAGTTTGGACGTTTTGGCGAAGTTGGGAATAAATAGCCTATAGTAACCTACTAATCCTAAAGAGCATTTAATTTCTTTAAAAGTTTTGGGCTCATGAAAATTTTTGATTCAGTCAACCTTGGGAGGGTTGGGTTTGACTTCATCTTTGGTACTTATATGACCAAGTTTGACGACTTTTTTTCTAAGAAATTTGTACTTATCTGGCTGGATTTTTAAGTTAGTCTTCTGAAGATGTTTGAATAGTTCTTTAGGCCATTACATGTGTACGTGTGGTGTACAAGGTTGTGTCGTCCATGTAAACTAGACATCTTTCTGAATGCCAAGGAATATGTGATCCATGATTCTTTGGAAGGTAGATAGTGCGTTTTTCAGACCAAATAGTTTACGAATGAATTCGTAATCATCATTTGCAATTAAGAAGCCTGTCTTGGGAATATCATCAGGATTTACTTTTATTTTGCGAAATTCTGACAAAAGATCAAGTGTCGTAAAATATTGGCATTTATAAAGTTGATCTAACAGATCAGGGATACTTAGAAGGGGATACCGCCAATCAACAGTGACCTAGCTTAATTCTCGATTATCTATGACAATGTACCATTTTTGTTTGCCAAAACCATTTAATTTTTTTGGGTGCCACTCAAACAGGGATACACCGGAGTGAAACAACGTCGAATAATTCCTTGTTCGAGCAATTTAGCACTTTGGGATTTTACTTCCTCTTTGTGAACTTGAGGTTACCTGTATGTACTGGCAAATATAGGAAGAAATAACTTATGTGTGGGATTTCTAAACAAAGATTGTTGATTAATTTTTTCCTTCCTAGTTCGGTCATTAACTGATTGTTAATCGTTTGAATCCTATCAATAAGAATGAAATTGGGTTCATTTTCGGAATATAATAATGGTTTCACTAAGGGTAAAATATTCAATAGAAACATCCAATTAATCGCTATTTTTGGAGATTGCATTAGCATTATTTACGGTTATTAAGAATTCATCATTTTCATCAACGTTTAAGAGCAAATGTAATCTGCCCTTTTTTTTCTTTCATATTTTTAAGTGGCATGTTTATTTTTAAAAAAATTCAGTACGACTTTCTATCGATATATTATTTAAAATTCGTTTTGGTTTAGAAAGAAACGTATAATTATATATAACTATACACTTTATGTAGGGGAACGGCTTTAATATTAGTAATAAAATTTTTTGTTTTAAACCTGTAACACATTCGTAGTGCTCTAAAAAATCCAGACCAAAGATGACGTCAAAATGTATGTCTAAATAATAAATTACTTTATGTGGATCGCCTATATTAAAATGTATGAGTGGATTGAGAGATATAAAATTTTTAGTTTATCATTTCTTGTACTTACATTTTCAGGAGAACGGTTAGACATTTTTTACTGTATTAACTTTAAAAATAGAAATGCCAGCGCCAGTAAAAACAAATAATTTAAAAGTATTTGTAGAGTTGTAAACGTAGTATAGATTTTTAGATTTACCGCAAGTAATGGGTTCAGATTAAGGTTTGTTTCGGGAAATTCAAGGTTGGTTTCAGGTCATCTAAATTCACGGTTTGCATTAGTTACTACAATGATATGACATGACTTGTCTGTCTCGTCGTGTTGTCGGGCGGTACATCTAGCAGAGGGTGTGCAAGAAAATTTTGGCAATCCTGAGAATCGATTACTGATTCGCAATTTTTGTCAAAATTTTGAACGTTTGTACTGTATGCGAGTCGTAATTTTCATTATAGTTTGGATAATCTAAGTTAACGTAATAAATAGGTGATTGTTAGTTTGAAAAATGTCATGAATTCCATTGTATACTGTTTGGACGAATTTGGGTGTTATCTTGCTGAATTACAGAAGGCCTATTTTGAATTTGGAATGTATTGGCTCTCTGTTCATGAGAAGTTGGTTTTGAAGAGGGGTTTGTCATTGAAAATCTGCCTTATTATTTTGGAAATTACCTGAACGTTATTGTATTTGTCAATAGAAATTTGTGGATAAATTACTATTATATCACTGGTTGGAGTGGTGTTTGAACTGCAGATTTAGAAGATTTTCGGGTTTCGAAATAGGATAACTGTAGTTCCCGTCCAACTGGGCGCCTAGGAGATTCTTAGGACGAATTATCTGGCTTAGTTTAGGTTCAAGATCGGTCAGGAGGATATTTAGGGTAATGTTATCGATGTTATCGCTAGCATTCTGCCATTGACTATTTGTAATCGATTAGCAAATGTCAATGGTGATTCAATTGAAAACTGTCTTGATCGCTAGATCCTGAATAAGGAACGAAAGATACCTAGAGTCGCCGAAGTAAATGTAAACTTTGTATGTAGTAGTTTTTAACGAGTTTCGAGAATTAATCAGCTGAGTAGTATGTACTGTTATATGGTTTTTAGGTGTATCTCTAATAAAACACGTTTGTCGGCTATTGCCATTTTATAACCACAATCACACGCGTTTAAAAATGTACTGAGAGAAATTTGGTCGCTCTCAATTTAGGGAATAATTGAGAATATTTCGAAAAGCTTGTAGGGTTTGATCTCAGCATCGGCATTTTCGCCTTTTTGAGTTCTAGTTTATTTAAAATTATTAGAGAAGCAGTTAAGGTTTCGAAAAGTTTAAAAAAAGTACTTTATCCTTTTCAAAAATTAAACAATATAATAAACAAACACAAAACGTGACGTTCAATATTAGATACTTAAAATACTAGAAGCATCGGATCTTATTCTCTGAGTTAGTTGTCAGGGGCTTCACAAGGTTCTCCTTTCACAACTTATGGGAATGATGCTGTCGGGAGATATTTCTTGTTTTGCTGACGTTGGTGGTGGTGGATTATTCTACACTATAGCGATTTAATCAAGACAATTTTTGATAAGATCATACATCTTAAAAAAACTATTTCTTTAAATAAAACTCTGCCCTAACAATTTAATAATTAATTTTAAATCTTACTTTCAAATATCAATGTTCCAAATAACATGACGACGGGTCACAACTGAATTATAATTGTTATAAGTATGTCGTTAACATCTGTTTACTTTTGGCAATACAGGGGGTAAATTATTTTCGCATAAGTACTGTTTTTAAGTTCAAAATATTCGTCTTCAGAAAGTTCCTGGGGATGAATAGAAGGCCTTCTTCTTCCTACGATACTTAATAGTCTTATTCTAGGATGTTTTCATCGTGGTTCTCCTATCCAGGTGAATATGGTTGATTTTCAGTTGATGTGAGTCTGCGTAGCCTGTTCTTGCGACATTTGCTAAAAATGTACATATATATATATATATATATATATATATATATATATATACAAAATAAAATAGAATAAAACATTGGCGAAGCGGACGTGAAATTTGTCAATCTACATGATATTCCCGTGTTGAAAAGTGCGGAACACTCTAAAGTGTGGAAAAACTCCGGGTCCGAAAGATGGCGACAGCGCTGTGTCGTCCTAATATGGGACTCCTCAGGTCACCGCATTCAGTACAAACCATCACCTCACCTTTGCATCCTATAAAGCTGAATTTAGAATCAAAAAACAGCAAACAAGACGACAAAGGCGACATCTCGATGGTTCACTTGATAACATAAGAACCACACAAACTGACAAAGTTTGTAAAAACTGCCATGTGGTGGCGCGACGGTGAATTAAAACAGAAATATATAAAATCGAGTATACGAAACGCGCTGCCCAAAGGATAGGGGTCGCATTTTTCGGTCCTGGCAGCCAGGCCTATCCTATTTCAAGGTCAGTATTTTATATCTTACCGAAAAAACATTGAATCCCCTAAATGAATGGGGGGGGGGGCACTTTTCATTTATAAGGGGACAAAAAATATCATTGTTATGTTTTTTGTATAATTTGATATGCGCGATTTAAATTTCAACAAATTTAAATTTAATTGAAGTTAATATTTTTACCGTCTTTTTACACTCGACACAAATGTGTTTTCGCACTTCGTTTACTGTTAGTTAATAAAAAACTTCAGATTGGTTGTAAAAAAATTGTCTGAAATTCTCATGGCAACCGTATAATATAACGTCGTTCTCAGGGGCGGATCCAGCCTCTTTCTTTGGGGGGGGGGGCGGTGATATCACAAAAGTATAGTATGTCAAACGCAAACGAAAGTAAATTGCCAACGGGGGGAGGGGGACACCAGAAACAATATAATTTCTAGTGTAAAAGGCAAGGTCGGGTCTATTTTTCTGAATTTGGAGCTCTTTGGGAGGGGGGGGGGTGCCAGCAGCATACACATTCCTAGTATAAGAAGCAGAATCGGGTCTATTTTCCTGAACTCAAAGCTCTTCGGAGGGGGGGGGGGGGGGGCGATCGCAAGCATAAACATTCCTATACTCTATTCAAGAACTAGAGAGAGTAATAAAACTGTTACCGAAACCTCCAACGTACCTGCTCCAATGCCACAGGTAACTGAGGACTATCGTAAATCTAATTATATTTAAATATTATATAAGCTTTTACAAATTTACTGCAACCATGAAATTTGTGATCGTTCAATTTAATTTCTGTCAGTGAGCAAAGTACACCTAACAGTGTGTCCTTAGTGATTCATCTTGTTTGCGCTTGCTTTTAAAAATTATTTGAGATTAGTGAGATAGCCAAAAGATATCTCTTCCACCTCTATATTTATTCCAAAATCCTTAAACCAAGGCATTTTTTCCTCAACGAAAAACTTATTGAGATGAATGTTTATGTTACATTAAGATATCAATCTCTAGATAATAATGTTAAAAGTTCTGTTGAGATGTGTTCCAACATGACAGGCGTTGAAAAATCTACTATGTCCGAATATTGAAGGAGAAAAAAACGACTGGAATTGTTAGTACTCCTAAGCCAAATTCGATCACAGGCAGACGAAAAACCTCGTTGGAAAAAGAGATGAAAACTGCAATAAAAGGAGTTGTACATACATTTTATTATAAGAAGCAGATCCCAACCGTCGACAAAATTCTAACTAAAATCAACGAAGATCGTGATATACCTGAAATTAAAAGAACTGAGCTCTGGAAATTGATTAGACAACGTCATTTGTGCTGGGAAAAACCAGATAGGAAATCTGTTCTTATAGATCGTTTGTAAGCTGTCCGTTGGAGAAGGAAATATATCTCTCAAGTAAAGGGTAGAGTTGCTAGAAATAACACAACTTACAAAATTAGTAATTTAACTGAGCTTTTAAAAGATTTTTTTGAATGAAGTTACTGCGGAAAATTAGAAAAAAATCCATATAATAAAAGAATCAAACAAAATGTGAAAACTCGATCTCATGATCGGTGAGATAGAGGAACCAATTATAATTAATTTAACTGAAAATAGTTTCATTGACTTTGATTACGAATTTCTCGTCATGTTTACCAGCGTAAACACAATTTTTTATTTAGGTTTTTGTTTTTGTTGTATTTAATTGTTTAATGTTGTTTACATATTTTTTTAACTATTTTTATTTTAGAGTGTCCCACTCTTGAATTTTATATATTTAATTCCATTTAGGCGTAATTTTTTTATTATTTTATTATCGCATTTGTGTCTTTTTCTTAAGCGTGTAAATTAACACGTTTATTTGATTTTTTTTGGGGCTATCGGATTTCCATATAATGAAGTAAATTAAATTAAGATGTCAGTGCAATAGAAATAAAGATAAGTAGGTCTAATTTTAACTGTAACATATAAAAATTAATTACATTTGAATCCCTTTTTAGTGTTTAATTGTAATTCTGCAGATGGTTTAAGAAATAAATAAACTGAAACGTCAAATGTCCTTAAAATGTTTTTAATTAATAATAAAATGACCGATAGCCCCAAAAACAATTTAATATTATATGGACGAATTTATTTTCTTATATATGTTTAACTTCTTGTATTTTTGACAATGGGTATTTTGTAAGTATTTAAATTATAACCTAGATTTCTTTGAGAGAAAAAGGTTACGTTTTAGTCTGAATGTGCCTAAAACGGTTTCTATGCCAAAATTAAAAATACTAAAAATTTAGTTGTGATTTGTGTTAAATATGTCAAAATTATCTATATTTTCTAATGTATGTGAATTACTAAGGAATCATAAAAAATAAAATAATATTATAAAAACTTTTTATTTTACGTTTATTACCGAAATGATCTTATTCTATGCCACAAATACTTAGTGATAAAATAACCCACCGTCCGACGCCTATGACAAGGATTAAAATCCTTTTTAACACTTCACCCATCCAAATATCTATTATTATCCAACCCAAATAGTCCATTATTATAGACCGGTATTTTTGATTATAAATAAAACTTCTAACCCATTCCTATGAAAAATATATGTGTCTAACAGATTTTGCAAAAGATACCGGACTAAAGAACACAAGTAGTTTTCGAAGAAAATAAAGGGTAAAAAAATGATTTATTATTCTCTCTATTTCTTGAATAACCTATAGTATATGAGGCAAAATCGGGTCTATTTTCCCTAACTCAATGCTTTTTTGGGGGGGGGGATCGCCCCCTCCGCCCCCCCTGGGATCCGTGCCTGGTCGTTCTTAGGAAAACAATATTTAAAAGAAAAAATAAAAGATTAGAATTTTAGACGCATATACCTGAACATGATAATACATATTAAGATGAAAACTACGCAATCCTAACTGAAGTCAATTTCACACTGATGCCCAGCTTTGACATTTAATTAAAATACAAAGCCAACTTAAATTGAATTAACATTATTATAGTTTTAATTAACTCAGTAACATATCATTGGGTTATTATTTTAGCGAATTATTTTCTAACAAAACCGAAACTAAATTTACTCTCTAGACCATACTGGAAATAATATTGTATCAAATTTATATGTATAATTGCTCATAACAGAAACATTGTTCGAAAGTTTGTTGGTTTATATATGCGACAAAGCAGTAAAGCTAAAACAATAACATAATAGGAATTTGAATCCACACGCACTCCACTTGATGATCATTGTAATCAGTGTTGCATTATGGGAGTTTCAAAATTGAACACTATTGGCTTCACATTGCCGCAATGGTAATATTAGTTATTTTATGCAAAATATGAATGAAAATTTTAAAATAGATTTTATGCTGATCCATTGTAATAACTTCTTTTGTTTTTTTTTTAAACTATTTTGGTTCATTTCTTTAGTTAAACAAAAAAAATCATTTTCTCTAATGGTTTAGGCAGTAATTTTTTTAGAAAATTATGGGTTTTATTTCTTTTGGGATTGATTTTTCAGAAATCACCAAATACAACATTTTTCATTTATGTCAGAGAATTCATTGCCTCAGTTCAGTACACTAATTAGTAAACCTCGTAACTCCAATTTTATGCAAATATTAGTTATTTTCATAATCTCTTAGTCCATTGTAAAATCTACTTTTTGAGCAATTCTGATAGTTATTTCGAGTTCGACAACGAAAATTGTCAAATAATTTAGAATCGTATATGAAAATCGGAGCGAATGTAAAAGAGTTTACAAAAAAATCTGAGTAAAATAACCTCTTTAATTTTTATTGAATGAAAACTTAGAGCTTTTTACATTTATAAATCTCATATACAAATATTGAAATATATTCGAATATAACTGTTAAATAATCGTAACATATACGACTCTAGTTTCGAGTTTTACCGGGCAAATATTACATGGATCTTATTTTTGTAAATTTTGCTTCAACTTTAGTGTACACCGAAATTATTAAAAAAAATTACGAAAAATATAACGGCAATTTTCCTGGTAAAATTTGAAGCTCCCGTGATTGATTATTACTCCAAATATGTCTTAAAAACTCCAAGAGAGGAACGAGTAACAGAATAACTATAATTCTGCTTACTCGAAGGATACCGCCTGGATAAATGTTTTGTTTATTGTTTCAAACAAAGCTTCAATGATTTTTCGAGAAAAAATTAGTAACTATTCTCTTACTGGTCATAAGAAGTTAATTCTTTTTTAAGTCTGCGGAAAATACCCAGCTTTAGGAATATCGAAACTACATACATCCCACATACGATAATTGAGGCGACAGTTTTGTTTGCTCATAAAGAAAAAATTACTACTTTTTTATTTTATAAACATGGTATGTTTTAATAAAATAAAATGACTTGCAGATAATATTAATATTATCAACCTTACTTTTGACACTTGCCAAATTAATTCAAGCTGCGTCGACCAGCTCTCAAACTACACTGACCACGAAAGTCGATCTGGACCTTTTATATACCTTTTTGGTCGATACCGCAAGATTCCCTAATTCTCTAGAATAATATATATATATATATATATATATATATATATATATATATATATATATATATATATATATATATATATATATATATATATATTTATTTACTTAACGATGGTACCTCCAAAATATTTATATACAGTACGTACTTCCCTCATATATACCGTAGTTACCTCCGTTTTCGGAGGTAACTACGAACCCTACATAATATTTTACTATCGGTCATTACAAGGTCGTCTGTTTCGATCTGCGAAAAAATGCTTGGAGGTCACTTCGAGTAATATATAGCCTTAGATTCGACTAGTAAGTTCGAGGGTTCACCACCGGCGCTAGTATCGTTTGTCCCCTGGAGACGTGCCACACGTAGTTCCCTCCGGCCACGAGACACTGATAAGGTCATATATATACGACGTAATTCCCTCCGGGTTATACAGCATATATATTCAGTGTATCTACCTCTGATTTATAAGAATTGGAATAATTTTGATTATTAGGTTTTTTTATCGCTGATATTCTGGTAAATTTAAGGTTATGAACAGGTGATTTCCATGCTAGTTGAAAATTGGCTTAAATTTTTAAGGCAAATACTAAAAAAATCAATACGAGTGCTAGAACGAAGTATTACTAAAAATGTCCCAGGAGAAAAGAACAGATAAATATTTTCTGCTATAATTACATATTATCAATAATATATCCAAAAATTCCGTGTAATGTCTCAGATAATTACGTGAATACAAAGACTACTTTCATTTTTATTATGTTTCATTAGGTAAGGTTACATTGTCTAGCCTCCAATTTAAGGACCTGTTTCTAAAAAGTGGTGTGAGCGCTTAATATGTTTGGTATCACGAGACTTACAAAGAAGGTGTCCTAATTCGACGCCTCCGATTTCAATAATTTTTTTGATATGTTAATTTTTCTTTTATCTGCGGAAAAACACTTTAGGGAGGTGAAATCTGCTTCTAAAGTTCACCCTCGAAAATGGATTTTCCAATATATCTCAGGTTCTGATTGGAATTTTGCAATGAAAAAAATGTGTTTTCCTTTTGATGTTAATGTGCAACTAACTGTTTTTGACCATAAGAGTGCATCATCCCTACTTTTTACATTGAAAATTCTACTTTTTTTTTGTGTCTAAAAAAGGTTCAAAATGAGCTAAAGATAATTAGAAAAAATATATTCGTTGATTGAATACAAAAATAAAGTAAAAACAACAACTAGATCATTTTCTTGAACCATTCTTATATGAAAAATTACTACCCAAAAAAGGTTTGTTAGTATGCTTCAGCTTCTGACTGATCTTTTGCAGATAATCGAATTGTATGTTACTTTTAGCACAAGACTAAATGTAATTTTAACCGTAAGGGTTGCAACCCCTAACTTGTATTTTTAAAATTCGAACTAATTTGTGTTTGTATAAAAAAATACTAAGTGATTTGAACAATTATTTTTACTCGATGAATACAAAAATAAAGTTGACCTCTTCAAGATAATTGTTTGTAACCACCCGTGAATGGAAATTTTATACCCACAAAAAAGGTTCCTTAATATACTTCAGGTTCTAATTCATATTTTGCCAATAACCAAATAGTATACTATTTAAATGTGAAAAGTAAACTGGATATAGCAATTATCCCCGTAAAATTTGCAACCCTTAATTTTTTTTATTCCTTGTTTTTGTCTATTTTTTTAAGAACATTTCAGAATGAGCTAATAATATTTGGAAATAGTGCTTTAATTATTTGAATTCATGAACAAAATTGGCCTTATTTAGGTAATTTAGATAATAATTCAATGAAGAATAATTTCTGAAATAGGTTTTGAAATAAATATTAGGCTCCAATTGCCAATATAAAGTTTCATATTACTGCTAATATATAAATACTAAACTACTTTATACGCTATCGATTAGGAGAGTTGCTTCCTTTATGTTGTATTTTTAAAATTCGATCTTTTCTGTGCCCTTTTCATAAAGAAGTAAAAAATGAATTGAAAATTTTTTTACAAATATGTTTGTTAATAACTAAACAGACTAATTTGTTGTTTTTTAATGTTTGTTTTTTCATTTAGACAACCTTAATAGGAAAATTTACCAGTGGGAACAATGTTCTGAATATATTTCATATTCTTATCGCTATTATGAAACTAAACTAGTTGTATATTTATTTTTATGAATCAATTGATTTGAATCACACTGATAAAAATTAATTGTAGAAGAAGAGATTCAATTCAATTGATTCATAAAAATAAATTTACAGCTGGTTTAGGTGCACAATATCCATAAGAATATGAAATATATTCAGAATACTGTTCTCATTGGTAAACCTTCCAATAAAATTCGTCTAAACAAAAAAAAAAAACATTCAAAAACAACAAATTCGTCTGTTTACTCAATTAACAAAT
This sequence comes from Diaprepes abbreviatus, assembly GCA_034092305.1. Lineage (NCBI taxonomy): Eukaryota > Metazoa > Arthropoda > Insecta > Coleoptera > Curculionidae > Diaprepes > Diaprepes abbreviatus. The sequence continues at coordinate 1,552,939 of JASJET010000161.1, read as the reverse complement.
ATATTTATAAAAAAAATCAGTTAATTTTTTACTTTCAAGCAATGGACAATGCAAGAATTGACTCCAGATACAGAAATCTTCAGAAATATATTTACGATAAGGTCACATTGCAAGTAAAGATATCAGAGGGCCTAGAAACTCAGATGATAAATATTGGTCGAGGAGTGCGACAAGGGGATACGATTTCCCCTAAACTCTTTACTTTAACACTAGAAGCAAATAAACTGGGAACACAAGGGCATTACCATCGATGCTAGATATCTCAACCATTTGTTTCGCGAATGACGTGGTATTAATAAGTGAAGATTTAGACACGTTACAGGAAATGCTCTCCGAGTTGAAGAATACGTCAGAGAAAGTTTGATTAAGCATGAACTTAGCAAAAACCTGCTAGAGAGAGAGAGAGAGAGAGAGATTAGCAGTATGGCATTTTTTAATGGCAATTAGAAGCTAATATTTATTTCAAAATCTATTTTCAGAAATAAGGTTTTCGTTGAAGGGTGGTGCCAAAATATTACTTAAATAAGGCTGGTTTTGTTTACGTCTTCAAATAATGAGAGTTCTTTTTCCAGATATTATTAACTCATTTTAAAATGTTGTTATAGAAATAGGCATACACAGGAAGAAATTAAAAAAAAACTTAAGTTGCAACCCTTACGGTCAAAAAAACCCTTACCAGATCACTCACAGGTTCGTCCGTCTGTCACAGCAGACTCAGAAACAATATGATGTGGAAACTTGAAATTTAGCAAGGTAATACATCTTGAAGGCCAAAATATTTTGCACTGTTAACGTTTTAAAATATTGATATAATGATTAGAGAGGGGTAAAATTGTGTACACAATTTTTTTAAATTTTGTATATCATGTGGTTTATATTTAAAAAGGCTTATTATAAGATGTCTAAAAATATTTTTTTTATAATTTTAAAAACCACATTTAACCCTCCTGGAAATAAAATTTTAAAATATTTAGTGAATATAACGCCTTGCAGTTTACAAAAAAAATATTTCGAAAGTACCAAGAGATATTTAAAAATTAATTTTACAAATTTATATTAACATTTATTTTTGAATATTGTTTTTAATATGGGATATCATTTAAAAGAGCTTGTTATGAAGAATACAAGTTTTATTTTCCATAATTTTACACAACAAAAAGATATTCTAAAAAATATGCGGAAATAGATCAATCTCCACCTATTTCCGAATCTACTAGACCTTTTTTTTTAAATAGGGAATATGGCGCCTTATTTGTAGTTTGCAAAAAAAAATCTTATGAAAATCCTAGGTCTTATAGATTTTTAAAAATTATTTTTACGTATTATTTTTTTTTAAATTTTGTATATCATGTGGGAAATCATTGAAAAGGGTTTGTAGTGTAGAATAATTTTTTTTTTATAATTTTAAATAGTATATTTAAAAAAAAATTCTGAAAAATATGCGAGAATAGACCATCTTCCCCCTAATCTCCTAAACTACTCCATCAAAAATTATAAGAAAAAACAGGAAATATAGACTTACTTATAGTTTACAGGAACATTATAAATGTTTAAATAAATGAAATATCCAAATTTATTCTATTCCCAATTAGCATAAATATGATTACTGTAAAATCAATATTCCGGTACAGAATCCACAGGTAAATTTAACTACGAAAATGTTTAAATACGCTACACTCCAGTGAATCACAGTAATATTGGAGGTAACTACATCGTCATTTTATTCCAGTATATACAACTTGGAGGAAACAATGAACTGTTCTTATTCTGAAATTATATATGATTTTTTTTTCAGAAATTTTTACCCCTCTCTTGAAAAACCTGTACAATAGGTTCCCCTTCACATATATATGCAATTATTTTGGGCATAATTTAAGGCAATCACCCGGAGGTTAGTCCGCCTTGGTTTTTATCCGGAGGGAACGACGATCCGTTTATACATATATATATATATATATATATATATATATATATATATATATATATATATATGTGTATATATATATATATATATATATATATATATATATATATATATATATCTGTTATTCCAGCTATTAATGATGGGCTATATGATGTTGGGAATTCTAGTTGAGGTAGCGACCAAACCATGTAAATTTTGTGTACCATATATATATATATATATATATATATATATATATATATATATATATATATATATATATATATATATATGGTACACAAAATTTACATGGTTTGGTCGCTACCTCAACTAGAATTCCCAACATCATATAGCCCATCATTAATAGCTGGAATAACAGACAGAGCCTTTCGTAGCCCCGAATTTCGAAACAACTGTATCAAAAAAGCAAAAGTGGTCCTTACGTCAAAATCTTACCCAAATAAACTGATTAATAAAATCTTTATTGGAAGGCTAGAAAAATACAAACAGGGAAATACTAGAACAAAAAATGTAGTAGACAATAAAGTCAAAAAAACAATATCTTCCCTTGCCATACATACCAAATTTTTCCGAAAACTCTCAAGCTTTTTTCAAGAAACATGATATAACTACTAGTCATAACGGCCCTAACTTACCTAAAAGCAATTTTAGCAAATTAAAAAGTGATATCCCAAAAAAAAAAAACAAATATCAAATGTTTACTAAATACCCTGCAAGAATTATCCATCGAATTATATCGGTCGAACTAGTCAGTATCTGCAAACTCGTTTAAATAGACGATAAAACAAAAAATATTACAGCCCTAAAAAAAACATAATATGAATACAAGCACACCTTTGGTTATGAAAATACGAAAATTTTAGAAGCTGAAACCCAAAAAGGAAAACGAAAATTTTACGAAATGATCCCAATAAAAAATCCGAATGCTATAAACCATAAAACAGACATTTATAATCTAAATCAAATCTGCTTCATATTAAAATAAACTAATATAATGGAAATTCTAAAATATACAAAATATTAAATAAGAATAATTCTCCGCTTTCAACTCTTCTAAATTGAATCACAATATTTTTTTCAGAAAGATATTACTTCAATTAAAACACCCAAACCTTTTATGTCACCTAAAACATACACCATCTCATTTCCACATTTCAGTCAAATCAATGCGATTATAGAGTTAAAATGTAGTTTTCACTCTCCCAGTTGTACTTTTAAATATATTTTTTATAAATTAATATATAAATATAATAGAGTGGGTTGTTATAATTGTTGTGTTGTAATTAATATTTACCTAAAACAAAAATTTTCTTTCTTAATAGTAGTTCTTTAACCTGTAATTCCATATATAATGATTACTGAATTTATTGAACATCACCAACTATTGCCAACTGTCACGGTTAGTCTTGTATTTATCTCCTTTATAGCATTGAATAATTGGTTCCTTCTTACTTCGAAATGTCTGAAATTTTTTTACCGGCTGGTGTATGTAGGCGGTGTCGACCTACAGCCTAATTTTTACCACTGAAAAATGTAAATGATATTCGGCCGCACCGAAAATCGAATCCGGGATGTTTCGATTGACAGGCAAATACTGTAGCATTACGCTACCGGTTTATGTAGGAATAACGAGCGGTATGAGAATTTCCCCGCTAGGACATTTGAGATTCTAATGAACCTTTATTATTTTCATTTACTAAGTCATTAAAGACTATATATCATCTCAGTTGGATAGGACATTTTTTAACTTGGACTAGTGGTTACCTGTGGACCTGGGAGAGAGTGGCGAAAAGATGCGCATCACTTTTCATTTTTTCATATAATTTTTTACAGATGAATCTAGGTCAGAGGAAAGAGCTGAAGTTCCAGTGTTCGGCTGCCTAATCGAGACAATCAGATTCGGTGGATTCCGGGTAACAATAAACGAATAAGCACATGGTTTAACAAAGCTTATGGTCAAACCAAATGGACTTCAACCAATTATGCCTGTTCCAACTAGTATATATTTGCGGGAGCTAAGATTATTGCTTGAAACCTAATCTATTGAACGCTAGAGAGAAGCCTCGAGAACGAGATATGCAATGGAACATATAGTTCAACGTCAAGGAGCTGCTTCCCTTGAATAAGAAATAACTGCGATTTGCGGTAGATTTACCAATAGGACATTGTCACTTAGGAGTTACTTTCTTAATATTGGCATTGGTATACAGTTGTTGACTTAATCATCTTTTCAGAGAGTGTCCAAAAAATTTCTGAGATTCAGTATTATCACCCAAAGCAATCAGGAAATGCCAGTTAATGGGATTGCCTCAATTTGCAAAGAGAGTTATTCGCGATGATTGTAAGATGTAAGACCCTTACTAAGGCCTAAGTATCAGAGACCAAGGGTCACCACTCTAATTCATTTATGCATTCATTTTTTCATGGCAAGATGTGTATATATAATCCATATATACAACAGTAAAGCAGAGCCCATGAATCAAAGCCAATGCATTATGTAGAAATCAGATTTAAGATTGAATCAAAGTCAAAAACCTATAAAAACGAAATCACAGCTAAAGCCATAACAAAAGGAACAAAAGCCTTAAAATAAAAAGTTTTTTTTTAATTAGATTTAAAACACATGAATACAAAATCTTACCTTGATGCTTTAATAGACTGAATTTGAATCGATTGGCAGTATGTTCTTTCAGACGAATTGTTAAAAAAAATTTTACTGCCATATGCTTTCGATGGTTCAATCGTCAAGAGAGCAAAAATTTTTTAAGTATTTTCCTACTTACCAGCCTTATTCTGTACCTGGAGTACTCCCATTTAGCTTTCATCTTCATCGGATTAGTGAGTAATAAATAAAATAATGGTAATCCATGGAAAATTATCAAGATAAAAATGAACAAAACAGTCCGAAATTACTAATCTCTGATAAAAAAAAACTTCGAAAAACATTACCAATTTTTTACTGTATTCTCAATCATAAATTATCATACTCTACGTGCCATACTCGTTGTAAAAGGCAATCAGGTATATATCCACAACCAATGAATGAGCTACAACTGAATGTAATCTTACATTTTTTGACAATGACTTGGAAAGTGACTAAACAAGAACTTATTTAACATAAAATGTTTCGTTCTGCCATCATATTTTAATTTAAACTACCATGTTATTTACATGGTATATCAACTACAAAATCTTGCAAACCCAGCCAAGAAAAAAGAAGTGATCAATTATCAGGCAATAAAGAGTTCTGAAAGAAGAAAAATATCGATGTTTGCAACTCTTTATATTACAGGACAAAATTTAACTTTTATTCGGGTAAAAGTACACTGTAAAAAGGACATGCATTAAACTTAAAGTAAATGTGCTGGAAGCAAATTTCATAAACTTTTACTATATGCGTTTAATGTAATGCATTAAATTTAATAATTTACATTAATCGAAATTAATTTATCTCATTAAATCTAATGTAATCATACATGAAATTTAAGGTTTTGATCATTACTTTTTAAGGTGATTATATATATATATATATATATATATATATATATATATATATATATATATATATATATATATATATATATATATATATATATATATATTAAATATACAGTCAGTGTTCATTGAACTTCAGATATGTTATCATATATTTAATGCACGAACATTAATATGAGGTCAAAAAATTCTGCTACCAGGAAAAGGTAGAAATGTTTCTCATAGGTACTGTACCGTCATCTGTAACCGGTTTCGGACTCATTGGTTTCCGTCAGTACCGGCAGATATGTACATCTCATCTTAAGAAAATTGAGTCCTTTAAGCAACTTATATCATGAATTGCTTCAGATTTAAAGTAAATATAAATTATTCACGATTTTAGGTACCAAATCATTAAATTCAATGTAATGTTATTTTTGCAGTGTATATAATCTTATAATTAAAATTCAAAAAAATGTAACATCGAATCAAGCTTATAAATTTAAATGCCACAAAGGTATGCATATTCTTAACAATAATATTAAAAGTAAAGTTGCCTTTTATATTTCAACAAAGTCATTACTCAATAGATTTAGTTTTTTTGTTTTATAGAATGAAAACTGTCAAGTAAAATTTTAAAAAATGTTACACTGATTAACATTCTGTTCTGCTTGTATCAGACTTTTATATAAATTCAATTTGAGAAAAACAAAAGGTGCTTTTGGTAATAAGCAAAATGCATTTTAGATTATTTTAAACAAAACCAATAAGTATTTAAAAAGTAAATTAATACAACCACAATTATTTTTGTCCCGGGCTATAGCTAACTAATTTGTGGCATAATTGAAATTAAATCCACTGTTACAGAGTATTACGGCGAATGCTTATTACTGCATTAAATTTATATTAGCAACCATAACATAAACAGTATACAGGCATTTGAAATGTACGGCCAAAGCAATAACGCTAAAACAATTTGAAAATACACACATTTCACTTAATGACTATTATAATCAGTTATGGGATTTATTACCTTAAAATTATAATAATATGTTTTATACATATACTCTGAGTATTAGATTTAACTATTTTGGATTTTTATTTTTGCGAAAACTCGAAAAAATATCTTTTATGATAAATGTCTAGTTTATAGAGATTTTAGTTGTTCTGAGAAAACTATATATTCTAAAAAATACTAAATTTGGCAGAATTCGAAAGGGAATGTCAGCGTAAAAAAGCAATAAATGGTTTTCAAAAAGTGGATTAAAAGAAAAAATAATTAATAAGAGCAAATTAAATCATATGTGGAATAATGCTGAAGCAACTGGATAGTCTTTGAATTCATGAGTCAGGCTAGGCCTATGGACTCGTTTCGAGTATGGAATTACGACAAAGTATTGAAAATAAGAGGAATTCTGGTTTGGACTTTTAAGTCAGAATTTTGAGAAATTTGATCCAAATTAATAATCTTGTAGTCAATCGTAGACGTATCGATATGGCTGCAGTGGTGTGGCGGTTAAGTTGTATGAAATTTGGACTAAATCATTGCTGGAGCGTTGAGCTCTCTCAAGATATTTTATGATGTAATTTTGGATGAAATCCGTAAATGTTTCTCATTCCAGGTCTCTGTAGGTGATATTATTCCTCCCGTAGTATGGGGCTATAAGTTATGCAGAGGACTCTGCGCTAGCCTGTTAAATCTTGACTTGCCTGTGGTAATCCACATGGGAACACCAAAGTACAGAATCGTTCTAAAGAAGAACTTGTAAATCATTTATTTTAGCTGAAAATTCAGCTTGCTTTTACGATTAAGCAGTAAGTAAAGAGCTACCAGAGACGATTTCACTTTGGTTAAAAAGCAATTAGTGTTAAGTTACCAATTGAGCCTCCTGTCGAAGACTAGTGCTAAGTATATGGCATATTGTTTATGTGCTAATTATGCAAAATGATCTTGAGGACGTCGTAAATGTAGTGTTGTCAGCGAATATGTATAATTTACAGTGATCATCTTTCGAAATGTCGGTAAAGAGATTGAATAAAGTGAGGAACCCTGTAGAAGCCCCGCTCTAATCTCCCTTACGGAAGATACAGCATCATCTGACGATACCAGCCTGACTAGTCTTACTAGGTAATTTGGAATTCCCAGCCTTATAAATTTAATAACAAGACCTTGTCAAGGGCCTTGCTGATGTAAAAGAAAATTGCTCCCATGTGAAATTTCCTATTGAAACTTTGAGTGATGAATAAAGCCAGTCTGATGGTCTGCTGGGTGCTACTAAGACTGTCTCTGAATCCGATCTGCTCCTGAGATAAGACGTTCCTCTCAGCTATCAAGTCGGTCAGACGAAAAAGAATAACTTGTTCTATTATTTTACCAAGATTTGAAATTAGACTGATTGGTCGTTAGCTATTAATGTTGGCGGCATGTTCTCCTTTCTTCGTGACAAGTGTAATTTTAGACATTTTCAATCTGTGGGAAAATGATGAAACGATCTTGACCGGAAATCTTTTCAGAGCTGAGCTCAGCAGGCCATCTGGACCTGGCGTTTTCTTAACGACGAGAAGTAACCCCCTTAATCTCATCAAGATCTATAACACGCATGCCTAAATCAATATATTGAATGGACTTCTAAATTTGAATATTTCTATTGATGTTCTGTTCCTTTGTGTTATCGGCTTAACTGAAATTGTTCATAAAACTTGTCTGCAAATCGGTTGCGGGTTTGTCAAGGTGACATTCCTATTGACAATTTGAGGCAAGTGTATTTTCACACCTTGTCAAAGTTCTAGTCATACGATAGAAACTGCCATCACGGATTTGCTGACTTTTTAATTTAGAATTCGAGCACCGATAGTACACATCACGGAGCTCCCGTTGTACCCTCTCAGATGCTCTGTTAGCTGGCCTATTGATAGCATGGTCACAAGTGCGATGCATCGGAAATTTAGAAGGTCAATTAATCAATCTAATAGAGCCCTTCAGAGGCCCAATATCCGGACTTACCTCCGAATACTCGGCTTTCTAGTGAAGCTCTTTGTACTTATGTCATTTGATAAAATTTTCGAAAATAGAACTTTTACTTGTGTCTCTGTGTTTCGATGAGAACTGACAAGTGTTCCGAGGTTAACAACTGTCTGGAGAACCTGTCAGTATATTTTACTACAAAGATATCTAAAATGTCTGGGAAGCCCACATGCCCCAAATAAATTACTTCATCAGGCACTATTATTTCCCAAGGAAAATGTATCACGGATTGAAAAATGTATTTTTGTCGTAGTTTTACGAATGGCACAGTGTTTAGTTGTTTTCTTTCTGTTTATTCTTTTTTCAAAGACCAAGATTATTTAATTTATAGTAAAATTATTATTATTAATTTAATTTGTCTTGGCCCCTGCTGTCTAATTCTTATGTGACATGTTTGTAGTGTTAAGTTATTTATAGAGGAGCTTGCAATATTTATGTTGGTAACTGACTTTTCCAGGGATTTAACTATTTCCTGGTAAAGGGTATATTAAATAGAACAAATATATTAGTCTCTGTAAACCTGATTATATTTTTGTTGAACTGATAACCACTAGGTAATTAAACTTGGCGATTCTGTAACCCGAATTTGACATATTATATATTTATTTTTTTCCAAATATTCTTTTACTTCTGTCGGTCTTATAGTTATTAGGGCAAATATTAAAGTAAAAGTTGGTGACGCCTTTCTCTCTATCTATAGATTTACAAAACTTACCCAGGTAATAGAATTTAGATCACGGTAAAGTTAAAGCTGGATAAAAATAACGAGAAATAAAGTTGTGATAATCAGCTGATACAGTACAGGCCATGATTATTGATCTCAAGTAAAAGTCGTTCGTTCAACCATTTTTCATATTGGTTAGAATTTTGTGTTCAAAAAAGTGTTTTAGAGAAAAGATAAAAAAAGATATATTTTTTATAGTTCAAGTTATTTAGTTTAAAAGAGTTTTGTATTATTTTTTAGTTTAGTTATTAGGCCGTTTTCTGATTGGTTTGTTCCGTCAAATTTAAAAAACATTCTTCGAAAATTTCTCTGGTGGAAGACCGGAATCATAGATTTAGGGTCTTCGTTCGTCGACTGCGAAAGACTAAGTTACATTTTTTGATTCTCTCGAGTTTTTTTTTCAAAATTCAGAAAATTGTCTTCTCTCAGATACAAATTAGCTTTTGTTTTTGCGTAAGTATATTTAAATGTATCTGCAGAGCATTAAGTATTTGATATTTAATAGTAATATTAATTTTACAGCAAATTTTCTTAAGTCATTGTCGGCATTCTTGACACAAATCCATGAAAACTATCCTAAAGACCTGTTGCTGGTCTAACTTGTCTATCATCTTTATTTAAACGGCCTGTTTTGGCAACCTCATACAGTGTTCAGAGATGTACTGCCTAGTTCTGTATTTTTTAGCACTATCACCAGAGTAAACGTACCTAAAAGTTACCTGCCATTGTGTAATCTACGAATTCCTGAGCTTATCTGAGGAAACTTGGCTGACAAAAATTCTACAAAGCACGTTGGGGCCAAAACTATATAAAAAAGGATACTCGAGTTCTAACCTATTTCATTAGGAGGACTAAAGATAAGTCTTAATTTTTATATTTAATCTTTTATATTTAATCTTATGGAGCACCACTATTCTTCTTATCTTATCTTATCTTAAACTACCTTTAGTAACATACTGTGCTGAAGCAACAGGTTTTTATCTTAATTACCTCCCATGTCGTTAATCCTCCTTATCTTTTATATATCTGATACAACTAGAAAAAGAGCATACCAACTTTTATCTGATAAAATGTACCATTATATTTGTATTCGGCTAGCGTCTGATCAATTTTCTTATTACTATAGCAACTTTAAATATCTGAACATAATTTTAACAGGTTAAATAGTTACAGATTTTTAATAACTGCATCTAAATCTGTGACCCTTTCCTTTTGATATACTACAGTGTTAATCTAAAAGGAGTTTATTATACAGGTTATATTATAAATTTTGCACATTGTTTTTTTGATAAATTAGTCTTTCAGTATTTTATCAATTTTTTTTAACCATTATATATTTATTTTTAATAAATTGTTTATTGTTTTCTTGACTTTTATTTTGCACATACAGTGCTTCTCCCTAAGCCCACATGTTCTAAATTTAGACTGGAATTCCCCTGAACTTTACTATCAATAATTTGTAAGGGACGTAAATTCAAAAATAATGCTTTTGACAAAATTCTAAATTTTATTGTGTTAGCAATAAAGTTGGAATTAATAACCACAAGTTTGCTTATTAAAATTATAAAAATTTAAAGCAACATTCCTACAGCTTAGTTTACTAAAAAGATTTGTGTTTTAAACCCCATTCAGTTGCCCTGAAAGTTCGAACTTTTAGTTGGCTAGTTTAGTTTTGCCTACAATATTATTGTAATCCCTAAAAAATTTAGGATAAAAACCTAAATATAAAGCCTTGGAATCAATAAGAGAAATCTTATTTTCTTCTTCTTCTTCTTCTTCTTCTTCGTAAAATAAATAAAATTTTGCGTTTTTCGCCAAAAAGATAATAAAAGAAAACGATTTTTCATAACATTTTGAAGGTTCGAAACATGATTTACTTATTGCTCAACTTGTCAATTTAAATCCCTTATTACCAAATTAAACCTGTTTAAATGTTAGATCTTGTTAGTGGATTGAGGAGTAAATATATTAAATATAGTTTGAATAATTTAGGCTCCGTACACTATTCCAGTGTAATGTAGATCGGCATTATGAACGATGCACTATAGGTAAGCTGTTTTATATTTTTAAAACTCGAAGAAATTGTGGGAAAATGTGCTGAAAATTAATTAGAAAATTGTACATTTAAGTTTACATTTACCTAAAATATGATAAAATATGACCTAAAAGCGGTGCTCTTTACATTCTTTTAGTTTGCTAATGTTGCTGTGTTCATCAACCGATAAAAAATATTTCAGATTTACTCCACTTTATTATAAAATTTAGTATCAAGTATTTGTTATTCCTATTTCATTAAAAATTATATCTTTGGAAATCAATAATTTTTCTCATATTAAAGCAGGTGCAACTAATTAACAACAGAGTGTTTTCTAGATTCATTTTTTTATAGATGTATGAAGAAATATCATTGAAATTGTTTAACCAAATATCATACTATCAAAAAATGTATGCTATATCCAATAAATTTACTCGTTTTGGAAGATCCTTTTTCAAGAAAATTCCCATGAATTGGATGTAGAATGGAAACCTATTGATTTTTATCTTGTAAATGAAAAATATTCCAAACCTAATTCAATTTTAAGTCAGATTTAAACTATTGGCTAAAACGGTAATAACAAAAACACATATTTTTATATCTGGTAAATATTTTCGTAATAATTTTAAAGGAATGATTGTACCTGACGGAAGTAACACTAAATAAATATAGTAGTAATTGTATTACAGATACACGATGCCATTAGGACGTATTTTGACTAATATAATGAAAAGGTAAAGTTTGTTTATTTGTTTGTTTACTTGAGGAAATCTTCAGATACATCAGACTAGAGTTGTGAAACCCTTACACTTGTGTCGCCTGGTATATCTGTTCCATATATATAGTTGGTTGCCTTATTCAAGTGTAGCAGCCTATTCACTAGTTTGTCCTGTGGGTATAAGCTTTCCGGATTAGTCGATCCTTAAAGGTGTCTCCAGTAGATTAGAGCTCCGCATTCAAGGATGATAGGTGAGACTGATGCATCCTCTTCGTCACATAATCTCCATGTTTTTTCTTCATATAGATGCCCATGGTGTGTAGATGTTTCCTTAAGCTGCAGTGGTAAGTTATTTATTCTGTCCTCAGCCTAATCTATTGACTGCTTAAACGCAGGATTTTTCCGTTTGGTTTGCAGAATGGTTTACTTAGCAATAGTTCGTTGTGCCTGTGGCCCGCAATGAGGTTTTGTTTTATCTGGTGTTGATGTTTGATCCACCAGGTTAACTTTCCACGAATAGTAGCCTCAGAAATGCCAAATTATGGTGCTGGTCCTATAAATTTGACAAACCCTTGCAAGTTGGTCTGCTTGTTCATTGTCTAGGATGCCTGTGTGTCCTTATACCCAAACCAGAATAACCTTGTTGTGTTTTGCCAAAGGGATAAGGTTTTTAAAATAGTTCTAGACAAATTTTGATGTTATCTGACAAGAGCTTTTAGCACTACTTCACTATAGACGAAAATGAGAACGGTCCTGCCCCTGTAACCCCTCATAAAATTTTCTCGAAGATAGATATCAATAACATCTATTTCAGCTCGGAATACCATGATTTGCTGCCCAATCCTTCTAATATGTTAAGTCTGGATGTTGCTCTGTGTATTCGGGCTCACGTAGCATGGTTAGTTTCGGACCCATCTGTATACCAAACGAAGCTTCCTGGATGACTTAGTGATAGATCATATTCTACCTTGCAGTAAATCTGAATATTATAGAGCCTGTCAAATTTAAAGGCTCTTAGCATGGTGTCACTGCTCGTCTCCAAGAATGAGTTCATCATCATGCCTTAGATGTTTAGCGGTTAGAAAGATAACACTTTTAGTTGAGGAGGACGGCGACTCTAGTGAAAGAAACAGAAAAAGAGAGACAGTGCTGCAAGTTAGGAAAACAGGCAGAGAGCGTCTCTCATTAATACTAGTGATTGATCACTTTTTTGCTATAAATTTAGCACTTTCTTTTGAAATTCTTAGTTTCAATAAAATTTGTTAGTTTAAAATTAATAACCCGTTATTTTAGCATTTTTTTTTTGAAATTCTAAACCAGAGGAGTAAAAAGATAATTTAGGCTAGTTCTATTTTTTTTTTTCTATACAATTTTTATGTCCTAAGAAAGAACAGGTAGTTTAAGGCATAGATGTATTGACATAAATTAGAAGTCAAAATAAATAAATGATCACAAAACCAAATCTGGCCCTTACGGTGACGCAGTTTGCGAAAAATATCTTTAAATAGCATATAATGCATAAAAACAAAAACTAAATTGTTGATTAAAAATAAAATAAAATAATAATTTTGAATCAAGAATAACGCAAAAAATTTGCTGTAGAAAACTTTACTATAAAAAGTTATTATCATACGTTTCATTTATTATTAAACACCTTATAATCATAACAATAAGCATAAAAAATAATTTGTAATTAATGAAAGTTCAATCGTAAGTCTCGCAATTGTGATAGATAAAATAAACTATATCATACATAAGTAAGTTATGTAAATAAACTTGGATGTATAATAAAGGTCAGAGTTTCATAAACTACATGTTAGTTGTAATCATATTGTAAAGTTAGTAACAGAAAATTATTCCTTTTTAAATATTTATAAAAATTTCATAGTCAAGAAATACGGAGAATGAATAATATAGCTTAATGTTGCACAAATCAGATAAAAATGGTATCTTATACAAAAAACTCAAATTATAAAATACGCTCAAAGAACCAAAAATTAGCTGCCTACAATTATTAAAAAACATGTACATGTTATTTCTCTTTCAGGTTTGAACATGCAAAATACTATTTCGAATTATATTGGCTAAATTTAAGGCTTTAGATATATTTTAAAATATTCTTGATTTGAATTTATTCGATGGTATAAATGTATAAATAAATTAGATGATATAATTACAAAATTATAAGAATATTAAAAATATTATACTTATACGCAACTATGCTCGCCAAACTAAAATTATATCGAATATGACCACACTATTTTTGGACGTGCTTTAATGGACTGAGAATGCTGACCATAATAATTAAATTTAAATGGCGTAAAAACTGCACCGAAATTGAAAATAATAAATATATGTTTAGATTTAAACGACAATACCATTTGCAAATATGTTCACTTTACACAAAATGCCTATTGTGTTGGATGTAAATTATTGAATTATTGTACGTATTTATACTACTCATCACAACTTTAATAGAGATATTTAACAATAACAATATATATATATATATATATATATATATATATATATATATATATATATATATATATATATATATATATATATATATATATATATATATATATAATAAACTAAATACATATGTTGGATAAAATAAATAGTTTAAATCGTTTCATTACTTAGCATCTGTAAACATAATACCTTATCAAAGTAACGAAAAAAATTGTTTTTATGAAGGAACTGTGATCGTATTATAACTATACTGTACTATATAATTTTTACCTTTTTGAATTCCTCTGTTCTATGTTGAATATTTTTCTAGATTCCAAAAATACACCTGCAACAATAAAATAATATTTTTTAAACCGAATATTTATTTAATGTAAAAAATTAACAAAATAAATATTTCCAAATAACCTGTATAATAACCCTAATATATTTTATTGGTCCAAAAATTAATAATATATATATATATATATATATATATATATATATATATATATATATATATATATATATTTCTGATTTTTTATGATTTTTTAGCTGTATTTCGTTACTATCAGAAAATATTAAAATTGATATATAAATTGTGAGAAAGAGTTTGATCGAAACACATAAGCTGATGCTAGTCAGCAAAGTCAGCAAAAACAAAGTTGTACAATGTACTACAGTCACAATTACTGACTTTGAGAAATAGATTTCTCCTCTATTTTTGAAAAAAAAAAATCGTTGACATTGATTCAATTTTGCTACGCTATTACTTTTATTCACTTTGACTCTAAGTTGTCGTATATATGCAGAAGTCATCAGCATATTGGAGTATATTTATATCTAGAATAGTCGAATAAATATTTTGTTTGTAAAAATAGAATAAGAAAGGACCGAAACTTATGATAGCACTAAATTTGTGATTCAGGGATCTATTTGTCATTTAGCCTCACAAGAAATACAACCTTATAGGAATGTCCGATGAGCAAATAAAAATAAAGATAATATGCCTGAAAACCACATTTTGGTCATTCTTCAACATTGTCCATAACTTTCAAATTATGCAGTATTCACCTTTTCAAATGTTATTGCAGCTCATCATGTTGCGAAGACTGATAGTCGTGATTCTAGTTCTAAAAATTTCCACCACTGTTTAGTTTTTAAAGTAAGGCATTTAGTTTTGTAAGAAAAAACTAGAAAAAACGGACTTACTACGTCTCTGGTTGGAAAAAGTTCAATAAATACGAAGGTGCTACTATCTAATCAGAAAGCTAGTTTTAGGATATGACAAAATTAGGATTAGAAAAAAAGGGATCATAAATGAATATAAAAAATATCTGACTTAATTTTTGTTAAAATAACGAAAATAATATCAGCCTCTCTGAAGATTAGGATTTACATACATTTTCGGTATTATACCTGTATAATTAACCTCTTGAATTATTACATATATGAATTCATATTCCGTGCCCAGAAATCCTTGCAGTAATGAATGAAATATATGAATAAATTATCAAATTTTTTTATTAGAAAGTAGGGGCACTTCTCGCCTTAAATAATAAAACATAACAAATTATTTGACTAAATAATATTGGCCTGGTTAATTTTATAACTTTACCATTACGCTGTTGTCTTTGGAAGCTTGTTGTAGTAGTTTTTAAAGCTAAAAAATGCCACCCCCTTTACTCAGAAATTAATGAGTTCATAGGCAAAAATTGGTAGAAGAAAAAAGGAAAACGAAAGCACACAATTAAATATCCTGAAAATCAAATTCAAAAAATGACAGGAAAAATGTAACAAATTTTAAATAAGTAGCAGGTAGATCGGTTTCCTAAAAACGAAAGTATAAAATGAACCTACTGGTGCTTTTAAAGGCTGACAACGTAAGGACACGAATTTTGCTAAAACCCTAGCTACAATTTATGTCCCATACAGTGGTTCACGTCCAGAATTCCGTATATTAATTGTTAGACGTACTGTCCCTTTAATTTCAATAAATACGCGTTCGAGTTTTCGCTTAGGTGCTGAAACTGTGATGACACAATAGAATAATCAATTTAATACTCACCATAAAAGGAGAAGATTTATAATACATAAAATATATAGTCTTGATTACATAACTACAAAAATTGTATCGTTACTATAGGAAAAGCAGGTACTTAACATAATCATTTCAAAACGATGTCAGCACAGTATTATTCCTTTTTATCAGCTGCTATAAACCAACTTTCAACAGTAATTTCTTTGCCTTGAGAAAATGGTTAATTACAGCACATCAATAACCATTGTGTGCAGTGTCTACTCCATGATATTACTTTGCATATTATAACAATCAGATTTGCCAGCTTAAAATGTACTAAGAGAGTAATTTTTTTAAGCTGATTAGAAAATGATATTTTTACTGTCAAATTTCTATTTATGACATCTATTCAGCATTATTTTCGACAAAAATCTTGTACCTAGTTAACAGCAGTTTAGCTTAGTAAGTAAAATAACATTTTTAATCATTCTTGTGAAAAACATCATTTAAATTTTAAGTGCATTATAATGACTGTAAGATGAAACTCATTTATAAAACAAATTTAATTATTCTTATAACTTAATTGGGCTTGACGATAAAATATGGTGTATTGCTAAAGAAATGATTCAAAAAAATATGTTTACGAGTATATAACACTGTGAGAAATTACTGATTTTTAGGTATAGCATTGCGTTCATAAATATCCTGAAGTAATAAACAAAGACATTTGGTAACAGATGATCTACTACTTAAACTTGACACAACGTGTACCCCAGCATTTCTCAAGCGGTGGTTGTCGAGCCTCCAGGGGTTCGCGAGCTTTATAAAGGGGGTTCGCGAAAAAATATTTTAATGGCGGAATGGTAAATTACATCGCAACAGGCAACAATCCGTAACGCGATGAGTCGCTATGCCGCTGGCGATGCGAGTACATTCTCGAACGAGCCGACAACTTCTACTTCAGAAACTAAGACTTTTTCCGAATATAAAGAAGAGCAGAGTAGACTTGAATTGTATGATGAGCTTAAAAACCTCGCATAGTTTCAAAAAGATAAATGAGTTAGTAGTTGATGCATAGTGTCTACATAAATATTAGTAGTGTAAAATAGTTAAGTGATTTCTTCTTGTGTAAATAAATTACAGTAAATACCCAAGCTTTACAAATCGCACCTGTGCATGTCGAACGTGAAAAAAATAATTATTTCTCCGTAAATGTATAATGGATCGTTGATTTATAACGGGTAGTTTTGTCAAGTCTGACGAAAAGTTGGACGAGCAATCAACTGCTTCTTCTACTTTACACCCTGATTAGGAACCAACACAGGGTTTCAGTTGTAGTGAGCTAACGTCTCGCCAGACTGAAAAGCAAAGATAAAAATAAGCGAAGAAATTAAAAAAGAAAGAAATCAAACGAAAATATAACAGACTATTGATAAATGGGTTTTTTTTATTTTACTGCTTTGTGTAATTTATAACGAATCATGGCCGACACCAATTTAAAACCATCTCCTCTTCGTAGACACCTTGAAACAACATATCTGTATCACAAGGATAAACCTATTTAGTATTTTAAAAGAAAATTTTAGATAGTAAAAAGTCTAGTGTTCCTTCTTTTCTAATAATTTTAAACGAAGATAGTAAAATGGCTCTCGAGGCATAATTTCGAGTTAGTTACAAAATTGCAAGATCTGGACAAGCACGTACAAAAATAGAAAATTTGATTTGACCGTGTGCTAAAGACATTACGAAGTGTATGTTTGGAGAGGCAGCGACGAAGAAAATTGATCTTATTACCTTATCAAACAACACAGTGTGGCGGATAAGTAATGATTCGGCAAGTGATGTGGAAATTGCACTTTTAAAGAGAATAAAATTGAATTATTTCGCTATTCAGCTTAACGAGTCGACCAATATAGCAAACGCTGCAGTATGTTAGATATATTTTATTTAACAAAATATATTATATACAAAACCACTGGAATGACTATTTTGATATTAAAATAAATTGGTCAATAAGCATAAAAAATAATTTGTAATTAATGAAAGTTCAATCGTAAGTCTCGCAATTGTGATAGATAAAATAAACTATATCATACTTAAGTAAGTTATGTAAATAAACTTGGATGTATAATAAAGGTCAGAGTTTCATAAACTACATGTTAGTTGTAATCATATTGTAAAGTTAGTAACAGAAAATTATTCCTTTTTAAATATTTATAAAAATTTCATAGTCAAGAAATACGGAGAATGAATAATATAGCTTAATGTTGCACAAATCAGATAAAAATGGTATCTTATACAAAAAACTCAAATTATAAAATACGCTCAAAGAACCAAAAATTAGCTGCCTACAATTATTAAAAAACATGTACATGTTATTTCTCTTTCAGGTTTGAATATGCAAAATACTATTTCGAATTATATTGGCTAAATTTAAGGCTTTAGATATATTTTAAAATATTCTTGATTTGAATTTATTCGATGGTATAAATGTATAAATAAATTAGATGATATAATTACAAAATTATAAGAATATTAAAAATATTATACTTATACGCAACTATGCTCGCCAAACTAAAATTATATCGAATATGACCACATTATTTTTGGACGTGCTTTAATGGACTGAGAATGCTGACCATAATAATTAAATTTAAATGGCGTAAAAACTGCACCGAAATTGAAAATAATAAATACATGTTTAGATTTAAACGACAATACCATTTGCAAATATGTTCACTTTACACAAAATGCCTATTGTGTTGGATGTAAATTATTGAATTATTGTACGTATTTATACTACTCATCACAACTTTAATAGAGATATTTAACAATAACATATATTTATATATATATATATATATATATATATATATATATATATATATATATATATATATATATATAATAAACTAAATACATATGTTGGATAAAATAAATAGTTTAAATCGTTTCATTACTTAGCATCTGTAAACATAATACCTTATCAAAGTAACGAAAAAAATTGTTTTTATGAAGGAACTGTGACCGTATTATAACTATACTGTACTATATAATTTTTACCTTTTTGAATTCCTCTGTTCTATGTTGAATATTTTTCTAGATTCCAAAAATACACCTGCAACAATAAAATAATATTTTTTAAACCGAATATTTATTTAATGTAAAAAATTAACAAAATAAATATTTCCAAATAACCTGTATAATAACCCTAATATATTTTATTGGTCCAAAAATTAATAATATATATATATATATATATATATATATATATATATATATATATATATATATTTCTGATTTTTTATGATTTTTTAGCTGTATTTCGTTACTATCAGAAAATATTAAAATTGATATATAAATTGTGAGAAAGAGTTTGATCGAAACACATAAGCTGATGCTAGTCAGCAAAGTCAGCAAAAACAAAGTTGTACAATGTACTACAGTCACAATTACTGACTTTGAGAAATAGATTTCTCCTCTATTTTTGAAAAAAAAAAATCGTTGACATTGATTCAATTTTGCTACGCTATTACTTTTATTCACTTTGACTCTAAGTTGTCGTATATATGCAGAAGTCATCAGCATATTGGAGTATATTTATATCTAGAATAGTCGAATAAATATTTTGTTTGTAAAAATAGAATAAGAAAGGACCGAAACTTATGATAGCACTAAATTTGTGATTCAGGGATCTATTTGTCATTTAGCCTCACAAGAAATACAACCTTATAGGAATGTCCGATGAGCAAATAAAAATAAAGATAATATGCCTGAAAACCACATTTTGGTCATTCTTCAACATTGTCCATAACTTTCAAATTATGCAGTATTCACCTTTTCAAATGTTATTGCAGCTCATCATGTTGCGAAGACTGATAGTCGTGATTCTAGTTCTAAAAATTTCCACCACTGTTTAGTTTTTAAAGTAAGGCATTTAGTTTTGTAAGAAAAAACTAGAAAAAACGGACTTACTACGTCTCTGGTTGGAAAAAGTTCAATAAATACGAAGGTGCTACTATCTAATCAGAAAGCTAGTTTTAGGATATGACAAAATTAGGATTAGAAAAAAAGGGATCATAAATGAATATAAAAAATATCTGACTTAATTTTTGTTAAAATAACGAAAATAATATCAGCCTCTCTGAAGATTAGGATTTACATACATTTTCGGTATTATACCTGTATAATTAACCTCTTGAATTATTACATATATGAATTCATATTCCGTGCCCAGAAATCCTTGCAGTAATGAATGAAATATATGAATAAATTATCAAATTTTTTTATTAGAAAGTAGGGGCACTTCTCGCCTTAAATAATAAAACATAACAAATTATTTGACTAAATAATATTGGCCTGGTTAATTTTATAACTTTACCATTACGCTGTTGTCTTTGGAAGCTTGTTGTAGTAGTTTTTAAAGCTAAAAAATGCCACCCCCTTTACTCAGAAATTAATGAGTTCATAGGCAAAAATTGGTAGAAGAAAAAAGGAAAACGAAAGCACACAATTAAATATCCTGAAAATCAAATTCAAAAAATGACAGGAAAAATGTAACAAATTTTAAATAAGTAGCAGGTAGATCGGTTTCCTAAAAACGAAAGTATAAAATGAACCTACTGGTGCTTTTAAAGGCTGACAACGTAAGGACACGAATTTTGCTAAAACCCTAGCTACAATTTATGTCCCATACAGTGGTTCACGTCCAGAATTCCGTATATTAATTGTTAGACGTACTGTCCCTTTAATTTCAATAAATACGCGTTCGAGTTTTCGCTTAGGTGCTGAAACTGTGATGACACAATAGAATAATCAATTTAATACTCACCATAAAAGGAGAAGATTTATAATACATAAAATATATAGTCTTGATTACATAACTACAAAAATTGTATCGTTACTATAGGAAAAGCAGGTACTTAACATAATCATTTCAAAATGATGTCAGCACAGTATTATTCCTTTTTATCAGCTGCTATAAACCAACTTTCAACATTAATTTCTTTGCCTTGAGAAAATGGTTAATTACAGCACATCAATAACCATTGTGTGCAGTGTCTACTCCATGATATTACTTTGCATATTATAACAATCAGATTTGCCAGCTTAAAATGTACTAAGAGAGTAATTTTTTTAAGCTGATTAGAAAATGATATTTTTACTGTCAAATTTCTATTTATGACATTTATTCAGCATTATTTTCGACAAAAATCTTGTACCTAGTTAACAGCAGTCTAGCTTAGTAAGTAAAATAACATTTTTAATCATTCTTGTGAAAAACATCATTTAAATTTTAAGTGCATTATAATGACTGTAAGATGAAACTCATTTATAAAACAAATTTAATTATTCTTATAACTTAATTGGGCTTGACGATAAAATATGGTGTATTGCTAAAGAAATGATTCAAAAAAATATGTTTACGAGTATATAACACTGTGAGAAATTACTGATTTTTAGGTATAGCATTGCGTTCATAAATATCCTGAAGTAATAAACAAAGACATTTGGTAACAGATGATCTACTACTTAAACTTGACACAACGTGTACCCCAGCATTTCTCAAGCGGTGGTTGTCGAGCCTCCAGGGGTTCGCGAGCTTTATAAAGGGGGTTCGCGAAAAAATATTTTAATGGCGGAATGGTAAATTACATCGCAACAGGCAACAATCCGTAACGCGATGAGTCGCTATGCCGCTGGCGATGCGAGTACATTCTCGAACGAGCCGACAACTTCTACTTCAGAAACTAAGACTTTTTCCGAATATAAAGAAGAGCAGAGTAGACTTGAATTGTATGATGAGCTTAAAAACCTCGCATAGTTTCAAAAAGATAAATGAGTTAGTAGTTGATGCATAGTGTCTACATAAATATTAGTAGTGTAAAACAGTTAAGTGATTTCTTCTTGTGTAAATAAATTACAGTAAATACCCAAGCTTTACAAATCGCACCTGTGCATGTCGAACGTGAAAAAAATAATTATTTCTCCGTAAATGTATAATGGATCGTTGATTTAAAACGGGTAGTTTTGTCAAGTCTGACGAAAAGTTGGACGAGCAATCAACTGCTTCTTCTACTTTACACCCTGATTTGGAACCAACACAGGGTGGCAGTTGTAGTGAGCTAACGTCTCGCCAGACTGAAAAGCAAAGATAAAAATAAGCGAAGAAATTAAAAAAGAAAGAAATCAAACGAAAATATAACAGACTATTGATAAATGGGTTTTTTTTATTTTACCGCTTTGTGTAATTTATAACGAATCATGGCCGACACCAATTTAAAACCATCTCCTCTTCGTAGACACCTTGAAACAACATATCTGTATCACAAGGATAAACCTATTTAGTATTTTAAAAGAAAATTTTAGATAGTAAAATGTCTAGTGTTCCTTCTTTTCTAATAATTTTAAACGAAGATAGTAAAATGGCTCTCGAGGCATAATTTCGAGTTAGTTACAAAATTGCAAGATCTGGACAAGCACGTACAAAAATAGAAAATTTGATTTGACCGTGTGCTAAAGACATTACGAAGTGTATGTTTGGAGAGGCAGCGACGAAGAAAATTGATCTTATTACCTTATCAAACAACACAGTGTGGCGGATAAGTAATGATTCGGCAAGTGATGTGGAAATTGCACTTTTAAAGAGAATAAAATTGAATTATTTCGCTATTCAGCTTAACGAGTCGACCAATATAGCAAACGCTGCAGTATGTTAGATATATTTTATTTAACAAAATATATTATATACAAAACCACTGGAATGACTATTTTGATATTAAAATAAATTGGTCTTTTTTGTCTGGATGTGTGCACTAATGGTGTAAGATCAATGACCGAAACATTTTCTAGACTTGTGGTGCGGGTATAGAAGATCAACGAAAATATTGAATGGGCTCATCGCTGTATTCATAGACAAGTACTAGCATGTAAGCGCATTCCTACAGAGTTATTCAGTACTTTAAGCTACTGTTTAAAAATTGTAAATTTTATAAAATCGCGTGGTACAAACTCTCGTCTATTCCGTGCGCTCTGTGAGGACTTTGGAATCATTCACGTTTCTTTCCTACGTTATGTAGAAGTTAGATGGCTTTCTCGTGACAAGATTTTAAGCCGCTTGTTTGGACTGAAGTTTGAAGTCCAAGCATTTTTTCTTAATCAACCGTTTCCTTTGTATTTTTGCATATCTGATATTCTTTGGATGCAAAAATTTGTATACTTAGCCGACATTTTCTGTAAACTAAATGATTTAAACATGTCTTTAAAAGGCCCACATGTCACTATTTTTAATGGGCTAGATAGAATAGCAGCCATGTTAAAGAAGTTCAACTTTTAGATTCAATGTCTCCAGGTGAATGAATACAAATGTTTTGGTTCTCTTAGCACCATTTTATTAGAAAATGAAACCCAACTTAACGAAAATATTAAAAAGGATATTACTGACCATCTCAAATAACGTCAATCAACGTTCAAGGACTGTTTTCCTAATAAACCTACTATATGTGGATGAATACGTAATCCTTTTCAAGAATATATTACTTCGGATACTTCTTTATCATTACTGAAAAAAAAGCTTATTGACTTTTCCTCTGATTTTTTGCTCAGTGTAAGAAATGAGTATCCTGTTTTGGCGGAAAAAGTCATTAAAGTTTTATTGCATTTTTGTACGATATATCTATGTGAGAAAAGATTTTCATCATACACTTACCTGAAAACATGGACAAAAACAGTTTAAATTCAGAACCTGATCTAAGAATTCAACTTTTAGACATCGAACCAAATTTTAAATTCCTTTCTTCCACGAAACAGGCACAAATATCCCATTGGGGTATTTTTCAAAATTCTGTATTCTTGTATTCATTTCGTATAAATCTTTTTTTATAGGTTAAGCTATGACTTTGGTTTTAATAATGTTGGTCTGTATATATATATATATATATATATATAGTATTTCACTGATGGAAACAGGTAAGTCAGTATTAATTCAGGAATACATTCGTTCGTTTGTTTGGTTTCATGTAGAAATTTGCAGACATTTTACTAAAATCCCATTTGGCATCTTCTGTAGCTGCTGGTTGTAAATCCGGATTTGATGAGGATATGGTTATATAAAGCTAAGTTATTGTTTTTTAACAATGGTTTTGTTGTATCTCTGAACACTGCAAATTAGTTTCACTAGCATACCTTATAAGCCAAAATAAATACAAAATTAAAGTATTTAGTCAGAAAAACTAAAAATAAATTGTGCAAAACTCTCTCTAAAAGACACACGAATCTTTGTCCCTGATATATTGAGCTGTTTTACGCGTTTTTTGTGTACATAAGAATAACCTTAATCACAGCTTAATTCAAGAATTCCTTTTATATTATGTATGTTTTATTCAGAAGTAAAATAAAGACTCTTTTTATCCAACCTGAAAATTTTGGTTGAAAACATATTTAAATTTATGAGGGTTATTAAAGGTAAATTTTTAATTATTTTCGTACAAGGTTTACACTACATTAAACTGAATAATGAGGTCTGTATTTCAACTACCAAGCATATCTAATTATTTTGAATATTTAATAAAATCTAACTTAGAATATTGCTTGTGATAGATATTTACAATTTTAAAATAATTACTGTTCGAATTCTATTTGGATTCAAGTATTTATATTTTGTGCCAGAATTTCAACAATATTATCAAATATTTAAACCAAAATTAGGTATACAGGGTGTTCAATTTTCGATGCCACTAACCAAATTTTCATAGTCTTCTTCGTTTTGGAGATACAGGGTGATTTTGAAAATTACAACGGTTTTGTATTGCAACTAGTTTAACAATAGAAAATTTGCTCGTTTATTTATCACTTCTTTGAAGTCGGTACCGCGATGGTTATAGAAGCTATTTTAATTTAAAATGGTTTGGTATTTTTATATTTTTTACAAAAATTTTAATTTGTGTTTCATGTTTAGTTAAGAGTGTCTCTCTGCAATTTGCAAGTATTTCAATAAATTTTACATTAGCGGCAACTTTAAAAATGTGCTAAGTAAATAAATACATCCACGATTATTAAACTAAAATCATTGCCAGTTTATTTTTTTAAGGGTAATATTTCAACATCGATATGTTTTGTTGAATAATTTTGTTCATTCTTTTTGGTTTTAATTGGTCCTTTAAATGTTATGGGCATTTTCACTTTTCTAAATTCTATTGCTGTATGTTTTTGAGTAATTTAAGTCTAATATTCCAAGTTGTTACTAGTTCCCACTACATACCAAGGGGTGAGTAGTTTATTTAATATACCAGGTTATAAGTATGACCAGCTGCGCTATCTGAATATAAGTGATTTCCGTGTGATAATTGTGATTAGGAGTATCGACATTCACTTTCCAATATGTAGCGCTTCAGAAGTGTCGTGAGTAATCCCATTATGGGGAAGCCACAGCGACTTTTTAGAGGTGAGTATTTGGAAAAATTACTTTATATATAATCTGATTCCGCTTTTCTGGTAATTTCTGGGTTTTCTCTTTTGGATTTTTTTTCCATTTTGACTGCCTATTACTGTTTTGTATTTCAAAAAACAAGCAGCTGGTTATTCCTTTCACCACTGAATATTTAAATTCCTTTTTTTGCGGTCTTCATAACTGTGGCAAGGGATTCGAGTTTAAGAAGAACACTGTTTCAAGCAATCCAGATACAGAGAATACTGTATAATTACTGCTTCAACAATCACAAGATCATAACACTTTACATTTCGCACAAAAGGTAATTATCTTTATATCATCAAATTTAACAATATATGTGAGGCTATTTTCACAGAGAAAAATTTTGTCCACAGAAGCTCCTTAGCAGCCTTCAACAAGTCAATTTTTAGTTTTTAATCTTAATCTTTTATTAAAGTTTTCCAACCGGTAATGAGTATTCGCCAAGGTTTCTCATTTTTTTACCTATTCAAAACAGAGGCGCGTCTTTTCTAAAAAAAGAAGCATTTTAAGTTACGTTACCAAAACCACGAATTTATAGCCTTCGCACTTTGTTAGCCTCACTTATACGATTAGAAATTACTCACAACTTGAAGTGTTAAGCGACTCAAAATATGAAGGAAAAATAAAGATGCAACAATGTGTAGGCCTGACATTAATGTCGGAGGAATGCCTGAAAGATTTTTAGAATGGAATGAAAAAGGGAAAAAGTTATATATTAGAATAAAAAAGCGACAACCCAAAAAGTATCACAGAAATGCCATAAAGTTGGTCAAATTTTCTGTGGAAATATTTTTACATCTCTATGGATGCTTTTCTGCAAAATATTTTACCTCATCAAAGATTATTCGCTAAGAAATTTGCACACCAACAATTTATTTTAGTTTTTTTTTCAGTTTTTATTCTTCTTGTTGAACCTTGGAAATATTTTTACAGGACCTTCTTGGCCGCACTCATATTAAATTGAAAAGTGTATAAAAATATCTCACTCCTACTAAAAGTTGTGCATTATCAAATATTAAAAAACATATATTTACATACGCCCCGAATTAAAAAGGCCCGTGTTTGTTTAGACCGCATTATAAAAGGAATTGCTAATGCGCAAAGTAATAATTAGAATATATTTAGCAGCATTGGACATATGATAAAAATAAGTTTGATGACTGGCTCAATAGAGGAAATCTAAAAGCCTCGAAGGTCAAGTTAAGAATAGGTTTATCCATGGTTCAGTTCTTTTTGCCAGTATGGTACCAACATAGTGCTGTTGATATCCACACGAACATTCATTAAACAATCCACAACTTGTTCAAGCAAGCTGTGTCAAAAGCCTTCTTTAAATTGGTGAAGATGCAATAAACCTACCTGTGGTAGGCAGGTTGAGTCAGCTTACCTACCACGAAGCAACGCTTTATAAACGTATTGAGAAAACCCAACCATAAAAAAGGCAAGAAACAGCTTTAAGCTAATTATTTTTGATACAGTACTAAGAGAGGTGGGTTTTTAAAAAACGAACTATGGGCCAATTTATTTATAACAATAAAACAAAGATGGACAACAAATTGTCTGTAATGTATAAATTAAATTGCAAAATCTATAAGATATGTTGATAAGGTTAAGCAAGCAGCTGCTTTCAGAAAAGAACTAAAAAACATTGTTCTAATTTTACTAAAGAAACAATAAACTGCAAGTTTTCATATAAATCAACAATTCAATGAAAAAATTGTTGTTTTACGTACTGAAAATAAAATCTTGAAACTGAGCTTAGTTGAATCTTTAACAATAAATAAATTGAGAAATTCTCTATTATTAAACTTTATGAACATCAATTATGTTAAAGTTACTTGGAAATATATTCATAGACATAGACAATTTGTTGATTATGTTTTTGTAAGTACAAATTTACAAATTGTGGTAAGTCATACAAAGAGTGCAGGTAAGTATCATAGATTTAAGTACAAAATACATATAAAAAAGCCATAATATAACAATAACAATTTAGTATTGATTTGTGAACTTACGTCAAAGTATTCAATAACTAAACATAAAGCTTGACATTCTAGAGAATGTTGAACTTCAACTTTAAACTTTCTATCTTGTAAATTTCTAACCTTATCGGGAAGCACACTGTAAAGTTTTATGCTTGGTGAATGTTTTATCGACTTATTACGTCTGTAGTTATTACTTCTTATAAGATGAACTGATTTTGTGCCATAGTTATGGACATCAGAATTGTGTAAAAAGGTTGTTATGAATTTCCAACAGTTTGTGTAAAATATATAAAGTGAGTGACGCCAAAAACTTGAGACTTATAACATAAGACTTGCAGTGATTGCGCCGACCCACATCCACAATAGCTCGGATACACTTCTTCTGTAATTTAAAAATCGGCTGTGAGCTAAATGAGTTACCTCAAAGGTTCTCCCGTAAGAGAGGTGGACATGAAAAATAGAGTAATATATATTAAAAACTGTCTGAGGATTTAAGAGTTGCTATATTTTTCTTACAACAAAAATGTCAGTTGATAGTTTAGTTCGCAGTAACTTGAGAAGCTGTGCCAAGCCCAACACGTCTTTAACAGTGATACCTAATATTTTGACGCGATTCCTTGCAAGTATATAAGGGTTTGATGAGAATGTAACTCTTTGTGTTTTTCCATTATTCAATTTAAGATAATTATTGGAGACCTAGAATTCAGCTCAAGTTACCAGAAGATCACTATTATGTTTTAGATCTTGAATATTCTTATCAGTATACAACAAAGTTGTGTCGTCAGCACAACAAAAATTTTTCGAAGATCTAATAAATGCAAGTAATTAATATATATATATATATATATATATATATATATATATATATATATATATACATATATATATATATATATATATATATATATATATATATATATATATATCGCGACTAAATAGTTAAGAAAAAATATTAAAAAGTTTAAGGGGTTGCAGTCTTTTATAAATAAAGAAAAGACTACAAACCCACAAACATTTTAAAATATATATTATATACAAGAGAAAAGATCCCAGGACTGACCCCTGAGGCACTCCGTACTAAGTTAAATCTGACATTCCATCACCAATACCAATACACTGCTTTCTATTGGAAAAATACGACTCCAACAGTTCCAAAACACTACCGCTCTGATCATATCAATACAAATTCAGAATTAGAAACTTATAAAAGGCAAGCTCGAAGGCCTTGCTAGGGTCGCACAAAATCAACCATGCCAATTATCACAACTGCCTGGGCAGTTCAATGTCCTTAAATGGGTAACATAATGTTAAATCTTGTTCAACATCCGAAGAAGCTATAGTGTTGTTTTAAACTTTCACCCAGATTCACTAAAACGATTAAATCGTCTCATTGTGTGTGTTCGAATAATGCATCAGTATACTTGGAGAAGTGATTCTATATGTTAAAATAAATGTAGTCAGAAGTGCAATACTTCTCAAATTACAGCCTGTCAAACTTTTTTTTACGCTTGACAACTTTTTTTATTTTGATAATTGCCTATATATATTCTCCTTTCGAGCAGATAAAAGAAAGAATGTATACAAACAGTTATTTCCTGAAAATACAACTGTGGTTCTCTCTATACGCGTTTCGACCACGTTATGGTCTCGTCAGTGGAGCTGTATCGAACCGAGAGCAACATTCACAGAGAACAACTGCTTTATAAAATATAAATTCTGAAACGTGTCGGTAGGATATTTAAAACCTACCGACTTCGATGTCAGACTGAAAAATATCGCCAGTCAAACGGAGTAATGCGAAATTTGACTAGGGATATTTTTCAGTCTGACATCGAAGTCGGCAGGTTTTTAACATCCTACCGATATGCTTCGGAATTTATAATTTATCTAGCAATTGTTTCTTGCGTATGTTGTTCTCGGTTCGATGCAGCTCCACTGACGAGGTGGTCGCAATGCGTATGAAGAGAGGACCAGATTTGTATTTGCAGGAAATAAATTGTTTGTATATATTCTTTCCTTTATCTTCTTAAAAGGAAAATACATATAGGCAATTATTTAAAAATAGCAGATTTATTTTATTCCTTACTGACATTTTGATTTTTTTAAAATTCTATTATTCTGTTAGGAAAATGTCTCTCCACTGTAACACCAAAGGTCACTGCCTGAAATTGAAATATTATTTTTTACATATCTTTTGTGTTTTTTCATAGTTTTTGAAAAAAGGACATGTTGTTTTAATGAAAAATGTACGCGTCATTCGAGACGATAAACCACATCATTTAGGCGCAAATTGAAATTACATTTATTATTACCAGCAAAAGAAATTTTCCAAGAAGCAAAGTTAGATCTGGCAATCGATTTATAATAGATGGTCTGAGAATTTAAACAACGATAACAATTAAATAATTATTTTGTTCATATTATTTAATGAAATGAAATTTTTAAGACAAAATTAATATTTTTAAAAAGAAAAAGAATTAAAATATATTTTCGAAATGACCTCCATTCATTTTTATATATTTCCTGATGCTTTTCAAAGACGTAGAACACTAAAAAAAAATCCGGCCATATTTTATATAACTTCGAATCAATTTCAAAAACTAATTTTACTGGTAATAAAAAATTTTAGTTCCAATTTGTGCATATCCCTTTCCCAAGAATTTTCAAAAGAAAAAAATGATATGTGAAAAATAATATTTGAATTTCATGTAAAGTAACCTCGAGTAGCACAGACAAATATCAATTTGATGAGTTAAAAACTAGCCGTAAAATACTGATAAAATATAATTTTTTATATTAAATTTAAATTTTTGAAGTCGACGCCAAACTAATACCTAACAAAATGTGATTCGCTTTCTTACTATAGTTTGTATATATTTTGTGTTAGTAGTTGTCTCATTTAGAAATAATTTGACATCAAAATTTCAATTTCATATAAAAATTTATATTTTTTATTTATCGTTTTTTAGCGCTTTTTAGAACTAGATTCAATTTTTTCATAAAAATTTTATTTTAAATTTTCAGATTTCAGTTTGTTATGATATATTGTATGTGTCATGTTAAGCTAAAAAGAAACTAACTTCAGATTCGTAACCTACGTCCCCAAAAACTCCTTATTACCAAATTTGAAAAAATATGAATAACGTAAAATATTCAGCCTACTGTATATTGAATTTCAAAAAAAATAATTTTAACCTCTTAATCTAATCTGAACCCTGTAGTACCAATTTTGGACAAAATCCAGAAATGTAACATTTTTAGACAATCATATTAAATCTGATAAATTAAATTTTCTTAAAATCGAAAAATATTAAATTTTAAGTCCGCCATATTGAATTCGCACTATTGAATCATCTACGAATAATTTTAAATTTTTAATTTACACCCTCAAAAACACCCCTATACCAAGTTTGGAGAAAATCGAAAGACGTAAAATTTCTAAGACCCATATTGGATCCGCCAGATTGAGTTTTTTCAAAAATAATTTTAATTTATAATTAGTACATCTAAAAATCCCCCTATACTGATTTTAAACAAAATCGATGCACATGAAATATCAGATCCGCCATACTCGATATTTAATTTTTTTTAGTAATATCAGATTCATTATGCGCGACTCCGAAAACTCTCCCATACTAATTTTGGAGAAAATCAGACAAAATTATTATTACCACTGCAGCAACTTCCTGAACATAACGTAAAAAACTTTATTCAAATCGGTGCTGCTGTTCCGGAGTAATCGATGTATATACATACAAAAATTCGTAGCAGTGGAATTAAGAACCCCCTTTTCGTCGGTTAAAAATAAGAAAAAAATTGAAATTTGACAGGCTGTAACTCGAGAACAACTGGATTTTCGGCTTTTTATTATATGAGTTACTACCTTTATCGTATCATATAAAATCACTTCTCCAAGTATCTTGATGCATAAACCGAACACCCTCTATATGTCAAACATCAACAATTTGTGTTAAAATTAGGAATAAAATCAGTAAGAGGAATAGTTGTGCTCCGACAATAAACCGAGTTTTCTATTTTTACCGGTTTAAGAATAAAATAAAATAATTTTTTTGAATTTGTATTTTCAAGGTTAAAATCTTGGGTAATTAATTGTTATTCAACCTTCAACTTAGTGCAGATTCAAAGTTAGATCATGTTAATGAATTTGGGTCAAATGTTTTATTATGAATCTAGTGGAAATTTCAAACGCAAATAGTGTTTTACTTAATAGGTAAGTGTAAGAACAATTTATTTTTAAGATAAACCTCCTCTTTCTTACGCCAGAGCATCACAAGTCCAAAATAAGGCTCACGAGTTATTGCATATTTTTTTTAGAACGCCCTGTGTTTTAAATCTATCAAGTAAGTATCTTAACAGAAGCTTTTTCTAATTTAAAATCTCTAAACGTGTTTAATTATTACAGTTTTTCTTTATTAAAACCAACAGAAAATATAAAATGGATTTTCAATCAAGAAATATATTAGAATAATTCTTTTAGTACAAGTCTCCAAGGTTACACGCTTGCTCTAATGGGATTAAAATTTTACTCCTGTGCTTTGGCCGAGTTATTTTATGATAGTTTCCTAGGTAGCCTCTGTGGGTTAGAACCATGTTTTACTGAGAAAAAACTGAGATTTAATTAAAATGTAAATTATTCCAGAGGAAAGTATAATGCATTTTAAAATGTATAATGAGTGATAAAACGTGACCCATTTATGAAATAAATTTAGTTATTTTTAAGACTTAATGCATTTTGGCCGTCACATATAGTTTCTTTTAATCAAGAAATTTTGCTTTTCCTTTAGGGATGCGAAAATTTCTTCTTCATCAACAAAAGATTCATAAAAGTTTACACTTATTAATGATGATAAGATGCAGTTATAAAATTTTTATAAATGCAAACTTTACATAAATTTTAAATGTATCATTTGGATGAGATAATAGATATACTTCGATAGTACACAAACAAACTTACAGTTATATAATTTCAATACTGAAAGGTATATAGTTTATGCTTAATACTATAATATACTGCAATAAATATTTGTTCAGAAGTATAACTTTATTTTTAAAATATCAAGGGTGTAACTCAATTTTATTATTTAATAAAATTAAATAAATTAAACACTCAAAGAAAAACTTTTTCTCCAAAAAAAAACAAATATTATTCTTTAACTTCAAATAGCTTTTTGTTAATTGTATAACACGATATTAAAATGACTAATCTATATTAGTCGGAGACCGACTCAAAAAGAAACTTCTGCACAAAAGAAAACGTCGGATTTTATATCTTATATAGAGTGTCCGGTAAGTACCTCCTAATTTCTCGGGAACATACAGAGGAGGTCAAAAGAACCCTACTCTGTCACAGAAAAAAAAATCCTATAGTGCCCTTTACTGGAGATACAAAGCACTAAAGGAGTGTCCAGCGATTTACCTTATCGTCTCTAAGTTTTGAACCCACTTGTATAATTTAATGAAATTTTAATATTCTATAGAGAATTATTAAACTATACTACAGAGGATGTTTTATATCATCAAAAAAGTCAAAAACGGACTTGCAGTCACACTCCTTGGGCCTAGTTTTCGACAGGTGTCATTTTACAGAGCTGAAAATAGATTTTTTAAATATTTTGGTCATTTCTCTTCAAAAAAAGTACTTTTTAATTTATTTCGATAAACTGGCAGTTTTTGAGATAAATTAGTTTTCATGCGAAAAACTCAAAAGTTCCTAATGCTAAACAGAAACAGGTAAAAATAAAATACGCAGGGGGTTCTGATGTGCTTTAATATGAGGAAGCGCTGTCTCACTCTTCGAAGGCGAGAAGATGTTATGCTAAAAGATTTCCAGCTCAGAAATTATGAAGTCCACAGACACTTCAAAGAGTTGATCGAAGCCTAAGGGAAACAGGTACAGATGATTAGAAAATAATTATTAGAGTCAACTAATTAATTTTTTACACGTTTTATTCAGAGTCATTTTTGCCGCCATTTGGTGGTGAGGGCCCTCCCAGTTGAGCACGAAATCCTCACGTAGAGGAAGAAATTTTGCAAGATATTACTGACAACCATCCAAACAGCATAAGAAAGCTCGCGACACAAAACAATGTTACAAAATGTACATTGTACATCAAACATTAACAGAACAGTTACTGCACCCGCACCACGTTGAAAAAGTATACGCCATGTCTCCGGATGATTATCCCGCAAGACTTCAATACTCTAACTGGTTTATACAGCAACATAACCTAAATCTAAATAAACTCACACAATTTACATTTTTGGGCTGATGAAAACCCGCACACTATAATTCTAAACAAAACCAAGCATAATTGGAAATAATATTAATTTGTTTTGGAAGGAAGACTTAATGGTGAGATTTATTTACAATTTTTATAACAAAATTTAAATAATTTATTGAAAAATGTACCTCTTGATAGAAGAATGAAAATGTAGTACGTGCTTGATGGTGCTCCACCTCATTTTAACCGTATAGTACGTCAACACTTAACTAATATTTTTGGCCCTCGATGGGCCTGTTTTATGGCCACCAAGATCTCCAGACCTAAATTTATTAGACTTTTACATCAGGAGACTTCTAAAAGAACTAGTTTATTAAACACTAATAAATACTAGAGAAGAACTCTTAGCGAAAAAGGCACAGCACGATAACGAAGTCCGTAATAATGCCGGAATATT
This sequence comes from Diaprepes abbreviatus, assembly GCA_034092305.1. Classification (NCBI taxonomy): domain Eukaryota; kingdom Metazoa; phylum Arthropoda; class Insecta; order Coleoptera; family Curculionidae; genus Diaprepes; species Diaprepes abbreviatus. The sequence goes on along the minus strand of JASJET010000161.1, from coordinate 1,518,415 downwards.
ATATGTAGTGGCAGCGGGAAAATATTCGAAGAATAAGAAAATGTATTGAAGTTCGTGAAACACATATCGAACATTTGCCAAAATAACATTTAAACGTTTGAAAGGTTTCTGGACTTGACAAGGTCTGAGCTGGAAATCTTTCAACACAACATCTTCTTGCCTTCGAAGAGTGAGACAGCGGTTCCCCATAAATTAAACCACATCAACACACTCTGCAAATTTTATTTTTACCTGTTTGTGTTTAGCATTAGTAACTTTTAAGTGTTTCGCACAAAAACCGATTTATCTCGAAAGCCGCCAGTTTTATCGAAATAAATTAAGATATATATATATATATATATATATATATATATATATATATATATATATATATATATATATTGTTATTTTTCGCTTTTTAGCGCTTTCTTAGAATTTGGTTTAACTTTTTTTTTATAAAAATTATATTTTTTAATTTTTAGTTTTAAATATGTTATGATATCTATAAATTTTTTGAACTAAGAACTAGGCGAGATTAATGTCCCTCCCAATGATTTCAAGGTGGGAAAAAAGTACCCATTTTATCCAAAGTTGTACACAACACTAAAATAAACAACTAAATTCTTTGATTCTGAGAAATCTCCATATAATGAGGTTGAATGAAATTGTATGAAACAAATATTTAATATGTCGTAGTAAATCCATTATCTTGAATTTTAAATTATTTTAGATGAGTAATATAGGTTTCCAAAACTCCCAATACCGATATTTAGAGAATTTAAGACGTACATTTTTTTGTCCGATATATTTTATCCTGCATATTGAGTTTGTATATGCCTCAAAAATCCTCCAATGTAAATTTTTGACAAAATCGGAAAATTGTAAAATTTTTAGATCTCCATATTCTATCTGTCATATTAAGCCCAAAAATAACTTCAGATTTGTAACCTACAGCCCCGAAAGTCCACTAATACCAAATTTTTAAAATGTTCAACCCACCATATTTTATCCGCCGTATTGAATTAAAAAAATAATTTTAAGTACTTCTTCTAATCTGAATCTACACCTACGAAAACTCCCTCTTACCAATTTTGGGCATAATGAGGAAATGTAATATTTTTTGACTCTCATATTGCACCAGACACATTGACTTTCTTAGAATAATTTTAAATCTACTATTTACACCCTCAAAAACGACCCAGTACCAATGTTGAATGAAATCGAAAAATATAAAAATTCGCAATTTACAAACTCAGGAACTCGCCTTTAATAATTATGTAGAAAATAAAACATCTCTTGGAATTAATTTTTTAAAAGTCATTTTAGTTAGCATTTACTAATTTGGACAAAATCGAGGTATGCAAAATGCTTACTCCGCCATATTGTATCCGCCATTTTTATTTATTTTTTAATAATTTCAGATTCGTTATGTACGACTCCGAAAATTCCCCGATATCAATTTTGGAGAAAATCCGATAAAATCAATTATTTTGTCCATCATATTGGATCCGCCATATCGAATGCTTTAAAAATAATTTCAGAATCGTTATGTGCTACCCCGAAAACTCCCCCATACCAATTTTGGAGCAAATCGGACAATTTTTTTTTTCCATCATATTTCAGCGCCATCTTGGATTATACTGCACCAGTTTCATCAAAAATGACATGGAACCACCACAATTACTTCCTGAACATAACTTAAAAAACATTCAAATCGGGGCCTCCGTTTCGGATTAACCGATATACGAGTACATACATAAAAAAATAGATAGCGTTGGAATTAAAAAATTCCTTCTTATAGAAGTCGGTTAAATAAAAGTATGGTAGTGTAGGCTTTCAAGAATAATTTGATACGTTTTTTTCTTGCCACACATTTGGAAAGAAAGATTTACTTATTCTTTAGTTTTAATACTCTTTTCAGACTCTATAACAGAATGAAAAGTTGGGCAACACCGCCTTATATCGATACTTCATTAGGTGTACTCAACTCTTTTGTCTTTTTTCAATTATCCAGCATCTTCTTTGTCATTTCGGATCTCTTTAACATGATTTCTCGAATTTTTTTTTGCAAATTTATGTTATATGCTTTAATTCCATAATTACCCAGTCCCTGCACCCCCTTTATGATAACACTGAACATGCTTAAATGTATTTCCTGAAATATTCCGTTTTAATCATTTGCTTTAAATTACTTATTCCGATAGTTAACTTATTATTCCATTTTTTTATGGTCTCAAAAAGTTTTAAAATAGCATGTAAAATAAATATTAGTAATAATTTTGAACGTACTAAGAAAATAATTATTAAATGAAAAGTCAGTTATCTGTCAGTTTCAAAAAACTCATTTTCAAATTCTCGTCATTATGCAATTTCATTAAATAAAACCAAAAAAAATCATTTCAAAATTCACAAGTGAACTTTACATAAAAGAAAAAAAAACATAGAATAAAAAAATGGGTGAAAACCAGAAAAAAGAAAAACCTATACCAAACTCTTTCAAGTTTCTTTTTGGTGGCTCTGCAGGTAAGATAATTTTTTAGTTAGGATAGAATCATTTCATGTTAAATCATATCAAGGTTTAAACCATGATATGTCGCATTTCCACAATCATTTGTGTATTGTTTTTACTCTACTATTTGGACAAATGATATTTTTCTCTAGTATTGAAATTTGCAAGAAATGTTGATTTTTCTCATTTCGGAACAGTTTATCTAACAACATTGTTATTTTAGAGCTAGCACTCATGCTAGCACCTTAGTTTCTTTTACATTAAATATGTGACCTGAGCGATGCTGGTATTCAGCTACCGCAGATTATACAATTTGTGCTAGCATCAGTGCCTGGTTTCTTTAAACGTAAAATTAGAGAATCGATCAAAATTTTTAAATATCGAAATAATATTAACAAAGATGCGGGTTACAGTCTACGTCACACGTGGAAATCGATCATAACGCTGGATCACAGTTCGCTGAGCACCAGTCGGGTATAAATACCGAGCTGTTGCTCCTCGATAGTCATTCAATGTTCTAATCTCGTGGAGTAAAGATCTCTGAAGATACTTTGTGCAATCATAGGCGAAACGTCGGATAATAATTCCAATTTGACACGGTCTAAACCCAAGAACCATGATTTTCAACTTGACTAAAGCCGCTTAAACTTCCGTTCTTTATTAGCGAACCTCTATGGGGAGGATATTAGAAAAGATGCCAAAACTTTGGCGATCTCCGCAGCAGCAAGATGAGGATGATATGCCAGTTAATCGTTCTTTTAAGATGTTGTGACGAAAATGTAATACCAAAATCGTTGCAGATAAAACACCACATAACCTCCAGAAGTGCCAAGAATATCTACAATCATGCAAGCACGGCCCTCGTCAGAGAAAGGATCAAGGCAGTTCGTCGTGATTTGGATACAAATGCCCGTAATCTTTATAAATTACCTCCAAGATTATCATCTCTAATGGAACAAGACAAATTTGCAACGCTGGATCACCTACGCTCAAGCAGAAAGAATCCGTCAACAAGTCACTATGAAGCAAAAAAGAAAATTCAAAGGACTTTTGAGCAACAATGATCCAGCAAACGTACTAACGAACACAGTCATCAATTTGTCAAGTATACAACTTACCGAAGTAGAGAAAGCTACCAGTGGAAGAAATAATTTCTAGTGTCGAAGCTTCCATTAGAAAATTAACTCCAGAACATGCAGACACGATTCGATACGAAACAGCGAAGATCATAAAACACTCACAGCCACCTAAATCAAATATCACATCAGCGGAAAGGAAGGCTATTTAAAAACTGAACGAGAATGATACCATCTTAGTTCTCCCAGCTGATAAAGGAAATGCGACTGTTGTTATGGATAAGGACAAATGAAAAAATAAACCAGTTCTTGGATGACAATACTTACAAAGTCATTCGGACGGATCCAACAAGCAAAATCGAAAGGAACCTCACATCTCTAATTAACGCTTCCAACCTCACTCTAGAAGAAAAGAAAGCCGTTAAACCAAGCAGTTCCAAGATTCCACGCCTCTAGGGACTACCTAAAATATATAAAGAAAGAGTACCTCTACGTCCAATCGTCAGCGCAATAGACTCACCAATCTACAAAATAGGTAAATATCTGGCCCAACCTTTACATCCCTTTACAGGAAAAACCGAATCCTGTGTTAAAAACTCTGGACACTTTGTCCAAAGATTAAAAATCATCCAATTGGAGCCCGGAGACATATTGGTCAGTTTTGCTGTAGAATCCCTCTACCCAAATATTCCTATAGATGATTCAGTTTCCATAATATCTGAAATATTACGAAACAACGACATGGACTCTACCCTACTAGAATTAATTAAAGCATGTCTGATGTCCATTTATTTTACTCTTCAAAGAACTTTTTACGAGCAGACTTCGGGAGCGGCCATGGGATCTCCGCTATCACCTGTGGTAGCTAACATCTTCATGGAAGCTTTCGAAGAGAACGCTTTGTCTACTGCTCCTCTAAAACCTAAATTTTGGTGCAGATATGTAGATGACACGTTCGTAGTTTGGCCACATGACACAGAAAAACTCCATAATTTCCTGTATCATCTAAAAAAACAACACTCTAGCATAAAATTCATTATAGAAACTGAATCAAATTGTGCCCTTCCCTTTCTTGATGTACTAGTACAAAGGAAGGACAATGGCAAATTAGAACATTCTGTGTACAGAAAACCAACACATACAAATCGATATCTCAATGCAACATCACACCATCATCCTTCTCAAAAACAATCCATCATAAACTCTTTTGTACATAGAGCACTTTCAATATGTGATAAACAATCACTGAAATCGAAAACAGAAAAACTGACTAATGCTCTGAGAGGCAACGGATATTGCGCTGAAGATATAAGACGTTCTATTAAAAACCCAACTCCTCAACAAAATGTCATAAATGAACCTCCTATGGACAGTGTTGTCTTACCTTACATACATGGAACCACCAACAAAATTGCCAGATTGCTCCGAAAATCAAACATCCGGACAATTTTCAACACATATAAGAAAATTAGACAATGTCTGAAGTCACCAAAAGAAATAATTCCATTTCAAACAGAAGGCGTTTACAAGATATCATGCTCTTGTGGTAAAGTACACGTAGGTGAAATAGGACGGTCTATATCCACTAGGCTTAAGGAACATGAAAGATGTATAAAAAAAAGGAACAAATTGTACAATCTGCAGTAGCTGAACACCAGCATTGCTCAGATCACACATTTAATGTAAAAGGAACTAAGGTGTTGGCATCAGTGCCTGGTTTCTTTAAGCGAAAAATTAGAGAATCAATAAAATATCCAAATAATATTAACAGAGCGGTATACAGTCTACATCACACGTGGAAATAGATTGTAACGCTGGATCACGGTTTGCTGAGCACCAGTCGGGTATAAATACCAGGCTGTTGCTCCTCGATAGTCATTCAGTGTTCTAATCTCGTGGAGTAAAGATTCCTGAAGATGCCTCGTGCAATTGTAGGCGAAACGTCGTATAACAATTTCAATTTGACACGATTTAAATCTAAAACCATGATTTTCAACTTGTTGTTAATACCCACATAATGAATTATTGAGGGAACTTGTTAAAACCGCCTTTAAGTAAAAATAATTTTAAAAAATGGAAGAAAATTCTTACGGAGAGTATGTTGATATGCATTTCATTTATGGTGAAGCGTTGTCAAATTCTTGGAAGTCAAGAAGATTTTATCCTGAAAGATTGCCAAGTCCAAAAACCTTTCAAAGGGTTGATCGAAGCCCAAGGGAAACAGGTAAAAGATGATTAGAAAATAATTATTAGAGTTAACGAATTAATTTTTTACATGTTTTATTCAGGGTCATTTTTGCCTCGACGGGGCGGTGAGGACCCTCCCAGGAGAGCACAAGACCTTCACGTAGAGGAACAAATTCTGAAAGAAATTGCTAACAATCCTTCAAACAGTATAAGATAGCTCGCAACACAAAACAATGTAGAAAATGAATTGCACATGAAACTCTAACAGAACAGTTACTTCATCCGTACCACGTTGAAAAAGTGCACGCTATGCCTTCGGATGATTATTCCGCAAGACTTCAATACTCCAACTGGTTCATAGAACAACATAACCTAAATCTAAATTTTTCTAATCATATTTTGTTTACCGATTAGGGTGGTTTTACAAGAGATGGTATAATAAATTCAAACAATTAAAATTTTTGGGCCGATTAAAACGCACTATAATTCAAAATAAACACCAATAAAGGTTTATTATAAATCTGTGGGCTGGCATCATCGCAAATAACTTTATAGGTCCATTTGTTTTGGAAAGAAGATTCAATGGTGAGATTTATTTACAATTTTTACAGCAAAATTTAAATAATTTATTGGAAGACGTACCTCTTAATACAAGAATGCAAATGTGGTACATACATGATTGTGCTCTACCACATATTAACCATATAGAACATCAACACTTAACTAACGTTTGTGGCCCTTGATGGATAGGTCGAGGTGGGCCTGTTCTATGGCCACCAAGATCTCTAGACCTTAATCCCTTAGATTTTCACTTTTGGGGACATCTAAAAGAACTAGTTTATTCAATACCAGTAAATACTAGAAAATAATTACTAGCGAGAATAGCCTAACATTCTAACGACGTCCGTAGTAATTCCGGAATATTATGTGCAGCTTAGCTGGAAAATATTTAAAGAATAAGAAAATGTATTGAAGTATCTAGAGCCCATATTGAACATTTGCCAAAATAACATTTAAATGTTTTCACTATTTTTGCATTTGAAAAACATTACAAATCAACCTTTGAAAGGTTTCTGGACTAACAATAACTGAGGTCGAAATCTTTCAGCATAACATCTTTTTACTGTGAAAGAATGAGACAGCACTTCCTCATAAATTAAAAAACATTAGCACACCCTGCGTACTTTATTTTTACCTGTTAATGTTTATAATCAATAACTATTGAGTTTTTCACATAAAACTCGATTTATTTCGAAAATCGCCAGCTTTCTCGAAATAAATTAAGAGTACCAATGAATGGAATGACCAAAATATTTAAAAACCTCCCTTGTATGCTCCTGAGAAATTAGGAGGTATTTACCGGACAGCCTGTATATGCAATATCATTAAATAAAAAAGTAAAAAAAATTGCATTTATAATATCGATTTTTTTTAATTCTAAGAATAATAATAAGAATTGTTGGTATATTGACTAAGATGTAAACAAAATTTCATTATGAAATCTCAGTGTTATAATTTCAATGTTGTTATATTATACAGAGTTATTCAGAAAAGATGGAAAATTTCTCGGCGGCATATAGTTTATATAATTTTCATATAAACTTTCCCGTTCCAAAGTATTCCTCTTCAAACATAACACGAAACTCTCTATGTCCCAATTCTACTGCGAAATGTTGAGTCTTTTGCTGAAGGATTGGCACATTTTTGTCCCGGCACTATTTTAGCCATTTCAAAACACATTCGTCTACGTCCTAGAACTACATTATTTTATTTTTTTACTGTTTGAAGGCAACCAACTTTCTTCTGAAAACCTTAAATTTTAAAATTGTAGCCAATGTGCTTGCAGGAATTTCGAACTCTTTAGCGATGTCTGATTTTTTCTTTGTAGAATTCTCGTGTACATACTTAATGATTTTTCGTTTCTCTGCGATTGTTAAGGAACACCTTTGTCGTTTCTCAGCCATCACAACTTTACATTAACAGTGACAAACAGCAATGTTTTCATTCCTTCACATTAAACAACAGTGATTGTCTTACAATAAATTTAACGTGTCTGAACCTATCGGAACATGAATTTTTGTGAAATTTGGTGTGATGGATTGGTAATATACGTTATATGAAGGTTATAGTTTGACAAAAATTGTTATACAGATGTAAATTATACTTTTTACTTATATTCTGCAATGAAAATTCGCTATAAACAGGTTTTTAAAAAAAGGTGTTCGTAATGTAAAGGTATATTTTGCATTAACTCTTACGGGCGGGTCTAGGGGATTTCGAAGAATTTGTTGAATCAATGAAATCGTTATATTGAAATTCGTTCTACTGAGGTTTCACTATATTTTTAAATACAGGAAAATATGTTGTATTAGAAAATAAAAACATAAGCTTTTAAGTTCTGGTAGTAAAATAAGAAATATTCCTATTAGGAAACTGCGTTTAAATTAGATGCATGGTTAACTTTTTCGCAACCAAATGGGAGAGAAAAAAATGTTTTTAATATTCAAATATCTAATGAGCTCACCTGACACATAATAAAGAAATTGATAAACCATTTCAAGGTCATCGTTTTTATAACTTTGATCAAAATTTGATTATATTTTAACAAACGGAACAAAAGTTATTTTGAGGAAACTACCAAACCCTATGTTTGAGAGGTGATGTTATTTTCAAGTGAAATATACGTCACCGAGATAATTCTCACCTTTTCTAAATTACCCTGGATAACTAATTATAAATTAAATAATTAATACAATATAACAGAATAACATCAAAATAGAGTATTGTATCTTATGAACATTTCGGGAATATAAACAATCTTCTTGTGACGGGAGGCAAATAAGGAATATTGATTATGTGGATGAAAGGATGATATTTTCACTTCTCTATTTTCTTAATCTTTTTTTTTAAATATAAGGAAACATCTAGTGCCCATTATATAGTATCATAACATATTCTCCTAATCTCGTCCATTATTGAACACATTTCTTCTGGTGAAAAAACTTAGGGATAATTTTATTTCTGGCATTTTCAATACATCAATTTTTTAGAATACTGAGTCATCTATTTAATGATTATATAAACATACAACATGTGCTCAATGCATTTAAAATAAAATATTTGCGTCGATCTTTAAAAGCGGATACAAAATCAATTTTCAGAAATATAAAGAAATACCAATGGCAAGTGTTTTAAGTCTATATTGATGAGTACTCAAAGAGCTTATAGCGCAAGAATATAATGAAAAAGAAGAGCAGAGTGGCTTTATAGCGGGAAGTTCGTTATATGAAATAAATTTTAGACGGAGAAGATCAAATCCCAGGAAAAGCATATATTATTTGTAGATTTAACTAAAGTCTATGACGGTGTACCATTTATTAGTTATAGAAATTATTAGAAAATATAAATATAAAACATACTCTAATTAAGATTATAGATCAATAATCCAGTTAACCTACAACCAGCAAGCACAGAAAAGGTCAAATCAGATTTTGTCGAAACGTCAAGTTTCTACAGGAAACCAAACAAACTAACGGTTGATTCCCGGATTATTAATGAATCATATGGATTGTTGGTAAACGTTACTCTCTTATTAAAAATTGCGGAGAATTTAAAGACAATGGAGAACCTCTGGGTCTGCAAAATGACTAAAGAACTGTTTCACCCTTATATGGGGCTCATCAGGTTATTACATCAGGTAAAATCCATCATCACACTGTAGTGCCCTATATACTGTTTTTAAAATGAAAAGACAGCAAACAAAAAACAAATAGCGACATCTCGACAGTTCACTCAGTAACGCAAGAACAACATACATGAACAATGTTATATACGTACGATACACGAAGCATGCTACCCAGAGGACCAAAGTCGCATCATTCGGCATCGGTAACCAAATTAACCGCGGGCTATCACAGTTCAAGTAGGTTTCGCACCAACGATCTCTCTTCGAGAGCGCTGCGTGTTTTTCAAGCCAACAAATATAAAGAAATGAGATGTTACCGTCCGTGTAATTTAAAAAAAAAATAGAAAATACTTCGCTGTGTGGACATGGAATGTTATTCTTATGGCGGTTTTATACAATATTGTTGCTCTTTTGTTATTGAGTAATCCATCTAGATGTTGCTATTCGTGTCTTGCCTGCTGTTTGTTCATTTTAAAACTAGTATATAGGGTACGACTCTAAGATGATGAATTCTACCAGATGCAATGGCCTGATGAGTCTTAGATGAAGATGAAACAGCGCTATTGTCATTTTTCGGATCTGAGTAACGTTTACCAACAATTCATATCCGCACAGCCGAGAATTTTCTATTTTATTTAAAAGTTACACAGACAAAAACTTATCACTTTTTTATATTTATTGGCTTAAAAAACACGCCGCGCTATTAGAGGGAGATCGTTGGTGCGGAAATTGCTTGAACTGCGGAAGCCCGCAGTTAGTTCAGTTGCCGATGCCGAATGATGCGACCTCTATCCTTTGGGCAGTATGCTTCTTGTATCGACTATTGACTAGTTTCTATTTTTATTTTACCGTTGCGCCATCACATTGCGATTTTTTACAACATTATTTGTGTCTTTTGCTCCTAAGTGGTTGAGTGATCTGTCGAACTGACGCTATTCATGTCTTGTCTGTTATTTTTTCATTTTAAAAATAGTACACAGGACAAGACTGAAACATGATGAATTGGATCGGATGCAAGGTTATAGATGAGGACGAAACAGAGCTGTCGTCATTTTCCAAACCTGGAGCTTTTCCGTTGTCTTGGACTTCTCCACACTTTTGAATACGAGGGTAACGTTTACTAACATGTCCGCATAGCTGAGAATTTTCTATTTTATTTTAAAATTACACCAACCATAACTTATCTCATCTTATGTATATATATATATATATATATATATATATATATATATATATATATATATATATATATATATATATATAAACAGGTCTTTTACATTTAGACATCATTTCAATACAGTAAGTCGAAGCACAACTTAATTCCGCAAATTTATAGATCTTGATTCATAAACATACAATGTAAAATGTAATTCTTAGTCCTTGTTTCAATATTTAACCCACATGTTCTGCACCCCTTACAAAAGGAAAAAAAATGAATATTCGACTATCCCCTTGTCTAGCGCATTCACTAAAAATTACACTTATAAAATAGAGCGACAACTATAAGTAACTTTAAAGAATTATATTTCATGAATAAGACGACTAACTGAGAAATATATGACATTCAATTGCATTCTTAAAAACCTATTAAATTTTTTGGTTTATCGTAAATCACTAGACGTAACATAACCACAATAATTTTCATTAAATCTATTTCGTAAATGCTATTAGGCCAAATTTTTTGACATTTCGAAAATTAACCATTTTGAAGGAACATATTTCGCAAATAAAGCAACTAAATAAAAATATTTTATAACATATTTAATTGCATTTTTAAAAGCCTGTTTAATTATACTCTGGTACTTGATGATACTTGTCAAGTCACATAATACCTCAGCTGAAAAATGAAAGAAGTATAAGGTTTTATAGTGATATTTTTATTTCGTTTTTGAATTATCCCTGATGGACAACAAAATTAATATAATTCTTTAATTTATTCTGTTTAAATTATATACTATTTGCAATAATTATGTATAAAACTGGTAGTAAAAATGCGTCGATCACATTCAAGGAAACCAATAAAAACCGAATGTTTACAGCTGAATTTAATCGAAAAAAAAATCTTTATATATTTTGTATGAGAAAATTAATAAAATATAACCTTCTTGGTCTACGCCTTTGGGCATTGAGTATAATAAAAAAGTCCATTACAATGACTTACAAAAAGTGAATACAACTCCTTGGTCTATAGAGTCCTATTTATGCGAACTTATTGAGATTATCTTCCTTATACATACAAAACTTGTAATACTATATAAGGTGGTCTTTACGAACTTGCTCTAAAAGCCTATAAAAGGGCTCTTTATCTGATGAAAATAAAATATAACTGATACTTTTCAATATAAAATAACCTCAAATGGAAATGGTATTTTCAGTAATGAATTGAAAAAGGGTGCTTTCAAAAAAAATATTGAATAATAAATTTGGATTAGGGCAGTTCATAAAACAAATATTGTTAATTTCTATAAACAATTCTTTCCATATTTTCTTTGGGTTCCCAAAAAAAAGACGGCGTTTTTATTGCTTCAGTCTTGCAAATTTTGGTATTGGGACTTTGAGAATGTGACGACAAGCTTCCAGCCTAAACATAAAATAACCAAAAGTTTTCCACTAACTTTCTTTTAAAGATATACTTACGCCATGGTTGCTCTAGTACTTCAATCCCTTTTCTAGGTGCTTTCACTCAAGGCCGCAAGAGAGGGATTTTTCGAGATTTTGGAAACGGTTGAAGTTCGAAGACGCCATCAGATGTGTAGGGTACATGCAGTAAGATTTTAGACTTTAGTCATGATAGTTTTACAGCTGGAAGCGTTGTCTTGATAACAGAAGACTTTTTTCTTCACCAGACCTTAACTTAATTTTGATTTTATGATTGAACTGGTCCAGAAGGGTCGCTTAATTGGCACGTCTTTTTCTAATTGCTGATTAGTTTCAGGCATATTGTGGTGTATTCAGGACTCACCCACAGTGACAAATCGTCACGCAAAATTTACTGAATTGGACTTGTAAGGAAACAAACTCTGTTTATATATGATTGTAAGTTGCAATTCTTGGTCATGACAAATGATTTAACAACCTTGCCGACAATTTCTTCATCCTGAAAAAAACAGTTTGGATATGATGCGTCCTTTTTTTCGATATACTAGCTGTAGGGGATTGAGACAAAGAGTAATTAGTGGACTGTATATAGGTTGGTTGCGGAGATGAGAAATTATACAAATAATGAGCAAATACAAAATACGGCGACAGCGTGCCACAAATACTAAAATGGCCTACCTTGTAGTCGAAATCACTTCACTAATTTCTTCTTGGTGGCCACCAGGATAATCCCATGCTTCACAATACAGGAACCAGGAATCGGGGACACTATCACTGTATTTTGGAGTAGTTTTGAGGCGAGAGTCAATATATTTGAGAGCAAAACGATAATCCTTTTCGTTAAGGCGAGGGACGTGCAATACGTCGAGTACTATACTATACGACAATTGATGTACTACTACTGTTCTGTCCCTTTTTACATTTGTCCAAATGCGCGAGGGCCAGTAAAATGTGTCACGTGTAAACGCGAGTAAAATTGAACTAAAAAGTAATGAAACCTAAACATACCGCCCACCTAAAATGAGACATTTTATAAACAAAAAAAATATTTCTGTACCATCCAAATAAAAAAAAAAACTTAAAGTAGAGTAATAAACCAAAAAAAAATTATATATATATAATTTTAATTTTGAGGTAGGGGACATATTTGAGTTACTGGTCTTTTGAAATTACCTTGCGCGGTACGCACAGTCACAACGCGCGTAACTCCGTCCGCACCCGGATGCACCTCTAACACCCGGCCTAAATGCCATTTTAAGGGCAGCGCGTGTTCGTCTTTGAGAAACACGAGAGTATCCTTGAGAATAGGAACTGACAACTCAGTCCATTTGCTGCGTTGCATCAAAGTGTGTAAATATTCTTTGTTCCACCTTACCCAGAAATACTGATGTAAGGCTTGTAGTAATTGGTAACGAGATAATCGTCCGAGGTTGGACGAGATCAAGTCCGGTTCCATAAAGGAGTTTAAAGGTTTCAAATTCAAAAAATGTTCCGGTATACGAGCGTTAAGATCATTTAAACCTAAACTTAAAAGGTGTCGGAAATTTACCAACGCTTCAACTAAGACTACAACCGTGTTACACTCTGTGTAAGAGAAAATCTGGGTACCAACAACGCGAGATAAATAAAAAATAAAACGAGTCTCAGGAATGCCTTCCATAGTAGGCTGAGAAGACTTGAGAATGGTTGTTATATACTTGTAACAACGAGAAAGCAAGCAAATAGGTTTCTTAGGATATAAAATCCACAATTTTTGAGCAATCAAATGCAGAAGAGTTGGTTGGCCGGGATGTAACTTTCTAAAAGATAGATGGGAGTACGATTGCTGTCCGCCCACCCTCAGGATACCCGGTTCAACAAGAAATATAACATTTCGAATGTACTTAAATAAGCACATTAGAGTTCCGAAAATGGTTCCGAAAGAGTATCTTGCGTTTTCTTATTCGAGATAAAACGCAGAACTCTGCACAAAATGCGTATCATTTTATCCAAGGAGGAAAATCTATCAAGAAGATCTAAAAAGAAGTCCCTAGGTGGAACTAAGGTAGACAAAATGGTCTTTGTTTGCTCCAAAGCAGTTTCCGTGAACTTGAACGCTCGACAAAAATCTGGCCAAAGCTCTTCTGATTCAGAGAGAAAAAAGAACCCCGCCCACCATAGCGAATGGTCAAACAATTGAGAGAGTAATAAGCTCCGAGAACAACCATTGTGTTCGAAAGAAATATAAAACCAACGAGTAGGAGCAACCTTTTCCTGAATATGAGTAATACGATTAGAAACAAAAGTATTATACTTATGAGGAGACGATTTTATCCAGGATAGAGTTACAGTCGAATCTGACCACGCATAAATCCGCCGAAAATCAATCTTGTCTTCAAATGCAGACAAAACCGAAATCAAGAGATCTGAAAGGAGTACGGCTGCACACAATTCTAAACGAGGAACAGAAATCGTTTTCAATGGCGCAACACGAGATTTTGCAGCTACAAAAGAAGTTTTTATTTGATTTTGGGACGTTTCGTATCGAAAATATATAACGGTTGAATAGCCGTAAGAGGAAGCGTCACAAAATGCATGAATATCACAAAACAAATAATCAAGAGAGAGGAGAATACGAGGTAACTGAAAATTAGACAGTAGAGGTAATTCACCCATAAATTTGCGCCACTTAATTACAATGTCTTCAGGTGGGATGTAGTTCCACTGAAGCCCAAATGCCCAGAGTTTTTTTTATTATAAGTTTACCGAAAAGGACAACTGGGGTTAAAAATCCTTCAGGGTCAAATATGCGAGCTAAATCTGACAAAATATTACGTTTCCCATTTGGGTTGCCACTGAAGTCCCATATTTTCCTGATCATTATCAAATGAAAGAGGATCAATTTGCAGCCAAGACTGTGGTAAATGAGTCAACAACTGTGGATTGTTACTGGCCCATTTTCTCAGCTCGAAACCACCAAGTCGCAAGAGCTCGACGAGCTCCTGTTGAAGCTGTACAGCTTCGCTAACAGTATCGCAACTGCAGATCCAGTCATCAACATAAATAGAATTTTTCAATGCTTGACAGGCTAGAGGATAATTTTCCTGGTAATCACTAGCCAGTTGCTGAAGAGTACGAATCGCCAAAAATGGAGCCGAAGATACACCGTAAGTCACTGTTAGTAAACGATAATCTTTAATAGATTCGTCTTGGGAGAAGCGAAATAATATTCTTTGATAATCACAGTGACTTTTAATAACCAAAATTTGACGATACATCTGCTTGATATCAGCTGTAAACCCTACAGCGCCAAGTCTAAAGCGCAGTAGCAGAGTGAAAATATCTAACTGAAGTTTGGGGCCAATTAAAAGAGTGTCATTCAATGATATATGATTTGAATCTTTAGTAGAGGCGTCAAAAACGACCCTTAATTTAGTCGTCTGACTCTCTGGGCGTAAAACACAATGATGAGGAATATAGTAAGAGTGGGGTGCTTCTAAGGGATCTTCAATAAGTTCCATGTGTCCAGCTGATAGATATTCTTGCATAAAATTGCAGTAGTCTTGATAAAGCGAGGGATTATTTTTCAGACGACGCTCCAAGTTCAAAAATCTATGAAGAGCGATGTCGCGAGAATCACAAAAATTAGGAGAAGAGGAATTTTTGAAGGGGAGAGCTACTACGTATCTACCAGTGTGAGTTCTATCATGAGATTCAACAAACATATGTTCAGCAGCGTTCTCTCCGGGAGAAAGCTTGGGGGTTTGAGCTACTTGATCTAGCTCCCACAATCTTTTTATACAATTTTCAATTTGAGTTAAAGTACAAAACGTACCTATACGATAATTATTTTCAAGAGATACTTTGCCCATAAGTATCCATCCAAAAGACGTATTAACAGCGGAGGGTTTGTGGTGATCAAAACAAATTGATTCACCTTTCAATAAAGAGCCAGAAACTTCAGCACCGATGAGCATGTCAATCGAAGAAGAAATATTAAAATTTGGATCAGCTAAGTTTAAATTCAAAAATTCTTTAAAATGTTTTGTTGGTAAGTCAGCGCATGGCAAATCGGCACAGATTTGCGGTAAAACAACAAATTCTAAAGTTAAACAAGGTTCACAATGAAAATGAGGACGAATTGTGCAAGCAACACCTTGCGTGGCCTTGGTAGCCATAGGTCCTAACCCACCTATGGAAATATTTAGAGAATAAGAATCCAAACCGAGTTTTTTACAACACTTTTTAGTAATAAAATTAGCCTGACTTGCGGAATCCAGTAATACACGGACTTTTTGAAATTGTCCCCACGCATCTTTGACTTCTATGACCGCGGTGGATAAGAGAACAGTATGGTTACGAGGTAAATTAGCAACGTAAGAGTTAACATCTGGAGAATTATTGTTAGGCAAATTGTCTTTATCTGAAGGTGACTGCAATGCACCTGTACCGAGAGAGCTTTCCGCCAAATGGGAAACTTGAGTAGGCGCATGCGTGGTTGTATGAGAAACAACTTGAGAACTCTGAGGATGAGAAACAACAATTTGAGAAGATGAGGGCTTAAATTCTGAACCAAAATGTAAAAGTGTTTGATGTTTTAGAGAACATTTACGACAAGTGCGAAGAGATGTACATGAAGGCGAAAGGTGCCTTGTACCCAAATAGTTTATACACATTCTTTTAGTTTTAACTATATTATACCGTTCCTGAGGAGATTTTGATAAAAAGGTTTGACAACTATAAATGGGGTGTAACTTGTTACAAAAAGGGCATTTTTCTTTGCCATCGGTATTGTTCAGAAATGTTTTTATTTTATTTTTAGGAAACTGTAACTTTACTAGAGAAGAAGTAACAGAAACAGCATCTAAAGCGTCACAATGTTTTTGTAAAAAGTCCCTCAAAATACCAAAATTATTTGAGCGATTTGCTGGGTTTTTTAATTCAGTATGACACTCAATTTCAAAACGTGTAGCTAAACTGTGATTTAACCGTTCCATTAATATATTAAATAGCACAAAATCCCATTGTTTGACTGGGTAATGCAAATTATTTAACGCAGCCAAGTTTTCTTCAAACCTGTCCACGAGATTTCTCAAAGAGCTGACCGAATAATCATCAGACAGTGTTTTAGTACCCTGTATTGCCAGTGAGTTATAGCAATAAGTCTAGGGTCTTCGTATCTATTAACCAGAGCATTATAGGCAATTAAATAATTTGCATCACATAAAGGTGTACATTTAACTAGAACAAGAGGGGCTTTATCGAGAGAATTTATCAAATAGCTAAATTTTTCCACGTTGCTCAAATTGGAATTAGTATGTATGAGCGAGTTAAATAAATCATAAAATGTTTTCCATGTTCGAATATCACCAGAGAAAACCGGTATTTCCAATTTGGGCAACCTACCATTATTTTGTGATGGCGCAGAATGAGAGATATTTAAGTTGACAAGGGGTTCAGATTCAAAAATACTATAATAAATAGCCTGAATTTCAAAATAATCAAAATCGAAAAGTTCCCTAAAAGTGGCTTCGGTTTTTAAAAGTGCATCTTTATTTTCCACGCTTGCTATTAAATTAACTATGTTCGAATGATTTTTATCAAAATCATCTTTAATATTTTCCAACATTTTATAGCGCATTTTAAAATGTAAACGTACATTTTGATCTGTTCGAGCTTTTTCCGCGATATTCAATAATTCTTTGATGCGAGAATTTGCAGCATTTCTGCGAGCAATGTATATATCAAGTTTTGACATTTTCAAATCTATTATTTACTTTTAATCGACCAATATTTAATAAACAACAAATCAATAAACTATATTGTTATCTTTCCAATTGAGAGCCAGTTAATAAAAATAAATCAATAAAAAATATTACTATTTTTTGTTCTTTAAAAGTACGCGATTTCAGTAGTTTCCCATGCGTTAAAAATTCAAATATTTTATGCAGCGGTATGGAGGGAGTACGACCATGAAATTGCGTGTGACAGGTGCGCCTTCGAGACTTTTAAAGGGCCAACGATAAAATTCTAGAAATGGTACATTCTCAAAGAAAATTTTGCAAAATGTTAATTAATTAAAGAAAATTTTTAATTTTGTGAATAAAACAATGAAAATCCGGTTCGAAGTGGCCAAAAAATATGTAGGGGATTGAGACAAAGAGTAATTAGTGGACTGTATATAGGTTGGTTGCGGAGATGAGAAATTATACAAATAATGAGCAAATACAAAATACGGCGACAGCGTGACACAAATACTAAAATGGCCTACCTTGTAGTCGAAATCACTTCACTAATTTCTTCTTGGTGGCCACCAGGATAATCCCATGCTTCACAATACAGGAACCAGGAATCGGGGACACTATCACTGTATTTTGGAGTAGTTTTGAGGCGAGAGTCAATATATTTGAGAGCAAAACGATAATCCTTTTCGATAAGGCGAGGGACGTGCAATACGTCGAGTACTATACTATACGACAATTAATGTACTACTACTGTTCTGTCCCTTTTTACATTTGTCCAAATGCGCGAGGGCCAGTAAAATGTGTCACGTGTAAACGCGAGTAAAATTGAACTAAAAAGTAATAAAACCTAAACACTAGCAGTTCCGATTTCCTCTGTCAGTTTTTTTTGGCGGTTATTCCAAGTGCCGGAACTACTTTTTCGGTTGCGGAATTGGTCTTTTAAAATGCCCAACATCTTGTGTGCTCGTATGACTACCTTTAAAGTCTACAATTTTTCTCGGCTCGCACTTCTGGTGTTCTATGCGAAATGAAGTAGTAACAACCGTTAATTAATCATCTTGTTAAATGTTGAAATTACCGTAAGTTAATTGACAGGAACCTAAGCGATTTATAAATTCATTCCGAAGATTTCTGTCTTCTGTAGTAATTAACCGTATTTCGGGAATGATCCAACTCTTCTATGCTTTCTATGTTAATTGGCTTAGTTGGGAATACTTTACCTTTAAGGTAACCCTTAAAACAAAATCAAGAAAGTTTAAGTGTAAAGACCTCGGCGGCCACTGAATTCTTGAAATGGCGGAAGATTAGAATATTTTTCTTGAAATAACGGACTTACTCCTTTAGTTCCTGCCCTATAGCCATTCGGTTAAAATTAACTCAAAGAGACAATTTGACAAAATGTGACAAAGGAACAACCAAACGTTTTTAAATAACGAATTTATTCTAGACTTTCCGCCAGTTTGATTCTTATAGGGTAAGCCATTTTAATTATTTCATTTAAATAAATCCAAAAAGATGTAAGGTACTAGAAAATACTTCAGGAAAAAATTGCATAGGTCAAAAGAAGCTCTTCAGTCAAAATTTACCCCTAGATTGCATATCAACGTCAAGATATCTATTTCGATGGATAAGCATAAATGACTCCGAAAATATGTTCGATAGCGGAAAATGTTACAGACAAAACTAATGTAGGTCAAAGGGTCAAGATTATTTGAAGGTGAATTCATTTAGAATTAAAATTAAAATAGAAAAGCTAACTCTTCACCCTGGAAATTATAAAAAAAAATTAATTCATTGCTCGCATGATTAAGTGATCGTGGATAAATAATCCTTACAAGGCATAGCAATGTCAAGTTTAATTTCGTTATTGCCAAAACTGTAAACTTTTACAAAATAAAAAGTGTAACTGTAATATTACCAATAAAGGTCAATCCTTCTATTCTCTATTTAAGTCCACTTTTCACCTTTTCTACAGTTACATTGCTTTCTGCTTTCAGCGTTATTCATTAACAATGACTTGGACGTATTCAAGCAGTTTCCCTCGAGGTGCTTGATTTGTGTGGGTACCCTTGCGTCTTACTATTTTGAGTGCTTAATTAGCGTAAGTTTCCCTACCTCTCACGATTCTACAATGATAAAAGACGCTTTCATTTTCTGAACACATAATTGAACGCGTCTTTGGAAATTCTTAACAATACTAACAAGAACTGCTAGAGGTATGTTAAAAAATCAGAAGAAGCTAAATTTAGAGACCTACAGGCTATATTACAGGTCCGCGTCATCCAATTTACCCATATAAAGTCAACTCAAGAAAGCACGAAACAATTATGAGTTTAATCCACATTTTCAACTTATTTAAATCAATATTTTTGAATAAAATCGATAGTTGATATGGCAAAAAAGATGAGAAAATTCCTCCTGTCTGCAGAAGATCCGATTAGAAAACCACAACATTTGTTGATTTGACAACGATGCTAATTGTCAACTGATTTACGCCAGTGAGGATTAATGTTCGAGTGGTAATGGCAATTATGTCGATTGAGTTCCTAATATTCCTGAAAGTAGCCTCGTCTGAGAAGAGAGAAGAAAAAATTGAGGATCTATAATATGATCCCCCATGCTACTAACTGAATTGTCTCTTGAAATCGTCTGATGTTATCGCTTGTGTTCAAGTGATGCTGAATGACAAATAATAATGTAGTACGCCTTAGTAAGCTAGACCATTTTTCAATCTAGTGACTATTGATACAAAAATTTAGGTAAACCATTGCTAGAATAACCACATACACCGTTTTGGTCTTGGTTGTAAGTTTTCAGTTCTCGTATTGAGAAGCCAAATAAATGTCGCGAATCATAGTATAATTAGAATGTCTTCCTAAGAATCAATTTTGATAAAGAGTGCTTACTTGATAAAAATAATCTGAATATTCACCAAGAATTCATATTACAGTAATCCTTTCGATCAGAACGAAGGATTAGGAAATTCGGGCGGGTTTTTATAGAAATATTATATCGCATAAAAACTGTCTGAGTCCGGACGTGATCTTTTAGAAATATTATATGGATGAATCATCATTATGTGTCATGTTCCTAGTGTAATTCTAGACATCTATTTTTATATATTCTAAAGGTGTATAAATGGGGATGAAGTAATAGTAGTTAGTTGAGTTTGTGACTAAATGTGAAAGTATTAAGAAGAAGTTACTAAAGTGTTTTTATTTGATAGCGAAAGGTGTTTTTAATTGAATTTAGTGAGCGATTTTAAGAGATAACAATTGGTGTCAGAAGTGGGGACTATTACCGGATTTCCAGAGAATTCAATTGAAAAATCTTATTGGAAATTAGAAGAGATAGAGGAAAGCGCACTTCCCTATTGCTTTTAAAACGTTTTATTATGAAACCAAAAAAGATGGCGAAAACTGATTTCACCCTCGAATTTGTTATCGAAAAAGAAGTTTAGAACAGAAGTTCTAAAACAATCTATTTAGAAACTAGAAGAGATAGGGAAAGACTGACTTCACTATCGGATTATTAATCAAGAAATAAGCCTAGAATCGAATTTTCGGCAAAGTTCTAAAACATTCTATTTGGAAATCAAAAGAGATACCGAAAAGCTGACTTTAACATCGGATTTTCCATCAAGAAAGAAGGTTAGAACAGAATTTTCGACAAAGTTCTAGAACATACTACTTCAAAACTAAATGAGACAGCGAAAAAATGATTTCACTATCGGATTTGTCATCAAAAAAGGAGCATAGAATCAAATTTTCGACAAGATTCTAGAGCATTCTATTTGAAAACTAGAAAAGAAAGTGAAAAACTGACTTCACTAATGGATTTGTCACGAAGAAAAAACTTAAAACAAAATTTTCAGCAAAGTTCTAGAACATTCTATTTAGAAACAAGAAAACATAGCGAAAAACTGACTTCTTTACTAAATTTGTAATTGAGAAAGAAGCTTAGAGCATAATTTCCAGCAAAAGTCTAGTACATTCTATTTGACAATTAGAAGAGATAGAGAAAATCTGACTTTACCATCGGATTTATTATCAAGTAAGAAGTTTGAAACTAAATTTTCGAAAAAGTTCTAGAACATTCGATTTGGAAACCACAAACAAATTTAATATCAAGAAAGGAGTTTAGAATTGAGTTTTCAACAACAATCTAGAAGCATCTATGGTAAATACTAGACAATAAATAGCCGATATGGAACAAATAAATAAAACATTGACTGGTTTTATAAACGCTACCAAAAAAAAGAACAACGTCATCTGAAAGAATAACAGGATGAAGAAGAACATCGAATGAAACAAGAACAGTACCGTTCGAAAGGGAAAAAGGAGAAGAACATCGCCAATAATAGGAATAACATCGTCTGGAAGAAAGTAGGAAGCGGCACAGAAGATGAAGATAAACTTGCAAATTATACGAGAGACAAGGATAGCAAAATTCTATCAAATTATACTGGAACAAACGTAAAAATTTATGAATTAGGTAGGCGAAGTGACACAAGACATAATAGATGTACGCCAAGAAGTAAATAATATTGAATCAATTGTGCCACAGGACATAGGAGAGGTGCGACAAGACGTAGGAGACGTACGTCACGAAATAAATAATATTCAATCAATTATGTGATAAGGAGAAATGCAATAAAGTAAAAGAAATAGTAGACGAGATAGAATGCAAATGAAGAACGTTCAGATAGAAGTCAATAAAATAAAGAAGTAGGATCGTTCTGATAAAATTATTGGAAAACTTATGACTGTCAAACATCTTGGATAATGTTCAAATGCCAATTTGAAGCTGCAGCTCCTGCAAAACAACTGGACCTACGAAGAAGCGGCTACTGCATTACTAATTGCACTTCGTGGACCAGCACTTGAGTTGTTGCAAACCATTCCTATAATCCAACGTAGAGACTATGAAGTCCTTTGGAGGTCAACATCGGCGCGATTTGTACCGGTCACAACTCAATTCAAGACATGAGAGAAATGGAGAAAACTTGCAAGAATATGAAACATATATCCGACGCCTTGTTCATCTGGTTTACACAGGAGCTACGGAAAGATTCCGAAAGTTTATGATCAAGTATTTTATTGACGGAATCAAAGACTAAGAAATATAGAGTATGTTGCGTATAAGTAAATTTAGTTAGATAGACCTATTATTATGAAGGAATACAAGAATTTACCGATCCAAACAATGGAGACAATATTTTCTGAAATCCTTAAGAAACTAAAAACAATAAGTAATAATTCACATTATAGAAAAAACCAGATAGAACTAAACACAATAAATAATACTTCATACTATAGAGGAAACCTGATAGGTTATTATAGATGTGAAGGAATTGGACTGGAAATATGAGAATGAACTATCGGGTGCAATTAAGATCTCATTCACCATCCAGAGACGGCACAGGAGCACAGGAGAGAAACAGAAAAACTACAATTAGTCAATATTGAAGCACGGGTGTTGACTACTATCGGGAGGGATCCCAGAATTTTTTCTATTATTATCCTAAGAAGGACCGCCGACAGAGTTATAATTGAACAAAAAATCAATGCTACACCTATTATCATAATTGTTTTGACTACAGAAAGTTTAATGATGTCATTAAGAAAGACAGCTATGTACTTTCTAGAATTGACGACATTTTAACAACGCTGGCTGGATCACAAAAGTTTTCAATACTGGGTTTTAAAAGTAGATGTTAGCAAGTAGGCATCCAAGATAACGATAAAGAAAAGACTACCTTTTTCACTAGCGCTGCTCTGTATCATTTTAATGTTATGCCATTAGGATTCTGTAAAGCTCCTGTCACCTTTGCGTAACTAATGGAAACAGTATTGCGAAATCTTACATGAAAAATAAAACTAGGTTGCTTTAACGATGTATAATGTAATGTAATATAATAATTGCGGAATCTACAACTAGTTTTTGCTAGAATTAAAAACGCTAAACTGTAGTACAATTAGAGAAAAACCACACGGATGAAATAAAAATTCAAACAAGAAAAGATCGGCTCCGACCGTGTGACAAACATGAATTGAGAAGCTTTCTCGGGTTATGCACATATTAGATTTGTAGAAGGTTTTTCCAATATTATTTCATCTTAGCATAAACTTACTGAAAAAATATTCTTTATCAATGAAATTTTAATTGTAATCCAGCTTTTCCTAAACTAAATACTGCTTTATGTTCCAATTCAATTTTAAACTACCCACCAGATCATGGAGAATTCATATTGGGTACGGAGGTCAGTAACATAGTGGTATTGTCTGTTATATAAGATGTCTAAGAACGAGTTATTGAATATTTCAGTTGAGTGAATTCGAAACCGGAAAGAAATTATTGGGCCAGGATGAAAGAACTGCTCCTATAATCAAAGATTTTCATAAATATTTAAATAGATAGGGATTTTTAATAACACACAACAGACCACGCAGTTCTTAAATGGCTTCTAAATATGAAGCAGCCTGAAGAACAAGTAGCGAGATGTCTTAAGAAGCTACAACAGTAAAATTTTAAAATTAAACATAGATTGGGTAGATTTCATGACGATGCAAATACCTGGTCAAGAAGATCATGTAAGGAAAAATGCAAGCATTGTAGCAAAATAGAACAAGATTAAGAGTTTCCTATTCAAAAATTCAATTTTGACGTTAATCCAGACTGGAGTACAGCTCAGATGAAAAAAGATCAACTCAAAGGCAATGATCATTTCTTCAGTGTGAGAAAATAATGAAAGGCCTCCTAGTTGAGAAGAGATCTCTGATAAAGAACCGACATTCAAGACTCTTTGGTCTCATTTCGGATCGCTATTGCTTAAAGACCTGAAGACTGAAGAGATTCTGGAAAAGTGTCGATGGCAAAGAAACTTTGTTGGTATTACCCAGAAACAAGATTCTAGTGGTTTTAGAAGAAATTCTCAATGGGAAGTGTGGTTTTCATTCAGAAATTAACAAATCTCGAAATAAACTTCCCGATTTTACTAGATTAACTACACTCAAGATGTAAAATCTCTAAATGTGCAGCTAACCAAGGTCCAAGCACAAGAGGAAGAGATGCAATAACTTTCAATGGATGACTATTGATATAGCTGGACCATTCTCAGAAAGAGAAAAAGGTAACATTATAGTTGTTGTTGACTACTTCATTAAATGGCCTAAGATATTTGCCATCTCTAACCAAGAGACCTCAACAGTAGCTAAAAATCCTAGTCAACAATGTGTTCAGCCGATCTGGAATTTCTTTGGAGCTACATCTTAACCAAGGAAGTAATTTTGAATCGAAGCTTTTTCAAAAGCTCTGCGAACTACTTAGCATCCGTAAAATTAGGATAATAGCTTTACATCCTCAGTCAAACGGCATGGTTAAACGAATTAATAAGACCATTGAAGAACACCTCTCAAAGGTTGCGGACAGAAAGAAAGATTGGAACAAATATTTACCAACCTTCTTAATAGGCTATAGATATGCAGTTTATGAAACTACTAGAGTTACACTAGCCAAGGTCTTATTTGGAAAGGAACTTAGACTGCCTTGCGACATAATATTTGACTCCTTAACTGCTGAAAGTATGGAGAGTGAGTACTGCGTGGATGCCTTACAATAGAAGTTGCGAGAAGTTCATGAACTAGTTAGAGTATGCATGAATCTAAATCACAGTAAAATAAAGATACGACATCAAGGCAAACTCGGCAGGGTTTCATCAAGGCGATAAAGTTTGAATATGGAATCCATAGAGAAAGAAAGACAAATCATCTAAGTTGATGCCAGCATGAAAAGGAACATATAATGTTCTGAAAAAGAATCAATATCGTTGTTTATAGAATCCCACGAAGTCTCAAGACCTAAATAAAAGTAATACACCTCCATAGGTTAAAACTATACCATGGATATATCCAAGATTCTGATTGAATTAGGAAAGGGACGGTGTAACGAAGAACTAGGAGAATTCGATCCCTTTCTTGTAGAAATATTATATTATAACAAAGAACTGTCTGTGATCTGAATGTGTCCTTTTACAAATATTCTATCGGTAAGTTATCATTATGTGGCATGTTTCTAGTGAGATTATGGGCTTGCATTCTCCTATATTCTCTATGCATATAAATTGAGATAGGATAGGAGTAGTTAGTTCAGGTTAGTTTGAATATGACAATGTTAAAGGACTGTTATTTAGTAGTGAAAATTGTTGTTTTTTTCTAATCGAACCCTGAAATAATGTAACAATATGGTATCGAAATAAAACCTTGGTCTAGGGCAATATTTTAAAAAAATTACGGTAGCAGAAGAAATGTGCACATTAACTTAATATGCATATTTTATTTTATATCAGAAAAACGAATGTACAGTTTTAAATATATGAAGAAAATTGAACCTATACGATGTAAAAATACTTTTGTTTCTACGAAATATTTATAAAATAAAGGACTTTGTTTTCTTTATAGATTTTTGTGTACTCAATGAGAGCCTGATGTTAGAAAAGTGTTCCAAACCTTCTTAGTTTATTCGACCACCTCCAAACCACTCTCAAAAGTAAGTATCCGAAAAGGTCTTGCTTAATAGATTTTTCTGGATTTTAGATTTGAATATGAGACTAGAAATGTAACCCTAACCAATTTTAAGAACCACTCCCAAAGATAAATATCCGAAAAGGGCTTGAAAATTGAGCCTGACTTATAGTTTCACCTCACAATGCTTTCGGCATTTAGAGGTTTCTATTAAAATAAACTACCTTGATACTTCAAATCATCTCAACATTTGGTCATATGGCTCAAATCAAGGTCAGAGTTGGATGGCCCGTTTTAACCTATACAACTTTTGTTTTGTTTCCGCTATCGTACATATTTTCGAAGATCTTTTCCACTGGTCTTTATTCAAGAAATACCTTTTCAATTGCTTCACGTGTGTTTTGTGTTCTTTAGTTGTATTTGGATAGATAGCGGGAGATTTTTTGTTAAGATGACCTTATAGATAAAAATCAAGCAGTTAAATCCGGCGATCTTCACGCGCATCACCATCATGATACAAAAAATGGACATCTTTAAAATAAGAGCTTTTTCTCCTTATTCAGAGAAGAAGAAAAGACCTAATTTTTTAAGCCCACTTTTAAAAACTTAAATATACATAGGAACAGCAGTAGTAATCTTAACCAAGAACAAATAACATGCAGCATGGTTTACTATGCCCGATTTTAAAGCACCTGTAAGAAGTGACCATATATCACCCACAATAAAATAGAAAATTGCAGAGAAAAGATAGATGCGAAAACAATGGAAACACGAAAGAACGGAAAAAAAGAGAAAACTAAACAAAAAAAAGGACGAAATCGAGTAAGAACAGAGCCGAGTAATTCAAGAAATCCTAACTACAACTGGGACTACGGATCATGTACTTTGGAAGGCCATAAAGAAACTCAACAGGCCCCAACAACTTAGCTCACCCATCAAAAATGACGAAAATTCATGTCATCAACGACAAAAAAAAAACAACTAAGCTTTCTCTAAATACTTAAAAGCGAATTTAAACCCTTTTCTTCAGGACTAGCCACTGAAGAAGCAAGCACATAACAGAATTCCTGGACGTGACATTTCAAATGGATCTGCTCCAAAACAAATTCATGGTTAAAGAAGCGAAACAGACGATAATAGAATAAATTAATTTAAAGAAAGTACTTAGATTTAATCCAGTATCTACCAAAATCTTACAAGAATTATATGATTGATGCATGACACTATTACCATTTTTTTTTCTGTAGGTGTTGCTGTTGGTTCGTTACAGCTTAACTGATGAGACCATTAGTTGGTTGAAACGCGTATGGAGAGAGGACCAGAATTGTGTTGGCAGGAGATAAACTGTCTGTATATTTTTCTTTTAATTTCCTGAAGGAGAATATAGACAACTCGTGAAACCATATTTACATTTTTATTCAATGCAAAATTGCGTATTAACCGTTTTTCTACTGCTTGGAAAGAGGCCCAAATAGTCATGAATGGCAAACCTGGGAAAAACCAGAAGATCTTTCCTCCCATATGCCTATAAGTATACCACCAATGATAATTAAAGTTTTTGAGAAGGTATACGTCAAATTAATAATAGATTAAAGGAAAATAATTCCAAATCATCAGATTCAACTCTGTAATTAGCACAGAAAAATAAAACAAGTAAATAGACTGAATAATCAAATAAACATATGCTTTCTATTGTCATAATCAACGCTTATTAGCCACTGGATAGATCACAATACTCAATGGAATCTCTAAAAATCTGTTTATAATTAAGAAATTGATTTTGGTTTTTGCCTATTGCGATCTAAACCAAAATATTAAAAAATGTAAGGCGATCGTTAATTCATTTTGTGTAGTATTTTTATATTTATAATATAGGAATCACAATTTACTCATATTGATATAAATTAAGTTCACTTTCCTTTCTGTAGCGAGGTTCTTATCGAACTATCGAAACCGAGTTGATATGTGTTCTTGGATATAAATGAAGACGGTTAAAAATAAAATATTTTAACTATATCAAAATCAATAATTTAATATCTTTTCAGGTATGCTTGGAATATGTTTTGTTCAACCATTAGATTTGTTAAAGAATAGAATGCAGATGAGTGGGCAAGATGGGAAGGCAAAGGAGTATAAAACATCGTTCCATCTTTTGGCAAGTATTATTAGAAAAGAGGGAATTTTAAGTCTTTATAATGGGTTATCGGCAGGACTGTTGAGGCAAGCTACTTATACCACTACTCGTTTGGGTAAATTGACAATATTTCAATAAAATATTTAATATTAAACATTTTTACTCTAGAGTTTCTAACAATGTTACAAGAGAATATGTTTATTTAGTGTTTAATTCTTTTATGTCCTTATAACTGCTACTCATAGAGAGAAACTTTAAATACAAAAATTTCTTGGTCGGTGAAGCAGTAATTAAAAATCTTTCTGCATATATTTTAAGTTAAAAAGGTTTAGAGATATAGGCATCGACAAAGTAAATATTACTATTACGTTTTTATGGGCTTTAAAAAAGTTTATCCTTAAATCGGGCGTAAATAAAAGTTGGCATATTTATGAAAAGGACGAAAAACTGATCAAAGTTAGGTTGTTTTGCTGTAAGGTATACCTTTTGAATATATTAATGTGCCAAAGTATAAAAGATTACACTTTCCATATTCCAAAATCGCCCAATTTATAAAAAAATTAACATTGTATTAAAATGCTTCAAAAGCCTAAAGCGCTGTCAATTTGACAAAGTTTTTTTCTTCTTAGAGACATACTTAACAAAAAACTTTCAAAGACCATTTATAAAAACCTTATTGAAGCTGTGATTCGTTATGGGATTTTAGTATGGGGACGGTTGTACGACATTTATTTGAACCAGCTTAATATAATGCAAAAATCCGTTTTAAAAATAATTTACAATAAACCTAAAAGATACCCATCCACCTTGCATTTTTCGGAAGAAATTCAAAATGTAAATATATATATATATATATATATATATATATATATATATATATATATATATATATATATATATATTCAAGCGGTTTCCATATTTATCTACAAAAATGAAACTCAATTAAATTATGTCAATCACAAGCACAATACTCGTGGTAGAGCGGATCAATTGGTGGAAACACCTCTGAGATACAACAACATAGACTTTAAATTTATTACTTACCTAGGACCTAAAATTTACAACACCTTACCAAAACAAACTAAAGATATAAAGCAGACAAAAAAATTTAATATAAGAGTTAGATCGTTTGTATATCAGTACTATGTGGACAAATTTCAAATTATGTTTAGATAAAAATTGTAAATTGTATTTAAGGCTGTACCCTGTACGTGTCTACTATAGAAAAGTGACTTTAAGAATTTAAAACCCAAATATAATTGTAAGACAGAATCTTTATGTATATATGGGATCTCTGTTTTTTTGTGTGTTTGCACACCTATGTGCTACTAAGATGATTATGTCATTGATTGTACTAGAGAATTTGTAAAGCAAATTATGTAACGATTTGTGAATGATTTTAAAATTAAATAAATAAATAACATGGTCGCCAACATATATATATATATATATATATATATATATATATATATATATATATATATATATATATATATATATATATGTCCATTGGTACGATAAAGTGTTGGCAAAAAACTGTTTAACAGCTGACAGTAAAAATGGAGTACCACAAGAGAGGACATCGAGTTTTTTTGTTGAACAATGTTTCAAAAATAATGAAAATTTGGAGGCCACAATTCAGGGAAACTGGATCAACTGGTGAAGCTAAACGTACTGGCGGTCCAATAAAAATCACCAATTTAGCGTCATGGACAAGAATTGCAAATTTCAATAAGCTCCTGACAGAATATACTCACTATAAATCTAAGTCTGTTCAGAGAACCTACATATCGAAAAACAAATATATCTACAACGTGTCACTGTCTGGTGTAGATTTTGGGCTAGATGCATCATTGGGCCATACTTCTTCAAAAATGAGGCTGGTCAAGCAGTGACTGTCATTAGTGTTCGATGTTGCGACATGATAACCGAGTACTTTCTGCCCAAATTGGATGATATTGATGTGGACGACATGTGGTTTCAACAAATCGGTGCCACATTCCATACAGCCCGTGACTCAGTTCTATTACTGATCATGTGATTTATCACTGTATTTCTTCTTCTTTTTCTATGAGGTTATTTAAAGTCAAAGGTCTCTGCCAACAAGCCCACAACCACTTGTGTATTGAAGGATGAGATTCAACCCTAAATTGATTAAACTTAATTACATTTATGCAAAATGATCATGGAAAATTTCGACAAGAGTGCGTTTGTGCCATCGGACAACGCCGTCTGGCCTTTTTGCTAGATGTATTATTCCTTACATAATCCTATTCTATCTACTTTATGATCAAGTAGGTTTACACGGATGGTGGAATGTGCACTGGTGTTTTCCGGTTTTCAATCCGTTCTTGGACTCTGATAGAACTTTTTCCGTTTGTTGGGCTGAAGTATTCATTCTCACAGACTTTACATGGGATGCTGTACACTTCCTGGTTTTCCAATGGTATTTTGTCTTTGGGATTGCCCAATAATTTGTGTATAGTTATTTGTGGCTTCGAAATGTCATGCTTCCTTAGAATTTTTACAGTTACGTCTGTAACAATAAACAATTTCACGGTCCATGTATTTTTAAAAGTGATTTTATTCTTTTTATGGCCGTTCAGAAAGGGGTATTCCGTACTGGTTCTCCATACTAGTTTGGTCTCATAAGTGGAGCTGTAACAAACCGAGAGCAAAATGCACAGAAAACAACTGTCTACGTTAAATCCCCATTTCGTGAAATATCGGCAGGTTATTACCCGCAGAACTTGATACTTCACTGTTGTCTTCAACAGTAAAAGCGAACATCTAAATATATGTCCGAGTGGTAGTAAATTATTAAAAATAAACGATTTTACGGTCTATGTATTTAGGAAAGTTATTTTATTTTCCTTAAGATCGTTAAAAAAGAGGGCAGAAAGTATTTTTCTCTGTGAATTCCTTTCTGCTTCTCTCTCCATGTTAGCTTCGACTAACTAATGGTCTCATGAGTGAAGCTGTAACAAACCGGGAGCAAAATGCGCAGAAAACAACTGTCTACTTAAAATCCCTATTTCATAAAATATCGGCAGGATGTTACCAGCAGAACTTAATGCCAGTCTATTATCTTCCAAAGTACAAACGAGCATCTAAATATACCCCGGAGGGAAGAAAATTGTTAAAAATAATTAAAAATTTCATGGTCTATGTATTTGAAAAACTTATTTTCTTTGCCTTAAGATCATTAAGAAAGGGGGCAGAAAGTAATTTTCTCTAGGACTTCTACTGTGGTTCTTTCTTCATACTACTTTTGATCACCTGATAATCTCATCAGTGGGGCTGCAACGAACCGAGAGCAAAATGCATAGAAAACCACTGTCTACTTAAAAACTCTATTTCGTAAAATATCGGCAAGATGTTACCTGCAGAACTTGATGCCGGACTGTTATCTTCAACAGTACAAACGAACTTTTAAATATATCCTGGAGTGGTAGAAAATTATTACAAATAAACAATTTCACACTTCATGTATTTGGAAAAGTTATTTTATTCTCCTTGCGACCATAAAGAAAGGGGATAGACAGTATATTCTTTGTCAATTTCATTTTGGTTCTCTCCCCATTATAGTTTCGATCACCTAAAGGTCTTATCAGTGGAGCTGTAACGAACCGAGAGCAAAATGAACAGAAAACAACTGTCTACTTAAAATTCCCATTTCGTAAAATTTCGGAAGGATATTACCAGCACATCTGGATATTGGGCTGTTATCTTCAACAGAACAAGCGAACATTTGAATATACCCCTAAGGGGTGGAAAATTATTAAAAATAATTAATTTTACTGTATATGTAGTTGAAAAAGATATTTTTTTCTCCTTACGACCGTTAAGAAATGGGACAGACAGTATATTCTCTGCGACTTTCACACTGGTTCTCTCTGTATACTCGTTTCGACCATGTAATGGTCTCGTAAGTGGAGCTGTAACAAACCGAGAGCAAAATGCACAAAAAACAACTGTGAACTTAAAATCCCCATTTAGTAACCTGTCGGTAGAATATTCCCCACAGAACTTGATGCGGGACTGTTATTTTCAACAGTACAAACGAACATCTAAATATACCCCGGAGAGAAAATTTAAATAATTTCACGGTCTATGTATTTTGAGAAGTTATTTTATTCTCTTTACGACCATTTAGGAACGATATTATATGTAGAATGGATGATAATTTGTCATAATTCGAAAAAAAATATTCATTCAAACGGTTTGGGAAATTTTCAGTTTCCAATATCTTTTTTATTATTATTTTTCAGTTAAATCAAACTGTACTATTTAGATGTTCAAGCTTTTACTTTAGCTTAGACAGATTTTTAAGACAAGCTTGATTGATTGAGATTGTCTGCCGACAAAAAACTTGCCGTGTAATATATTTTTGCAAGTATATTAAGGCATAGTCTGGAAATTTAAATTCCGAGTCAGCTTTGGTGTGGTAATAATTTCATTTACTAAAGTGTAGTGTGCTATACTCAGTGAACATCAAAAAGAGGACGTTACAAATATTCCGTAATACATTATGTATATACAAGATGTAAATTAATTCATGATTAGAATTTCGGGAGCGGATTATTTTCATTAGTATGTATATTTTTTAAAACTGTTTACCTTTTTAATACTTCCAAAACTGGTAAAAATAATTAAACAAAATTTTTGGGATTTATAACAATATTAAAGGGTATTAACTTTTTATTTCACGAGTGGCGGACATACGGACATCATTTGTATTTTTGGGGAAATTTACTGAATTTCTATGAATGTCCGATAAAATTGTATTTAAAATGTACTTATATATATTATTTAAAAAAAATATTTTTGTTAAGGTATTAAACCTTCTTTTATGGTCTGTTCTTTACTATAATATTTGTTAAAATTTTTCGAAATAATTTATTTAACTAATTAAACAAAATTTGGCAGTATTTAAAATAATGTGAAGAAGCATATTGTAGAGATAATATTGCTCCGAACGACCGGTATTTATACATAACTGCTTTGCTTTAAAAAACTTTTATTAAAACTTCAATTCTGACACTTGTCAAAATATTTCAAGTTGCATCGACAAACTCTCAAACTAAACTGTCCACGAAAGCCGATCTGGACCCTTTATATACCCTTTTTGTCGATAACAGAAGATTCCAGAATCTTTTAGAGGGCTTTTCATACCACACGGTGTAATAAAAAAAAGGAAAAGAAGTAATCTGTCGATTTCTAGACCTTATCGTAGACGTTTTAAAAAGTTCCAGGCCTTCTTTCATAGACTGCTGAAATTAACAAAGGTAAAATTAATTAAATAAATTACGAAATCGTAGAAAATAAATCTAAAACACTACACACTATAAACACAAACTAATACTATGAAATGTATAATGCTATAAAATTCGTTACAATATGTTTTTCTTTCTTTAGTTGCCATGTAGCGGAGTTGCTAAATTTTTTTTAAAAACGCTCTTTCGAAAACCAAAGATTTGCGTACCCCTATTGATATTTTTTTCCTATTTTTATGAGATGAAGTCCTGTATATTAATATAATTTTATCGTTCGAGAACTCTCACATTTTTTTTACTTAATTTTTAATCCTAAATATTAAATAGCCAGTTACGCTCTATTAGAAAAGAAATTTGCCCAGCTTTGATAAAATGCTATGCTTGTGATATTTTTAATAAAAGTATGGATATTTGGTATTGATCTATATAATAAGAAATGGTATCGATACAAGAAAATATCGTCAAAAAGACAAAGGTAATAAGATATAAAATAAAACGAAAAAAAAGAGGCAAACTATTGTTTATTTTACAAACTTAACATTTAGTTTGAATATAAGTAAAATATATATATATATATATATATATATATATATATATATATATATATATATATATATATATATATATATATATATATAACGGTGGAAAATGTGTAGCATATGGGTTCTGCTTAATCCCAAATTAAAATAGGACCCATCGGATCCTGTGAAAGTCTACTTAGGAACTAAGGATAGAAAAAAATTTGAAATTTCGATAAGAATAAAGTACCCCTATTTTTCACTTTAGAAAATATTTTTATTAAGAAATGTCATTTATATTTAAAGTTATATGCAATTATGAAATTTTATTCACTTTGGACAAAAAATAAAACCTAACCATTTTTTCTGAACAACCCTGTATAAAAATATAGTGCATAAATCCTATTTTCTATTAGCTTTAGGCAAAAGTGTAAAAATTATGTCAGATTGATCAATTCCAGAAATATTATGGCCTTTGAAAATAAAAACAGAATAATATTAAATATTTTTGTTGCACACCGTAGTTTTTTTGAGGAATCGAAAAAATTTAATCTAATTATTATTTTGTGATACACTTTAACTGAAATCGTTACTCAAATAGTAAGTTTGTTTCTAAAATTCTTTTTTTTTATTCGGAATCGGCATAAGAAAATTGAAAAATAAAAATATTTTTTGCGTAACTTATAGGCCACTAAAATAAAGCTCAGTATAATTTAGACACCAAAATAAACCTCAATATAATCGTTATATCATTTCATAAATAATATAGATATAATAATTTTTATTTATGAATTTAATCTTGATAATTTACCTGATAACGATAAATCGACAGTTTACTAAACTATTATATAAAAATATTTACATGTGCAATGATAACTGTACATCTCAACGCATCCTCCTTCATTTTCTATACATTTTATAGTTCTTGTATTTAATTCACTTGTTACATTCCTTAAGAAAGCAGGATTAATTCGAGTGATACAGGGTCTAATAACAAATTTTATGAAAATCCTCCGATCTATTTGGGGGAATTATTGATTAGACATTTTCGTACTATGGATAGGAGCACTATTTTGTTGAAAATGTAGTTTTTCTCTTTTCTTAAAGAGATAATTGCTAAATTCATCACACAATAAATCTAAATATACAGTGGCATTTAAATTTTCCCGGATGAACTATGGCCTGGTTATTTGATTATTTAATATATCACACCAAGCGTTGGTTTTAAATGAATACTGATCTTTATATAAATTATAAAGTTTAATTTTGGTCAGTCCACTACCTGCAATTCTGGGAAAGTGCCAAGATTGGCATATAAATTCCTTTCTTGAAGGATATGAATAAATTTAGGCTTGTATGGTAGGCACCTATTTTTTTTTTAAACATTTGTTCTAATCGACTTCTCTGAAATACCTGCATCTTCTTCTCTCTCAGACACAGACTTCGCTTATTGATAGTATAACATTTAAGCTATTTTCTTCGGTAATTACAGCTTTTTGAAGGGAAATCTTGTATTTATTTTTCACCGATCCATTCTGTATAAATTTATTTAAAATTCTCAATACAGTGGAATCGTTCTGTGTGTTAAAAATATCTGCTGCATCACGAAAACTGTGATAGTTTTCTCCATGAATTGAAATTTTTTCCTGTTAAGACAACTTTTCAGCTTTCAATTTTGACAATACTACCAAATAAATGACTTCTATTGAATTTCTTTTCATTAAGTTATTTTCATGGCTACTTTGATCTTATTGTTAGCTATATTGATCATGAAAAGGATATTACATTATATTATTATTATTATTCATGAATGTTATATACAAGGTATCCGGGAATATGTAAGAAATCTTCCGGGCATGGAAAAAAGACGTGAAAGGAATATTACAAGTTCATATAAATTTTCTTCATATAGGCGTCCTCTTTGGAGATATGGTCTCCCAAAGAGCTGTAATGGAATCATTTTTTTAAACATAATTATTGAACCACCAGGTATATTTCATTTTTTTTTAATATGATGTAAGGTGGACCCTTCACATTACTCTCCAAGAAAATGTTGTGAATTATTCACAGCTACAGGGACGGACTAGCTGTGACACTTATGACCCCATTTTTTACGCCCTGTATAATAAGAACTTTGGACAACGTTTTTTACATATCTTTAACTACTGACTAAAAATTAAGAACTCTTCACCGTATGCGCGAATGTCTTGGGTATAAATGACGATGACGTGAATCTGAGTATATGAATATTGTCATTTAATGTCAATTACATTAGATGATATTATCATTGTCAGCATATCATATCCATTTTTAGTTGTAAACAGCCGTATGTTCCCGCCAGATTAGGTTAAAAGATTCATAGCAAATCCTATATTTCATATTCAGTTTATTTTTTCAACTTGATTCTCTTTGGTCGCTGTTCCTCACCGTTATGCAGGAATCTTCTGTTGACGTAACAGTGGTATAATTTCTACAGTTCCTGGGCTTTTATTACACTTGTCAACATAACAATCTGGACCATTTTTGTAATACAATCCTTGTAATCCGATAGTGAAATGTCTGTATTTTTAATCAACTTATTATTATTTCTAGCATATAACAAAAGTTCCACATTTTGGTGTATAGCACAGACGTATACTGAATGCGTACCAGATGTTTTGGGTAGACTGAGATATTTTGGTCTTAAAGATACAAATTTTCTAAAAGAAATAACGCCATTTGAATGGATTTCTTTGAAAGAAGCGTACAGTTTCTTTCAAACTTAATAATAAACGTTTACGTTTTTCTTCTTTTTACCTTTTTTGTTTTTTAAGGAAACGAGATCTTTCATTGAGAGCATCTTTCGACTATTCATATCATTATTGTAAATTTTTTTAACTGTAGAATCAGTTTTCTGTATCAAATTTTTCCTCCTTTTCCCAATAGTTTCTCGTAACTCTCAGTTTTTTTAGATTTTTGAGTCAAAGACCTTAACGTATTGAACCCCGTAGCTATTTTTCTTGCTCTCGAAGATAAATGATTTACAGCAGGAATTTTAAATTTCAAAGGATCATTATTTTTTAAACTTGAAAATTTACTTTTCAGCCCATTCAACATTTCTTCTAAATCTGTTTCACTTTGAGAACCATTTTTAATTTTGGGTATAGCACTGGAATAAAGACTTATAGTTACATACAAAAATATATTTTTTCTATTTCAAGTGAAACTTCTTTTATTTATTTATTCATTATTTGGTATAATAATCGTTTTTAATTTTTATGGTCACAATAGTTTCACTTTGAACGGCTGTCTCGTGACGGCTGGATATTTTTTTACAATAAACAAATACTTTGAAAACTCTTTATAGGCAAAGCAAATAATTTGTTGTATTAATTAAAAATGCTTATTTCTTCTTCAACAAAACAAGGTTTCCGGTATTTTTATAGTAGACTACGGTAAAAATTATGTAGTACAATGTATTGTCACAAGGTAGCGCGAATGATACACGTTTAAAGTTTATTATGGTAATTTTCCTCTTGTAGGTACTATGATTTTTACGGAAATTTTTTTTCCGTAAACCAGAATTTTTAATTGTATTAAAAATAAAAAATTAGTGTATCAGAACTTTGGAACAGATGTATATTCAATATTTTTTAATGCATTTTTTATGAAAATAATGGGTTTTCTACTCCCACATTGAATGGATAGGGGCAAGCCTCTAAAAAAGGAGGTACCGCCATTTTGAATTTTGTAAATCTGACTTCGGAAACGTGATCAGCGACACGAAAAACCCCTAATGGATCTGGCATATTGAATCCGCCATTTTTAATGTTTTTATCTTTTTTAATTTTTACCATTTCCTTTACCTGTAATTTTTGGTAATTTATATCTTTGTTCTTAATTTGGTTTTGTTGTAATCTAAGGTATGTTTCTCGTTTTGTGTATATTGTTTAGCATTGTTGAGACCTTAATTGCATATTTATGATCATTTAAACCGTTCTTTAGATACTTATAACACTCGTGTGGAACCCGGAGGAGAAACCGTTCAGTAGTTAAAAAGAAAATTTTGAATAGATGGACTGGGAATTTAATTTTATATTATATAATAATAGGCGAGTTAATAATATGATGACCTCTGCGTTTTGCTCGGCTTTTCGCGGTCTACCCTGTATTATATATTAGTTCAACAGGATTCTTACACTCTCCATCAAATCGGTTTCGTAGTATTACTTTTCATATTGATAAAGTCATATTTTTATAACATTTTGTAAATAATATAATAAAGTATAGAGCTTTTTCCAACGTTAATTTTTCTTTATTACATTTTTCTATAGATAACACTCAACAAGGATTTAATTACGAGATGACCCTAAAATTCAAATCGCTAACGAACTTCGATTATTGTAATTTCCTTTATACTTTCAAATTAAACTTATGTTCATTTCCGACCCTTCGTATTTTCGAGCGAAACCTACTTATAAAAGATGTATTCACCAAATAGATCGTTAGTATTATTTATCCTAAAATATGGGACTCCTTTGTCTCGAGGGTTTTTAACGTATCAGTTCATTTGTGTAACAATAAGGCCCGATGACCGAAAGAAGATCGAGAATATTAAAATTTGTTCCAATCGAATTGTCATGGAATATTAAAATAATTTCAAAACTATGTTTATCTAAGTTTCTTTTAGTTGTTAAAATATATTATAAAGTATTATTCCTGATTTTGTTAAGCATACACGGTAACTGATAAAATATAAGGTTTATAATTTAATCATTCGTAACAAACAAAGTAAATAAAAGTTGATGGTTAAAAAAAAATATCTAACAAATTAACTATAGACTTTAAATCAAAAGAAATGCATCAATCAGTTTACAACAAAAACTAGTTTACAAATGGGCAAAATTATCGAGTATTTAGTTCTCATAATTTAATTTTGAAAAAAAAACAAATTTTGATAAATTAAATCATTAAAGCACTTTGTATTAGGAAAGAGGTACCAAGTTACTTACGTTTTGAGTTTGTAGCTTTTAAGCAGAGCTGTATATTTTAATGAAATTTTGCCATGTTATATAACGGATAAAGGCTCATTAATCCAGGCTATAAATAACCTTTGACATTATCAAGGAAATGAAGAATGGACTCGTTACTAAATTCGTGAGCTCAAAAATTTCGACAGATTCAATTTTCAGAGCTAAAACTCGAATTTTTAGATACTTCATACAACCATTTATAAAAAATTCCAGTAGTTATTCGGGATAGTAGAGTTGCCGAATTTTTCACTTATTTTTGCATATCCTCTATTTTTGGGTCGTAGAATAGATTCTAAAGTCGCAAATAGTTTTCCCAAAATTTTTTTTTCTCTTTCACGCGTCACTTTTGTGTAATTTATTATCTATTTCATTACAATTTATTACTTTACTAAAACACATTTGAATAATTTGAACCACGACACATTTTTCTTTAAGTTGTATACAATAATATTACGATTTTCCCTCTTTAAAATCGCTGACTGGGTCAGAAATAACACTTTTCAATAAATTACTTCCAATAATATATTAACTATTTCTTGACACATTTACAGCCAAATTACAACTTATTAAAACTCAAATCCTATCCTTATTTATGTACCTATAGGATTTACTAAAATATATGAGAATACATGTCTAGAAGTTATAAGAAACATACTAGCATAAAAGTCGAAAACTACCTAAAAATGTGATTAATAAGTGATAATTCATCGATGTAATATTTCTTTTCTTAGATTATAATAAAGATCATTCGTCCCATCAAAATAATACCAGGGTGCATCAAAAAGTTCTCACAGTCCTTCGTTTCCATATATTGTCAAAATATAGCGGAAAACATCAAAAATCTAGCCGGGAAACGATAGGCTAACAAATTTCATTCATTAGACAATCACTGCGCTGTGTTGCCGGCTGTTTTCCTATAAAATTGCACTGGTTCCACATTTAGACACTTTTTACTCTTTTTATTGAAAAATACTTTCTTTCTAAAGAATGAAATGGTTTTTCAAAAGGAATTGACCGAAACAAAATATCTGCGACGTTACCAAAGGGTACATCAGGCTGAACTTGTAAATTATTTAATAGGCGTAAAATAATTTCCCTCCATAAGTTAACCGTTTTTCAAAATCCTACAGTTTGCAGCAATAAGGATAGTGTTGCTTTAGAGCTTCTGCTATCCAGCTGTGTTTCTTCGAAAAAGAATAACTTTGGATAGACAAGAATTTTGAGGCGGTAGCTCTTTGGATTTCATGAAACCAATGTAAAATTTAAAAAGAGCTAATCATGATACTCTTTGAGAATAACTTGCAGAATCTTCATCAACTCCCATTCATATCAGCAGAGAGTCCCCGTTGTCTCTACTGGACAGAAATATTTTTTAATAGGCTTGAAAAAAAATTATTAGAAAATACCGTCCATTAAGTTGGACAAAATGTAATGAACTTTAATGCCAGTTAAGCAAAATCGGGATACTAATCATAAGCCTAGTTTAGTTTAGTTCAAGTTAGTCAGGTTAGTTTCTTGTTATTTTGGTTTTTAGACCAACATAGCTTGGGGAACGATATGTTTATATTTGGTATCCCGATTATGCTATAGTACTGGAATGTTCACGGTTAATTGCAATTTAAGTAGTTATCAATCCCTTTGAAATTTAAAACTTACCTCAACGTGACAACGTCACAAATAAATCACGCGTTTCCCTCTAAATCATTGACACGTCGAAAAATAAGACAAAAGGACATATTTTTCCGTGGTTATTTATGTAAATTTTGTTAAACATTTTTTTAAATATTTGTGTTGTATTTGCGAATTTTACTAGACGTGACAACATTTAAAGGTCCAGAACGGAATAACCGAATTATATGTGTGAAAGTGTTTTTTTTTTTGGAACACCATGTGAGACCACAAAAAAACTTCGGATTCATATTTTATGACCCGAAAATAAGCAGTATGCAAAAAATCAACGAAAATTTCGGTGTTTCCGCTATTCCGGATAATTACCAAAATTTCTTTAAACTTCCTTCGAAAAAATCATCTAGTTTGTTATATGAAATATGTATTCAATTTAATGACAACCACAATGCCAATACCAAGTGTTTATGTCCAGAAATTTCCATGTCAAAATTTACCGGATCGAAGAACATTTCGGAGGGTTGATTGTAACTTAAGAGAAAAAAATAGGGGAAGCGTAACAAAAACTTTAACGAAAAAACATCTTTTTGATAAAATCGTAATGTTTAGAAAGGGCTTTTTGTACTTCAATACATTTTCTTATCTTACGGATTTTCTCTGGATGAATAATATTCTAGGATCATTATGAATCAAATTACAGCAACTCTTTCCTGGTGTTTACTGGCGTTGATTGAACAAATCCTTTAAGATTCCCCTAAAAAAATAAACCTAGCGAATTTAAATCAGAAAATGTCATAAAACAGGTCTACCAGTACCTATCCAAGGATTACCAAAAGAATATGTTAAATGGTGACTCACTGAATTATCAAAATGCGCATAAACAACTTCTAACCTCTTCCTTCCAAGTGTATATCTTCTAAAATATTAACTTAATTTTATTGCAAAAATTGTGAATAAAG
This sequence comes from Diaprepes abbreviatus, assembly GCA_034092305.1. Taxonomy (NCBI): domain Eukaryota; kingdom Metazoa; phylum Arthropoda; class Insecta; order Coleoptera; family Curculionidae; genus Diaprepes; species Diaprepes abbreviatus. The sequence continues at coordinate 1,476,611 of JASJET010000161.1, read as the reverse complement.
TACACCAGTTAATATTTCTTCCAAAACGAAAGACTCATTCCAATAATTACCACAAACGTTAAACATATACCTTTGTTGTTGTCTAATCCATATTACTGCACGGGAGTTTTCTTTATACCAAAGTAAATTATGAGAATTTATAACAACGTCTCTTGTGAAGCCAGTCGTTTCTTTTATGAACAGCAAATAGACTAATGTTGTTTTTAAAAGAAACGAAGCGGGCTGCGGTTTGTCAAATGTATTAGCGTGAATAGTACAGTGGTTCAGTTACGACGTCGAGGTCTTGTATTAGTCTCACGTTGTGTGTGCATCTAATAGTTTGTATTTTAATTATATTTTATTATAACTATGGAGGATGTAACAAGTAGTAGATAAATACAGTAGGCACCAGAACGCAAATTAAAAAAAATAATGATAAAGGCCATTGTAATAAAAATGGCCAAACTAAAGAACGAAGAAAATATTAACAATAAAGAAAAATTTATAGAAAATCACAGTATTAGAAGGAACTGCAAATAAATAATAGGTTTTAGGTTAATATTTAATTTTTGTTTATTCGAAAATACTTTTATAGTTGTAAACAATTCAAAAGTAACTAAAATATTAGCAGGGAAGGCAGAATTCGAACAGTTTGATAATATGAATAATAAACACGTACAAGACGCTCACTTGTCTGGATTAATAAGAAATAAGGCGACGTCGTTTGAGAGTTAGAAGTGGGGAAGCTGCAAAACCACATTCTGCAAGATATGGTTTTAAAATAAGATTTGAAGGCAAGGAAATAGGAGTTTGTAAAGCGATATTTTTAGACATTCACAGTATAACTGTAGAAGGACAAGCAAAGGTCAGTTGATTATTCAGACACCTTAGTTAATTTAATTAAAGATCACTTTAAGATCTTCAAACCAAGGCAGTCTCATTACTCACTGCGTAAAAATCTTCTTCGATTTTATCTGTCGGAAGCTTCAATCTTAAAAGACATGCCTTCCATGATTCAATCTGAATACGTGACCAATGTTCCTTATAAAATCTACTGGAAAATATTTAAAACATACTTAAATATAAAATTTGGCTTTCCACGATTAACACATGTGTTCAATGTGACTCATTATAGCAAAAACTTATTTTCCAGAAAATCATCGACTCAGAGGAAACTAGAATAATGATGGAAAGGGAGATTCATTTGAAAATGACCGAAGCAATTGTATAGGCAGATCCTACTTCTCCCTCATATTCCATCTAATCCAGCTTTTTATCCACGTCAGTTTTGATACAGCGTTTTTGGTATTCACAATCTTGTATCAGATGAGGTATTTAATTATACATACAATTAAGAGCAAGCAAAAAAAGGCTCTAACGATATGTGTTCCATATTGCTACATTTTTTTAGCTGTAACATCTTTATAACGCGAAATTTTGTACTGATTTGTGATGAATGCACTGAGCATAACAAAAATGACATAGTATTGCAATTTCTATTTATTTTTCATGTACTTAAAATTTTTGAGATGATTACGTAAATGTTTTCTATTCGGGGTCATTTGATTTTAACCAAACCATCAAGATTTTGCACCAATCAAAAGAAAGGAAGGTCATGTAGAAAGAGTAAATACACCTGAGGAGTGGAATAATGTAATACTGTAAAATTTTCATTTTTCAAAATGGACCACTCAAAGATATATGACATGAATTTAACCACCAATCAATATTTTTTGAAAACAGCTAAACCACTGATTTCCCTAAAACAGGTTCGCATAATTGAAATTAGCATATATTCTGCTGTACGTAAGTTAAGAGATATCTACAGTGGTCAGTGGAGAACCTCTATTGTCAGAAGTAAACCAAAAATAACTGGCTTTATAGAACTGACACCAGTTTATTTGTAAGCTGTGCCAATATCATCTGCCAAATTAAAAATATAAGGATTATGATTATCTTTATAAAATAAGAAGATCTTGGATTTTTCTTTTAAACATAACAAATATTTAGTCTAGTTAGTTATTTTAGTTAGTTAGTTATTTAATTTTTTTGTTGAGATCTTATGCATCACACTACAATATAAATGTTTGTTAAGAAATGTTACAAAACTGGATAGTGCGTTTATTCCATTTTCTGAACTAAATAAATTTTAGACTTAGATTGTTTTTAAAATAAACGCCTAAATTATTCTTGGAGAGTTTCATGAAAACCTATTTTGTTGTGCCCAATGAGCTACGAGCTTGCTTACGCTGTTATAGGGATTATCGGTAACATGTATTCTTCTAACTCAGGATTTCTTTATATGCAAATAAATTGTTTTTCTTGAAAATGGTTAATTTTATTGTATTATATTGAACCTGCACCGCATCGAGGTAATTAGTCACTATTCCAGTTACATGCGATCGAGCATTATAAAGCATTAATACCAATAAATGTGGTCGATATGCGACAAAAGTGGATCTAGCAGAAGCTCCTTCTGCGAATTCTCCTTTATCGCTTCAATCGTCTCAAAATACTTTCCGTGAAGTAGTAACTTGAGGGGTGGGAATAAGAAAAACCCACAAAGACCCATGTCGGGTGAATACGGAGTTTGCAGAACGGTATAATCGTTGTTTTTGTCAAATAGTCACGTACAAGATGAGATATGTGAGCCGGTGCGTTGTCATGGTGAAGAATCCACGAGTTGTTTCTCCACAATTGTGGCTCTTGCGCCAAACATCTTCTCTCAAACGCTTTAATACGCTCACATATATCTTATTTACTGTCTAGCCTGGCGGAAGAAATTCTATGTACTACAAAAAGGCCAACAAAATCTTGATTTTGGATCGACTCTGTCGTGATTTTTTGGGTTTTGGTTCGTCTGAGAAGCGCCATTCCTCTAATTGTTGATTAATTTCGATATTATATTCATAAACCCATGTCTCGTCACTGATGGTGATGCTGTGAATAACATTTTGGTACAAAGAAAGCCTTTCTTTAGCGACATCAATCCGATTCTGTTTCTGCAACAAATTCAGCGCTCTCGGCACAAGCCGCACTTCAATTTGTCTTATACCCAAAACATCGTGCATAACGCTCTGCACCAATTCGAATGAGACACCAAGATCAGCTGCTATCTCCCTGATGCTCGCACGATGATCTGCGAGGGCAATTTTCTTAACGTTTTCGATGTGTCTGTCAGTCACACTGGTGGATGGACGACCGAGACGAGGCAAATCTTCAACCATAGCACGGTCCGCTTTAAACTCTTTATACCATTCATACGCTTGTGTTTTTGACACTGTCGAATTTCCGCAGGCTACGGTTGACATTTTTAATGCTTCCACACATCCTATTTTATTAGAAACACAAAATTGCAGAAAAACTCTTTGCTCAACTAAATTCAACATTGCAAAAATCGCCGAACACAACAATCATTGACTTGTTTATAAAGTTATCATGCACAAACTCCCGATAGATGGCACTTAAGCAGATATTTGAGCTACTAAATGACAGATGTACCAACCCAGAAAAAAAAAGATTTTGACAATATCTCAAGCATGGTTTGTTTGAATGGGAAAATTTGGCTACTTTTTAATCAGAAGGTATGCCTATACCCTTGTCGAGTCATGGCTACAAAATTCCATGATCTAACCTTCGAAATACTTCCGGATGCACCGTATTCACTAGATTTGGCTCGTAGCAAATCACTTTTCTTAGAAAACATGAAAAATTGCTCACATAACGAAGATTTACATCAAATGATAAGATCAAAGCCGAAACAACAACTTATTCTGTAATGTTGCATGAATCGCTTTATACTGACTATATTAAGAAGTTGGAAAGCAGTTGGTCTAAATGTAGAACTTATAACAATATAACGAGCAAAACATAACTAGCCAACTAGAAGGTATAATTTCCATGTCACATGATCACATTATTATTACGTCTCTCAAAGATTGATAAAGTTCTATAATTTTTAAAAAATAACTATTTTTAGAGCATTCATCCTGTATTTGACCTATCTGAAACAGGCATTATATAACAAAAGAAATCATTATATTCCAAACTCATTAACTCCAGCACTTAATAAATCCCATAATGAACATCCGATACAAAAAAGCAAATTGAACCTCTTTATAAACAGAATATCCCTTCCAAAGTTATTAATCAAAGACGAGGGTTCTCTTTGAAAAAAAGTAATAAAAAATAAAAGAAGGGGTCTTAGTGTCCAATTAAAAAGTAATTAATGATTAATAAATGTTACTGAATAATTTGTTGACACTTCTAACTTTTTGTTCTTATTAAGGTTATTAAAAGATTCAAGGAGTTAAGTACAATATTATCCTTGAGCAGAATTTTTTTGCTGTAAAACTTTTAAAGATATTAAGTTTTTAAAATAGATTTTTCCTAATTATTAATTTAGGAAAAATCTTAACACTTGAAATTAAGGAAGTAATTTAACAACATATAATTTTTTTTTGATTTTTTCAAAATTCGACTTTGCCGTCAGTCTGTGCTTCACTGGTACACCGTCTCATTCATAAAAAGCAATTTACAATATTGTCAATGATTAGATATATTTTTATCGATTTAAATGCAAGGTTGCAGCAGCCTAGTGAAGTTTTACTGAAAGGTTTGATCATTACAACGTTCCCTTTGTAAACTTAAACAAATATAATAAACCAAGGGATAAAAAGAAACTTGTTCCCGTAGTTTAGCGCAACACTGCATTTACATCATTCCTTGCCGTTTACTACTTATACTAAAAACTGCCTTTTATCAATGACCGAGTTTTAATACTTAGCGCTTCCAATCCTCCCATAACAATGAGCCGTCTTAGTATGTTTCTTCAATGGTAGTAATTAAAATGGACTAGTCACGTGATACATTATCTAAAAAAATCGCTGGGAATAAGTTTCTTATTTTTTGAATTTTTTTCTATACATTTTCCGCCTTATAAAGAAGTTTTGACTTTCTTTAAGTTGAATCACTGTAATAGTGGAATTTAATCAGCGCATTATGTACAGTAATAATTTGTGTTTGTTTTTAATTGTTGGCTTGAAATATAGCTTAGTCCGCGTTGAAAGCTTGGTATACGAATCAAAGTAGATACTATTAAAAAAGGTACCAATTGCCTAATGAGCATACGTTTCATTAAGAGGTATGAAAATTGGTACGAAAAGTTGCTTCTCCAAGTAAGTCTCTTCTCCTCCTATATGAAAAAAAACTTTTTTTTAACATTATTAAATTGAAAATTAGAAAAAAAATAATGTTTGAGTTACTTTCTGCTATTCATTAAAAAATAGTTTTAGTTTTCGGATTTTATTATATTTGGACAATGGTAAAAACTTAAAAGTTGAATTTAGAATTTTATATATACCTTGAATATTGATGCTAATTATTTTTCTTTCATGCCCCAACTTTGCAAAAACAACGTTTGATGAAAAATACCAAATAACGAAAGCTCCCACCCGCTTTTCGTCAACGTTCTATAACTTTAGATAATTATTTCTAGTCTGTCTGGTACAAATTTACCTTTATTAACAGGATTTCTTAGCAACATGCTAGCAAATATTATTGTTCTAAATAATCTTGACGTCAATTTCTAATAACAGTACAATATTCCTGTTTCTTAAGATAGTGTTCATCTAGTATAAGATACTTCGTACCTACTACAAACATAGAAAAATATATAAAATAATGCATAACAAAAATGCACACATCGAATTTCATTGATTAGGATGCCGGTCCAGAAATCTTAGCGACTTTACGAATGAATTTTTATAGAGTTAGCTTAACCTTATTTTGGTTAGACTCTAGTCTGTATAAAATCTGAATAAAAGAAAAAACAAGTGAAAAACATTTTGTCTATTTTTTAATTCTTTATAGAATAAACAAAATGTCTATAATTTTCTTTTTCATTTTGAAGCATGACTGCAGTGGCATACATTGAATATCAATCGAGCTGATACGATGGGAACAAGGTCTTCATATTTGAAGATAGTCGAAGTATTATCTCTTAGATATCCTTCAAGTGCAATTAAAATGATTTCAAATTAAGCTTCTTTATATCAATACTTAATATCAATAAAAGAATTTCGCTCTTTGTGAAGGTTTCAAGTCGTTCCAAAATATATAATGCTATCTTTTAAGTGAGAGTTCACTTAGGGTGTTCTTCTATAAAATATGTCGTTTTGTCAGATATCTCCTCAGTAATCCCGTCACGAAAGTAAAATGATCATTTTTTCTTCTTGCAAAGACGTCCTGAAAGTTTTAAAAAAACTTAAGCCCTTACCTTATGATTTTGATAAATTTCGGTTGGAAGTAAAAATATTTATTTCAACACAAACGATACTTTTACAATTTATTATTTAACTTTTAATATTCCCTTAAAATATTAGTCTTCAAACTAGTATAATAATGACTTACAACTGAACTATAAATGTGTTATTAATTAAAATGGCTAGATATTTATATAAACGTTAATGTAGTGTCAGCGCGGTTCTTATGCAGGGAGGCCCGTTTTGCAACAATGCTGATTCTACTTTTTCGAAATGCAATACTAACAATGGCTTGAAGACAAATTAGTAGTTATCACATAACAACTATTTTGACTTATAACAACTCCATATATATAAAAAAAGTGAATGCGGTGGTAAGTTCGAAGACTTCTTTGGAATGAATCTTCTTTTCCCAGGACGCCAAGTAGTCTCAATCTTGGGGTTTTGTGTGGCCGTGATCCAGGCGAAAATAGCGGGTTGTCATTTTCTGTGAGCCTGGGCAACTTTTTCTAGCGATATTTACAAAAAATGTAGAAGACAATGAAGGCAGATACCAGAATAATTTTGAGAATTGTAAACCAGGACATGTTGGCTCATTTCCTTTGAATATTGATCCAATTTCAGTTGGGGCACGCTGAGGTCGTTCATATCAATCGTGTTAAGCTTGAAAGAGGTGAAATTGGGTATATGGTCCTTCAACGACATTGTTTCGTAGCAAACAAATAGAATTTTGACTGGGTGATTTTGTAAGTCATATTTTGGTATCACATACTTTCATAGGACTTGGGTTCTTCCAATGAAGGCGTGGTATGCTGGCTGAACGTTTAGTACTGAGTTTGCCTTCACATTTTGTCGCCACTGATAATGCATCCAAAACTATCATCTTGCACGTTATATTTCTCAGCAGCAAGAATTAATTTGGCAGATTTATGGTAGATGGGTTTTGGGCTTCAACAGTTGCACTTTACACATAGATTTGCTTTTGATAATATGTGGTAGAACCTCTGAACAGATCTTCTTGTATTGATTTAAGAACTTGCATATATCCAAATTTCGAAGAGATGCATACAATATTGAATCGTCATCTCTCGCGATATATTTCTGCGTTACAGAAATAATATGATAAAGTTCTGTTAGATAAAAGAGTATAGGTATAGTGTTTAAGTGATAGAGAGTGTAAGATTCAGGTCCTACAAATGGTATTTTAAGAACAGAGATTAGTTTTTAGTCGGACTGGTATACCTTTAATTCGACTATATTAATCTATTGTGCTATGCTTGAAAAATAGACAAGCAAGGAGAGATTATCTTTCTTTAGTGATTGAGAGATTTGCCGTAAAAATTGTGCCAAATCTGTCGGAGTAATTATTAAGCTAAATTTAGACGCGTAACATAAATATCCTTTAAAATATCATTACGGAAGTTTTTAATAGATATAATTTTTTATTAGTGACACAATATTCTAAGGTTCTCATTTGAGCGTTGTAGACAGTAGGTCATCAAATATATCTAAAAGTGAGTGATTAATTTCGTTCTGGTTTTCATTAAAGGTTTTGCTTCCTAAAAAAGAGCTATGTCTTTTATCTTATAATATTCTATTGATACATTCACTGAAGTATTCTCCGTACAGAGCACCGCGGTTTCCAGACGGTACCTACTCGGTTGCATACTCCTCGTTTTCCTCTATACATGTAATTTTATGTATCGGCCTTCTTTATATTTTCGATTCATAGAGTTTGTAGTCCTTTTTAAGAGATATTATTTGGGGTGACTCTGCATACATAAAGGCATTTATGAGTTTGTTGAAGATGTTATCGTTATTCACGATACTTTCTCTAATATGCGTAAGTTCTTTGTATACAAGAAGTAACCATTTATCAGCTGATATTTTCAAGTTTTCTTCTTCGTGTAATAAAGTTCCTAGGGTGTTTTCAGTGGATGAAAGTGTAACTTGGGCAAGCGCAACCGAGATTGCCCGCAATATCTGTAAACAAGAAAACAAAACCAATAATATTAGGATTTTAACTTATTGAAGTTTACTTTTGTATTTTGTTTGATTCGAGGATTAAAGAGAATGGTGGAATTTTGTAAAATTCCTTTTATTTCGAAAATATTCTTTAAAGTATACTTTATCACTGATTTTATAGACATGAATTTTAGTAGATATTTCTTGGTAAAATCTAACTCTCGCCTTTTCATTTTGGGTTTGTGTGCTTTGTCTAGCGAGTGTCATAATGTTCCATTTGGTTGTTTAAGTTTCTTAAATATTTAGAAATTAATTATTGTTGATTGTATACAGTCTTCTAAGGTTTGCTTTGTGTCAAATAGTAATGCATAGGGCATAAATACGTACGTGTGTTTTGTTTTGAGTGTTGTAACATATGGTAGCATGGGGCAACAGGGCGAACGGGTGTTTTTAGAAGTTTTCGGTGATATTAGCTCTAATAATTGGGTTGCAAAAAACCATTCAACTGTATCATGTAATTGTGGGTGGCATAACTTGAAAACTGTAATTTAATATCAAAAAGTTTGCATAGGTCTTTTACGAAGGTGTTATAGTGCTGAAAGAATACCAGCAAGGTACCTACAAGGGTATTAACTTTCTTGACATTTAATGGATTTCTTTCATAAGTTACTCTCGGTACGAGCACAATTCTTTCTGGGTATCTCTAAATATCATTATTTATTCATTCAAAAGGGGTCTTAGGTGCTTCCGTTATTACGAAAGTGTTATTTAAATATTTCATGCAGACTTTTTTCTTTTTGGAATGTCTCGCAATTTTTTATTAATTTTTCGACATCTTTAGCTAAATTTGGTCAGTTGTATTTTTGTTCTATACGCCCAACTGTTGCGTCAGCGAAAATAAATGAAAAGGTCTCGAGAATAGGTAGTTCTAAATTATATACTATACCGCCAGCCTTTTCAGGTTGGAATTCGTCTTGGTTATTAAATAAGATATAAAACAAATGTTCCATGACAGATTCGGGATCTAAGAGTAGAAAAACAATAAAAAGTATATACGATCATTGATTGTTTTGCTGAAAGATATACTTACTTTATTGTCATCGAACTTAAGATTTTCCGAGAAGATATCATCTATTATTTTATAGAGACTGTCTCCAAATTTGTTTTGCTAGAAAGGATACTATGTTTTATTTATAATAATTATTTTATATAGAAGTTAGGAAATTCGACTTTAGTAGTCTATTAGATACTTAATAGTGATTGGATAAATCTATTATATGACTGTTTCGTCGTCTACTATGTAATTCGTTTTGAAGTTTATTTTTTTGTTCGTGGCGTAATTTGAAATTTTTGTTTAGAAACGATTAATACCTATTCTAGATAGAGCATTCGCGTTTTTGTCCATTTTCTTAATTTTTGCTCGATTTTATAGTCGTATTTCTCAAATTTGAGGCGCCACCAAGTCAGGCTATTACTGGAGTCTTTATTAGAAAGTGGCCAGTTGGGAAGCCTATGGTCGACTATAAGGGTTAATTTTTTCCAAACAAATAGGGATAGAATTGCTTTACTGTTAAGACAATAGCTACCAGTTCTCTTTCAATGGTGGGATATTTAGTTTCTGCTTTATAAAGGGCTTTTCACGTAAAGGCTATCGGGAGATCTCTATTTACAGGTCCTTGAGAGAGAATTCCACCTATAGCAAATGCACTTGTATCTGTGACGAGGAGAAAGGTTCTTCAAAATTGGGGTAGGTAGGAACAAAATCTGAGATAGGAAGATTTTTATGTAAATTTGCATTCAGCATCGAATAATAACAGGGCGTCTTTATTTAAAGTTTTAATTAGGAGTTTTGATGTTTTGACGAAGAATAAATCACCTTTAATAACTTATTTTTTCTAAGAATGATTCAATTTCCTTAGGGATTTTTGATACATTTGAATTTGGAAGAGTTGGATTTGAGTCCATCTTTGGTTAGTATATAATCAAGATTCTTTTTTAAGAAACTTGCACTTGTTAGATTTCAAAAACGTTTGAATACTTCGTTAGGTCGTTCAGTGTTTTAATGTATTGTGGGAAACTAAACAATTATATAAACTATGTAAACTAGATTTTTTTATTCTAAACACCAATGAATAAGTTATTCATGCTTCTTTAGGAGGTGGTGCATTTTCAAGCCGAATTGCATACAAATTAAATTGTAATGATCATTTTCAATTTAGAGGGCTGTCTTTGATATATCTTAAGAAGTGTATTATATCTGATAAAACCCTGGCGTAACATCAAGCGTCGTAAAATATTGCCATTTATCAAATAGATCTGAGATGTTAAGAAAAAGGTATAGATCACCAACACTGACATCGTTTAATTTTCGTTAATCTATAACATTGCGTTATTCCTGTTTTTCAGAACTACCTGATTTTTTTGGTACCACCAAAAGACATTTCATTAGCATTAGTAACAGTTGTTTGATTCAAGTCGTCTAAATTAAGATTTTGGATTATTTTCTGGAGTGATGTGAGAAGATCTGTCTGTGATCGTATTGTCGGGCAGTTTGTTGAACTGCGGGATGCAAGAAAATTTGGGTAGTCCTTAAAGTCGATTAGTGGTTTACAATCAATTCTAGTCACAATTTTGGGTGCTCAGATCATATTCGAGGCATTCATAGCTATCTTCTCTTTAATATTTATAATAGTTGTAATTTTTATTACAGTTTAGATTATCTGGATTAATGCGTTCTTTTTTGGTTTAGAGAATGGTAAAAGTTACGTTGGACAATTTTGTACTTTAAAAATACAAAACGTAACTATTAATACTGTATTTAAAAAACTGGAAGCAGAAGTATTAACTGTTGTTCTCAGAATTAGTTATCATGAGCAACTTTAATCATTTAAGCACAAATTATACTTTTAAAATTCTACATTTTACTTTTAATATTACCTTTTAATGTTAGTTGCCTAACTAGTATAATGATTACTTACATCAGAAGTTTATAATGTCAGGGCGGTAAGACATACTTCGCCATAAGTTTGTCGAAAGTACTTGAGGGAGACAGAGTATATTTCTTAGAGAATATCTATCGACTTTGCATTGAGGACTTCAGGAAAAAAAGAAGCATTTTAAATAATCCTCGTTCAAGGTATTTTTGAGTGTTTTATCACACATGCGCTGAAATTTTAATATGTAATATTATTCGAAATATACATTCTTGTCTGTTTATTCAACAATTAATAGAAGGGCCATTATCGGTGATGGGCTTCAGAGAAGGAGCTGATTTTTTAAATGATAACAGAGCTGTTTGTTTCACAAATTAGTCTCTTACTGGCTAAAACAAAAAAGGCAAAATGAACTATATATTTCCTTGGAAAATTGAGATATGGGTACTGCTTGGCACTGCTTGCTCTTCTCAAAAGGTAAAATTATTAATGTCGCTCTCCGCTTTGGATTCAGTTAGAATTTTCGTTATAAATTAAAAGACTATTGGTAAGACAATTTTTACTTAATTATGCTTTTCTTTCAAAAATCAACACTACGCATATTATTTTAGATAATTTAAAAAACGTTATGATTTAATTAAATAATAATTATATTTCGTGTGCTAGAGAGTAAACAAAAATTATGTCAAGTACTTATTAGCGTTATGCGCGTCATAGCTAATTTAGCTTGAGTTTTGCCATTATTCCTTGTTTAAGAACCACAGTAATACATTACGGTTGTGATTTAATCATCAAAGTGTCACATCTTATTTCTCAACATAAATTAAATAATTTTCTGGAGAACCTAAATTAGGTGAACAAACAAGAAGAACTTCATAGCTCGAGTTTTTATTAATAGAACCGATAAGCTGCGACCCACAAGGGTGTTGCTTTGGCATTTTTGGGGGCTTGCTGGTGATCAATTTTAAAAAGCAAAATTTGATTTAAATTTTAAAGGTGTAGGGTAATATGTTAATAATCTATTTATGCTTGGCAACACGCAAAATATGAGGCATAATCAGCAGACGATCAGCGTACACATCTCCCGCTATGCCTGATAAAATACGAATAGGGCAAGTTAGCCAGGTAGTTAGTAGCGATCGCGACATACTGTAGCTTTTCATTAAGGTAATTCTAGGAGGAGCGAGTGAGATGAAAATGCGTACTATATCCTTGTCCAACAAGACAATTCAGAGACGCATCTCAGATATGCCCAAAGAAAGGCATCTCTGTCTTATTCTTTCAAATTTACGAGTCCGCTGATGTTAGTCCATGTTAACCGTTACTCGTTGTCGTGAAATATATTCATTTCAAGGATACCAAACAAGAGTTTCTGGTTTGTAGATTACTAAAATCCTTTACGAAAGGTGAATAAGTCATGGTGATGATAAGTTCACTCTTGGAAAGTAATGATTTACAATGGACAGACTTGTGTGATGTGTTACCAATGAAGCTCCAGCTATGCTGGGATTGAGGTCAGGGTTTCAGTTAAAAGTTAAATAGCTTACCTCCAAGAAAAGAAAGTACCTTGCATGAAATGCTTCACTCTTTAGTGAAAATAGTGAACTGCATAAAATCTAGTGATCTCAATACTCGTCTGAGTATGAGTCTCAAAACTTCAACTTTGATCAGGCAGTTCTTTTTGTCTATACTACTGTTCGTTAATTGTCAAAAGAAAATATTATTGGCCGAGTCACAGGATTGCAAAATGAAATAAAATATTTCCTAGAAATGAAAAAAGGACGTGACTTTATGCCACACTTTAATGATGATACCCCAAAGTTTAGCTGGTGCCTGAAAGTAAATCTTGGAAAGTTTGTCATGTTTGAATACCTCTGCAACAAGACTGTTGAATCGGAGATTGAAATCTAAAAGAGGAAATTAATGCCCTTGAAACTGAAATTCAACGTTATTTTTCGGTGTTTTATGAACAAGAAACTGCATTAGTACAAAACTTATTTCATTTTTATCTTTGAATGTTCCTGACATTCTCGATAAAGGATAGGATGAATCTTCAGAACTGTGAGATAACTCCCCTGCACGTGATATATTTCAAGAAAAATCGTTACCACAATTTTGGTGTGCTATGCGGTATTCGTATCCTGAAGTTTCCATGATTTTTTTTATTATTAGTGCAGGTTATTACTACATGCTTTTGCGAAAGTAGATTTTCTACTCTTCTGCAGATGAAGACAAAATCCAGAATTAAACTGCATGTTAAAGATAACATGAGATTGACCTAGACAGAAACACTATCAAAAATTATAACAGTTGTTAAGCAAATGCAAGCTCAATCGTCCCATTAATTAATTAACACTTAATAAACAAACATTTCCTTACTTTTGTTAATTTTTAAAATATATTTTTTCAAACCCTTTATTTATGTTTTACTGATCCAATATAGCTGGTGAGAAAGAAGGCTTTGCAAACATTAAAAAAAAGTCAAAAAAGGGGCGGCGATATCACAAGAGTACAGTATGGTAAGCGAAAGCAAGTTGTCGAAGGAGGAGGTAGGGATAACGACATTCACGTTCCCAATGCAGGAGTGAGTCTATTTTTCTGAATTCTACGCTCTTGTGGTGAGGGCGATTGCAAAATATGCCAAGCGAAAGCGAGTTGTCTATAGAGAGATTGGAGTTGCAGCGACATTCACGTTGCTAATGCAGCAGGCAGGGGCGAGACTACTTTTATAAATTGGAAGCTCTTGGGAGAAGGCCACCTCCCCTACCGGTCCCCTTTGGATCCGAGCCAACATGGCCTCACGGGATTTTTAAGCATTGACGGTGAATTTTTTTTAATACTGTTATGTAAATCGGTTATTTGAATGTTTCGGTATAAAAAATTACCCGAATTATAAAGGTTATATGAATTCTTCCAAAATTAGCTTCAAAATGGGTATATACAACGGTTACAGCTCTATTGCTCTGGGTCTTCCTGCTGTGTGTTGTTTGCTATGGCGTCATATTATAAATAAGCGACACCAAAGTTTAGGCTTAAGGGGGGATTTATGAAGAGTTTGGTTTCGAAATAGAGAGAATAAATTTGCAACAGCTAGAGGTGATGGCGTTTTAAGGCAATATCTAGCGAGGTTTATAACTGATGTATTGAGAAGTCTTCTCTGGGCTATTTTTTCCAGTGCTTCATCAATATTTGAATACAGGGATTTTACATCGAAACTTGCCATAATGATATCTATTGTTTGAGGGAGTGTTAAATTATTATTAAGTCTCTTGAGTTTGGAGATTCTTATATTAAACTTGCGTGTATATATATATATATATATATATATATATATATATATATATATATATATATATATATATATATATATTTATATATAATGTCGAATATTCTCACGGGTGTGATGTGTAATCGAAGTTTTTCGGGCATTCCGTGTATGTGCTAAGTACCTCTGTAAGGCAGCTGACGTTTCGGTGAAATCTCATTCACCATTTTCTAAGCTCATTGTAGGGCGTCTACAAGCGAACTGACGCCTGCGACTCGGGTGCTGTCGGTTCGTTAGTAATGAAACAGATCACAACTCGACAACGAAAACCCACTGGCAACAGGGCCGATGACGCGCAGCCGGTCTCGCAACCTGACTGGCCAGAATCATTCGGAAAAGGACCGCGTCGGACGTATACACGGGACTGAGAGCACCCTAGTTGCAGGCGTCAGTTCGCTCATAGACGCCATACAGTGAGCTTTGAAAATGGCGAATGAGATTTTACCGAAACGTCAGCTGCCTTACAGTCCTGAGAGGGATTCAACACATACACGGGTTGCCCGAAACCTTCGATTATATATATATATATATATATATATATATATATATATATATATATATATATATATATATATATATATATATATATATATATATATATATAAATATGTAGATAAGTTTTTGTCCGTGTAATTTAAAATAAAATAGAATAAAATATTGGCGAAGCGGACGTGAAAATTTGTCAATCTACATGATTCTCGTATTAAAAAGTGCGGAGCACTCCAAAGTATGGAATAACTCCGGGTCCGACAGATGGCGACAGCGCTGTTTCGTCCTAATATGGGACTCGTCAGGCCACCGCAGTCGGTACAAACCATCATCAGCACTTTTTAATACGAGAATCATGTAGATTGACAAATTTTCACGTCTGCTTCGCCAATATTTTATTCTATTTTATATATATATATATATATATATATATATATATATATATATATATATATATATATATATATATATATATATATATATACAATTAGCTCTTAATACTCGAAGCTACAGATTTTTCTGATAAAAAAAACAGGACTAAGAGATTAGTTTAAGATACAATAAAAAATTATTGGGTATTGAAAAAAAATAGTTAAAAACTTTACACATATTTAAGGTAACAATGATTATGGGATTATGGGTGTAGAAAATCTTAATAAAAAATAAAAGCGATCAATGGGCACATACAATTTTTAAGAACGTTCTGTATAAAAAAAAATAGAAAAACTACCCAACTTTCTCTGACTCTTTGAATTTATAATGTAATATAACTTAGTTTTAGTTTAATTGTGAATAAACTGATTCACTTTATGACCAAGATGTTCTTTTAAAGGTTATAAAACATTATAAAAGAGCAATATAAATTTCGATGAGATAAAGTCCCACCCAGTGTGACAATAAAGTTTTCAGTTAATAACTGTTAGAGACGTGAATTTTTTTAGCCTTTTCAAGGTTACTAAAAGGTTTGTTTTGTTTTATAGGTAATGAAATTGCAAACTTCCTTTTCAACTATAAACAATATACATTGCTTCAACTTAGAAATGGATAACAGAAAATATTTTACTTTAATTTTTGTCGTAATTCAAAACCTATAAATATTTCCACCGAGTTATAATCTTTTTTGATCACACTTTCCTATTATTAATTACTGTAACTTTTATATATCTTTTCTTTCAATCAAAATAAACAATTTATTATTTTTTTCACTCTTTTATGTTTTTCCTCTAACAACAAAAAATTACAAGAAAAATATGTATCCTGCGAAACTAATCGAGCAAAACTTGTATTGATGTTTGTTATTTGTGGTTTGCAGCTGGCAACCCGTATATTGGTTTCCAATTGTATAATATATCTCCCCTTATCCACTATTTTGTCTCAAATGGATGCTTATCGTGCCAAAAGCCTTACATGGTATTGCCAAATATAGTTTTCAAAAGAGATTTTATGATATAACTGGGGTTTTCCGAGTTCCATAGTTAAACTACGAAATTATATAGTCTGGCATTATTGTTTATTTATGAGTTTCTAGCTCTTCTCTTGCAATTAAAGTTATACTAAATCTATATAATGATATGTATATAAAAATTAAGACATAGTTGCTTGGTTCTGCATATCCTGAAATCGAGACATAAACAGAAATTAGAAACATCTTATCGTATACAGGGTAAGAATAAAGTACCCGTATTTTAAAAATTAGAGAAAAATTTACCATGAAAGATTACCAAGAAGCAGAAAAAATGAACTTATATGTCCAAATATAAAAACTCAGCTATCTATAAGAGTGTCTCCTAGTTCAAATAGTGTAAAACAAATTTCTCGCATCAAAAATACAAATATGTTCTAAACTAATTTGAACTAACCAGTAATACAATTAGAAATAACATTATAACTATTAAAAAACTATTACTTAATGTGGCCTCTATTTTTTTCGTATACATATAATTGTTCTCCTATTTGTCTCTATATAAAAGTTCCTTAAAAATCAGGGTGGAATATTGTGATAATATTTTCTAATTCAATCTTAAAGATTGTCTAAATTTTGGAAAGACCTTTATAAGATATTGAGAAGAATCATTGAAAATATTTTTAGAGTTGGACCATAGATTTTAGTTTCCGAGATATCGCAATTTTTGTAAATTTTAGTGTGATACACGTTTTTATTGTAGGTAGAGTCAAAGATTATTACAGCAGTAGAAGTATATTGATTCTCTAATGCTCAACCCAGCAATTCTCAAAGGTGACAGGGGAGCACAATATTACTACTTGTAAGAAGATATTGACCTTGTGATTGTGTAGCGAGATCAAAGAAAAAAATTAATACATTAAATTTAATTAGAATTCCAAGAAAACGACGGGTTCGATTACATCTGTTATAGAAAGTCGGATCACAAATAGAGAAAGATTAACAAACGCTAGCTTAATATAAGGACGGCCATAATAAAGTATTGGTTGATTTATTAAACACCATTTACCAGACAGATATAATCATGTAGGAATGGTTAACATCAACATTTTAGTATTGCCCAAGAAACAAAACACAAACGAATTCTTCTTAAAATAATCCAGAACCAAATATCTATAAAACTAGAAGAAGGTATTGGAAAAATACTATTTGAGTTTCGCAGTGTCATTGGAACTCGAGAATCAATAATTGCTCGTAATATCTTAATTGAAAGATGTTGAGA
This sequence comes from Diaprepes abbreviatus, assembly GCA_034092305.1. NCBI lineage: Eukaryota > Metazoa > Arthropoda > Insecta > Coleoptera > Curculionidae > Diaprepes > Diaprepes abbreviatus. The sequence continues at coordinate 1,458,973 of JASJET010000161.1, read as the reverse complement.
TGTTAAAGTTGACGATATATATATATATATATATATATATATATATATATATATATATATATATATATATATATATATATATATAACTCATCTATTTTCAGAAAAAAAAACATAAATAAATCTAAGTGGGAGTCTTTATTACAACTAGAAAGCAAAAAATCGCATAGAAGGAGAATATTTGAAAATATCGATATTGCTAAAGGCGTAAGGCAGGGATGTATATTGCCTTCAATATTATTTAATATTTACTCTAATAAAATATTTCACCACGTTCTTTTAGATATTACGACTGGAGTAGTTAAAGAAAGATTCCATGATTGTTGCAAGTAATGCACAGGAGGTACATATTATGTTGAAAAGAGTTAACACCTGCAGTAAAGGTTGTAACATTAAAATAAACTAGATTAAATCTAAATCCGTGGTTATTAGTAAGGCATTTTTAATGGTAACCAAATACCATGAACTGACTGTAAATCAAGATCATGATCATATCGAGGAAATAAACAAAAGAATGGTGATATCACCAACAACTTTTATGAAAATTAAATCCTTTCTCACTAACTAACCCTTGAGTCTGAAGTGAAATGTTACGTTTTTTAAACCTTATTATATGATGCTTGAGCACTTAAGAAAAAAACATCAAAAATATTGAGTCATTAGAAAAGTGGGCGTGGACGGACAGAATAAGTATTACGAAGGCTAAAAAAGGAAAAGAAATAGTTTTTAGTATGCAAAAAATTAAATCAGTATATTTTGTTCATACTCTGAAATGACTTTGGGCTTGACCTTCAAATTCATTTCAAGGTCAAGTTAATATTTTCAAATAGGATCCCCCATTTTTTATTACACAAGCGAAAAATGGAGAAAATTTCCTATCCAACTATACAAATAACATAGGGGTTGAAATCACATACAGAGGTCATTTGAAGGTCAAGATGTCAAAATTACCAACTGGTAAACTTTAACGAACTTTATTTTTAATGAAAAACGATATCTACACATGTAGGCTAGCCATAAAATTTTTTACAAAAGTTATGTATTTTAGATCCTCACTCAGCTTCAAAGAATCTGAAAAATTTTCAGTCAAGATGAATGGAGAATTTTGTTAATATTACAGGAAACAGTTTTATTCGGTGTAGTTAGCCTAGAAGTTTCTACGAAAATAATTTATTTTGCATCCTTACTCAGCCCTAAATAATCTGAAAAAATTTTTGAGAGCGGAGGATGATAGTATACTACAGCATTTACTTTTATTAACTATTCGAAATTTTGAACCAAGAGTTGAACTAAGGAGGAATTTTAGAACATTTCATTTGGTGAAATGTAAAATTATTTTCCTCGTTTTGCTGCCATTACTTGAACCAATATTTATACCTAGATTGACTAGTATTTTTCAAGTCTTATCTTCATAAATAGATAAAAAAAAAGGAGTATTCCTCACCTCACTCATCATTAAGAGTAAAATATGCTAATTACAGTTCATCCACTAATCGTCTCGACCAGTATTTTTCGCGTCATCTCAATGGTTGCTAGGTTCTTGTCGTGGGTCGTAGACATCGAATTTCGATGATTGAAATTAAGAAAGAGCACTCACAAAGCTATATCTTAAATCATCTCTTTTTGAACAGAAATACTAAAAAAAATTATTGTACTTCAAACCTCCAAGATCCGTAGTTAATATTCCAAGTCATAGTCTGCAAACTTCTCATGGAACGTTTACCTCAAGTACTTAAAAAAACGTAAAAAATTCCATTATTTTGACACTTTAACCTTTAAATGACCTCTGTATATGATTTGACCCCCTATGTTATTTATACGGTTGAATAGGAAATTTTCTCTACTTTCCATTCTGCAATGAAAAATGAGGATTCCATTTGAAAAAAACAACTTGATTTTAATTGACATTGTACTGAGCAGCTTGGTGGCATAGATTGTCCGAACTGTAGATACGGAGATATTTGAATATAGAGGAAGCAATTAACAATGCCTTACCTGATTTTTTTTTTAAATCTATGAGTTGTAGAAGAGTTGAACCACTTATAGGAGATTGGATAGGTGTAATGTTAAAAACAGAATTATAACTACCTCGTCACAAAAGTAAAATAGTTACATTAAGAGGCGACAGGGGATGTCTCAAGGATGAGTGCCTTCTACACTCCTCTGGGGTCGATTGATGGACAACCTCTTAGATGCTATCCAACTATGGAAGGTGGATCTGTAAGCATATACAAACGCATTGGTCATTTTATTAGGAAACAACTATTCAGAAAATATTGACCGTGGTACTTAGATGGTGTGAGAGTATGGAGATGTCGATAAGTTATTAGAAACTAATAATAGTGCCGTTTGCAAAAGAAGGGAAGGAGTGGCCAAATAAAGATCTTTGGATTAAAAAGGCCACCCTCTTGGCTCGGCTGACTATAAGTTTGTTAAGCACAATGTTAACAATCGCTATGGAAGCTCTATTTATTCTTGCTCCTCTTCATATATATATATATATATATATATATATATATATATATATATATATATATATATATACATATATATATATATATATATATATATATATATATATATATATATATATATATATATATATATATATATAGAATATATCATTCTATCTGTAACAAAGGATTGAATGATTAGAAAATGTGGAACTAGTGGACTTAATTAAAACACACGATGTCCTTGATATGCCCTTATATCTAAAACATGGACGATATCTCAGCTCTAGTCTTTACTATATCCAAGCAGAAAGGAATGTGAATTTAATAAAAAACATACTTCTGTCTGTTTATGTATGGATCGAGAAAAAGAGAAGATGTAGGAGAATTGTATGTGGAAAGGCTAGAACAACAAACTAACGGACACAAAACTATAGAAATATGCTTAAATGGTCAAGCAGCACTTCAAGCACTTCAATCAAAAATCAAACATTTGTACGTCCAACATTGTATAAAATTGTCAGAAGGCACTAAACAGATCGGGACAACACAAAAAAACTCTCATATGAATATGTGGACAGAGAAAAATCAATGTGCAGATTTACATGCAAAGAGACACATAATTTATCTTTTTTTGCACCAGAATCGGTATACAGTACTACTAAACATGTCATATCAACCTGGAAAGAGGCAAAGACAGGTCAATTCTGACTTTCTCTATCAGACAAGATATATGTTAATTAGCACGTGGTCTGTAGAGCGGAAAATTCAAAAAAACTTATTAGAATTGAACATACATAAGTTCCGAACCATAACAGGTCTATACATCGGACTGTGTAAACTAAAACATTACATGCAGATGACTGGATTAGCAGAAGATGCGATATGCCGCTTGTGCATAGAAGCTGACGAGACGGTAGACCACTTTCTCTGAAATTATCCTGTGGCTTTAAGAAAAATACACACTAATACCAGGGAATCTGAACAACTCTTCTGCAAATACAATACTCAACTTAGAGGTATCTAACTTAAGCTTTAACTTGTTTGTGTTATGTATAGTAAATTCTTGTAGGCAATAAACAAAAAGTTTTAAGATCATTATAGATCTAATGATGCTGGTTGCAGTTGCAGTATTTGTATGGATATAAGAGTGATGAGACTCAATCTTCGATGCTTAGGCTTCGTTGAGATTAATAAATCCCATCCTGATCCCAAGTTATTTGAGGCAAATCAAAGCAACCTCGTTACTTAACCTTTGCCTGACTGCTTCGGGTGATATTACTTTACCCCCGACATGTCGCTGTCTCGATCCGTTAAGTTAAGCTAGGCATTCTCTGAAGACATAATCAATAGTTTCAGGCACCATCTGCATACCATGTCATTCACAACGCCAATCCTATGAAGATGGCCTCCTGTCAATAGTTCAATACGATTCGCAGTTCCTTCCTCTTCAAGAAAAGAAGCTACCTAATGAATTACACATTGGGTCCAGTTATATGTTAATTTGCACATCTGATTCCAGATGCTTTTCTCCTGCATTTAGTAAATTTTCTTTCCAGCAAGAATTTCAGTTCTTTCTTACCAACAATAATTGGAAGATATATTGCGTTGGAGGCCGTATGGTTCTGCCACGGACCCTATTTTTGCGATGACCCGTTTTCCCATTTTCGTGCATTTTTGGAACCCACATGAGTCTAATTGTGCACCAGTTCTTTGTTAGATTATCAAGTACCTATTTGCACTCAGACGCCAGTCGTGAAGCTACTACATTGGATTCAAGAGCCAATATTACAGCCTACTGTCTAAGCATATGTTAGTGGTCCTATTTTTTTTTATGTTTTTTATATCGACATGGCCATATAGCATAAATTTCCGCTTGACAGGCTGTTGCGTACTATTCCAGCGAGCAGAACTTTCCGAGTCACGTGCTCCTACCTTCATATCCTGCTCTTTCATTTAGTTTAGATCCCTCTGTAAACGTCCAGGATTAATTTCTTGGAGGAGTTATCTTTTCCTCCAATCCTCTCAGCTGGGTAAAAGTACCTTAAGAGAGCAGTTGGTTTAATAACTGGCGCCATGAGGTTTGTTTACAATATTAGGAAACTCATAAAAGATCTTGTAGTTCAGGCTGCTTTAGAGAGACGAGAAAGCAGTTCTTGCTCTAAGATATCCTAGGTAACTGCAGCGGTAAATTACTTTTAGGATTTTCTACGAATAAGTGGAGAGGAGTTATGTCGTGAGCCCAGAATTACTCCCAGGTATTTAATAGTTCCCTTATATTGATAGTTCCTTCCCGACGGAATAATTGTGCTTGCATTATTGATCCCTCCAGATCCCGAACCTCACGACCAGAACATAGGATGCTCAGATCGTCGTCGTAGACCTGTGTATGTAAACAGCACTTTAACAGGCTATCTACTATGAAGCTCCACAGTAAGAGTGATAAGTTGCCCTTCTGCAGAAGCTATTACCTGACATTGGTTTAACAGTTATATTGTTAAGCTCAGCTGACCACTTTTGGTTCAGAGTCTCGTTGTTGTAGAACATTGCATATCGAATCGTGAGATGGGTTTTTAAATATCACTGGTTGTCGAAAAAAGTGCCTAGAGCAGATCGTCCATTCAACAACTTTTTTTGACTCTTGTAACGAGTCGATCTAGCGCCATATCTGTGAAATTTCCTGCTTGTTGGAGGGATGTAAAGGACTATGTTTTAGTACTCCCTTTCTTATATATCGATCCACCTACCTTTAGCAAGAAACTAGTTAGCTGAGGTCGAAATGATTTAGCATTTGCGTAGTCTGTTCGGCCTACCTTAATTAAGACTACTTCTGTCTCTCTACACACCACTGGCGTGTGTCCTAGGTTCAGGAAAAAGCGGAATAATCTTACCGGATGGTTTGTTTTAATATCAGATGGATTTTTTGGTAAGACTCCTTAGCAGATGGCTTCAAGGGAGCCAAGGCTTCTATTGGCCATTTTAGCCTCTCATATGTGACTATTAATAGTAGACGAAGTTCAAATATTTCGACTATAGTAATCTTCAGATGAAAACTGATTAACTTTCTTGGTTACGAAATTATTTGTATTAAAATTAGAACAGGAAGGAGTGATCGAGATGAATGCCGCCAAGCATAAAATGAAATTTTTGGAAAATGCCTAATTTGGTCTCAGTGTTGTTCACGAAACTAATGTTTACCTCAATACAACTGGAATTTTGTTCGAAACATTGGGCTTATTAATAATAGAGATCAAAGTATTCTGAATTACGTTTACTTTTAAAGTTAAGGGTTATCTTCATGATGCCACCTCTCAGATAATTTGTTATTATAATTACAACTAAACAATATAAAACTTCAATTGTCAACCACAACATTTAATTCGTAGTTTTCGTGTCAACAAAATAATATATTTCCATATGTTAATATCTTAAAAACTATTGAATTTTAACAGATTAGGTTTAATGTAAAATTTTTCTACGATAGGAAATACAATAATAATATATAAAGAATCTTAAGATTGAGATATACAGATGACATTGTTGAACATAAATTGAGTGAATACAAGGAATGAGCAGTGGCCTTAAAATTATTTAACTTTATCTACATATAATCAATTTTGACAATTTTTACTTAATTTCCTTTTCGTATTTTTAAGAATCCTAAAAAAAATTAACCAAGCACTTGTCTTTGCAGTTTACAACAATTTTGTGTAGTAAAAATTGTACTTGAAATTTCGACAAGTCTAAATTATGAGACAGAACATTCCACCTGAAATCAGAAAAGTTTGGTCTGCATCTAATTAACAAAATTTGTGTTCACCCCAATGTAGTTTTTTACAATTGATATTCAGAATAGAAATAAGAGAACTTATTTTATAACAAGAATGTAACATAATTAGTTAAATTGCATACTTATATTTATCTGTAATTTATCTGCAAGAGAATTTTTTCTCGTAAGTTTCGAGGTAGGTGATCAAGACTGCATTCTCAATCCTGTCAAAAAATTTCTTGTTAGAGGGTTTTTTTTGTAAATTTCCTCTGCTTTCGTATAATGAGTAAAAACTTGCAATACCGAAAAACCTATTTAATTCTATTGAGTTCAAAATATGATAAAATGGGATTCAATTTAAAAAAGTTGAGCAAAATTACTTTCTTAAATGTGCGGTGAATAATACATTATATGAAAATGACAATAATGACACTGAATACATTATCTCATTTTTACTGTCGAAAAAAATGAAACTTCCCTTATGTACCATCCAAATATCAAGATTTATCGATTTCTAAACTTCGGTATTTCGCTATTGTGTTTAACGTCGTCGCTATAAAATTTTCTTGCATAAATATGATATGAGTATATATCACAGCATAATAAATTATGGGCTATATATAACTTTAAAATTTAAAATTCAGGTTATCTATATATGCTAATATCGCCTACACCCTTATCTCTTAGTGAGGTAATAATTTTATTAGACTGACATCAATACTGTTAGGCACTTTTGTTAAGTTTGATCGAATATTTCTTTCTTTCATTATAATTTTAAGATTTTTAGAAACATCATATATGATATAAGAACACAGTTTTGCTAAATATTCTGCTTATAATAAAATGATGAATAAATAAAACAATAAAATATCAAAACCGGGAGAGTATAAATATTTGATTGTCAACATTTAATCAACTATATAAAATAGAACAGTTTTCCTACACATTTAAATTTGATCTCTACTTCCTTTTTTACAATTTCTGTGAATTGTAATACACATGATATTAAATGAAATTTTAAGCCTAAATTATTCCACAGGTAGTTGGCAAGTGAGATTAAGCTTAAGCTTCCTGGCAGTAAATATTCAACATAAACAAGCATTCATTTTAATACGAAAACTCCTTTAATTAGTGCTTTAATTTTAGCCTTTTGCAAAGTCTTTAAATTCTTATAAAATATCTAACACTTGTAAACTAGAAGTATATAGAAAACTGCCATCCCGATCTTGGCCCACAGTAAAGAGTGGCAGAGAAAAAATAATTTTTTTTATCTTTATATAGCATATAACGCTTGAGAATACATAATATAGCTTGGTGATGATTGATATAGCGGTTCTTGAGATGAGAATGCAAATATACATTTCCTCTTTTATAGGGTGTCTGATAAGTATATATTAAACTCTCGGCAGTATATAGAGGGCATCAAAATAGTCCAAGTGTTTTATATAATCTTCTTTTCTTAAGGTGCTTTATAACGTAAATATGGGGCCCAAAAGAGATACCCAGTGAATTATCTTTTAGAGTGTAGCTTTTGAGCAGACTTGTACATTTTAATGACATTTGATCATATTAATGTTAATTAATAACCGATTAATAGTCACGAATCCAAGCCATAAACATCCTTTAATATTGCCGAGGAAATCAGGAACAGACTCGCCACTAAACTCTTAAGCCCAAAATTTTGATAGGTGTTAGTTTTTAGAGCTAAAAATCGATTCATTACTCTTAAGATACAAATATCTAAAAATAAAATTTTTATAAAAAAATTGGACCGACTTCTAAAAGTACGCTAAAAATTGAAAAATAACTATAAATTTTTATATGAAATTGAACTTTTTGAAGTCGGCGCCAAACTAATACCTAACAAAATGTGATTTGCATAAACAAATTAAAAATACTTTATTTGTAATTGCTTTTTTACCATAATTTGTATATATTAGTAGTTATATATGTATTTCATTTTCAAATAATTTGGCGCCGACTTCAAAAAGTTCAATTTCATATAAAAATTTATAGTTATTTTTCAATTTTTAGCGCACTTTTAGAAGTCGGTTCAATTTTTTTATAAAAATTTTATTTGTCTATTTTTAGTTTTAGAATTCATTATGATATCCATAAATTATTTGAACTAAGTACTAATCGAGATTAGTGTACCTCGCAATGACTCCAAGGTGGCAAAAAAGTACCCATTTTATCCCAAGTTGTAAATCACCCTAAAAAGAAACCACTAAAAATTCTTTGGTTCTTAGAGTTTTCTTCTTCTTCTTAAGGTGCCTATCTTCTTATGATGTTGGCGACCACGTTAGCCCATCTTATCCTATTCACTGCAGTTCGGAATAGGTCAGTTGATGTTAGGCCAGTCCATTTTCTAAGATTGGCCAGCCAGGATATACGTCTACGTCCAGGGCCTCTCTTGCCCTCGATCTTGCCCTGTAGAATTAATCTTAGTAATCGATACTTATCATTACGCATAATGTGGCCGAAGTAAGCCAGTTTCCTGTTCTTTATAGTGGTGATAATTTCCCTGTCTTTTCCGAGCCTCTCGAGAATCGTGATGTTAGTTGTGTGGTGTGTGTATGACACTCGTAAGATGCGGCGATAGCACCACATTTCAAATGCCTCCAAGCGTTTGATGGCAGCTTCTGTAAGACTCCAGCTTTCTACCCCGTAGAGGAGAACGGTAAAGACGTAGCATCTGAGAATTCTTATGCGTATATTGATATTTAGAGAGAGGTTGCAAAGGACTCTTCTGTGGCGACCAAAAGCGCTTCTGGCTTTTTCAATACGGGTCCTTATTTCGTAACTATGATCCCATGTATCACCGATATTGCATCTCAGGTAGGATATTTTCTCTACTCTTTCTAGTGTTGTATCGTTTACAGTAAATTGGGCGTTAGTGTCGATGTTCTTACTAATGATCATTATTTTGGTCTTTTTACAGTTTAGTTTTAATCCATATTCGCTGCATGCTTCCACAACATTATCTATTATTCTTTGGAGACCATTTGCGCTATCTGCCAACAGAACGGTGTCATCCGCGTATCTAATATTATTGATAGGTTTACCATTTACTGTAATGCCGTCTTCCGATTCATCCAAGGCTTCTCTAAAGAGATTTTCAGAATATATGTTAAACAATGTCGGTGACAGTATGCATCCCTGTCGAACTCCTTTTCCGACTTCAAAGACATCGGATAGTTCGTTTTCGAGACGTACTGTTGCTTTTTGTTGTAAATATAGGTTTGAGATAAGTTTAATATCCTTACTGTCAATTCCCGATGTTCTTAGAATATCAATTAATTTTCCATGTGGTACCTTGTCAAATGCCTTTTCAAAATCAATAAAACATGCAAATACATCGCAGTTAACATCCCTTGCTCTTTGTATTAGCACTTGCAGGCTGAAAAGTGCTTCCCTTGTTCCAAGGCCTGATCTGAATCCAAATTGCACTTCGCTGATGTGTTCTTCTAATTTGGTGTAAATGCGAGAGTGAATGATATTAAGGAGTACTTTAAGCGCGTGGCTCATTAAACTAATTAATCTGTGGTCCTCGCATTTCCTCGCATTGATTTTTTTAGGAATTGGGATGAATATTGATAGCAGCCAGTCTTTTGGTAATTGTCCAGTTTCATATATGTTGTTAAATAGTTTGGTAAGAGCTGCGATTTGGGACTCCTCCAACAACTTTAAAATTTCGCCATGAACATCATCAGGTCCTGGTGATTTTCCATCTTTAAGTCGTTTGATGGCCATCTTGACTTCTTCATTTGTTATTTCTGGGCCGTAGGGGTGGTTTGTTTCGTATGGTGTTCTGACTGCATCTTCGAAAAGTTCTTGCATGTACTCCTTCCATCTTTTCAGCCTGTCTTCAATCCTGATCAAGATCTGACCCTCGTTGTCTACGATTATGCCGGTATTGCGTTGATTATCAATGTTCTGCATCTGTTTGATCTTTTTGTGCATATGGAAGTCATCATGTTTTTGTTGAAGAGTTTCAATTTCTATGCATTTCTCAGTCAACAATGCCTCTTTTGCTTCCTTTATTTTCCGCAGTATATTCTTGTGGAGCTTGTTGTATTCGTGTATATTTTTATTTTTGAATCTTCGCCGTTCCTCCATCATCTGTAATATTTCGTCTGTCATCCATTCTTGTTTCGTTTCTTTTCTTGATTTCAGATTTTCGTTTGTTAGTGTAGTGATAACTGTCTTCATTTCGTTCCACTGTACTTCTATATCGTCGGTGTAGCTTTCAGCTATTTTGGCAAAGTTTTTATTTAGCTCTTCTTTCACCTTTTCTTGGATGTTATTTTCTTTCAGTAGTCTTATGTTTTTTCTGGGAGTCCTTTTCTTACGAATAACTTTGAGTCGTATCTTGATATTTGCCACTAATAGATTGTGGTCCGAGAAGACATCTGCGCTTGGGTATGTTTTTGCTGAGGTGATAGAGTTTCGAAACCTTTTGTTTATGTTGATAAAATCAATTTGGTTCCTAATAATTCTCTCTGGAGTATCTCCTGGAGCTTTCCATGTGTAAAGCCTTCTGGGATGCAGTTTGAAAAATGTATTCATGACAACCATGTCAGTCTCCTGGCAGAACTGGATCAGCCTTTCGCCTCTCTCATTTCTTGTGCCAAGACCGTATCTTCCCACAACCTTCTCAACTGTACCCTCTCCTATTTTGGCGTTAAAATCGCCCATGATAATATTTAATTCATGTTTCTTCGTGAGTTTTAGAGCGTCTTCTAGGGTCTGATAAAATGTTTCTATTTCTACTTCAGTAGATTCGGCTGTGGGTGCGTAAACTTGAATGATGTTCATGTTAGAGGATCTGGAGTTAATCTTCAGCAGTGCAACTCTATCTGACATGGGTATAAATCCTATCACTGCTTTAGCAATTTCATTTTTTATTATTATAGCTACGCCATTTCTGTTTCGTGTTGTTTCATCTCCTGAGTAGTAGACATGGTGCTCGCCTATGACTGTTTTTCCGGAATTTGGCCATCGGACTTCACTGCATCCCAAAATATCTATGTCTAGGTGTTTCATTTCTTGAATAATATTTGCTACCTTGCCTGGTTGGTACATGCTTCGAACGTTCCAAGTACCGATCTTTTTCACATTTAGGACATTATTGGCTGACCGGGAGATTCTTAGCACCCTCTCCCCATTTAAGGGGTGCCCGGGACTGAGGGCCGTGTCTTTCTTGTTTTCAGCCATTGTGGTGTCCTGGGGAAATATTTTGATACCAGGTAGTTTCCCGTTGCTTTCCTGGCCTTGAGAATCAGCCGCTTCTAACATGAAGTACCGACGCTGTTTGCAGCCGCCCATTCTGGATCAGACGCTGCGTGGGAACCTTCTTAGCTTCGCCTTCATCTTTTCGAGACCTTACCGGCATGGGTGTCCCTGCCAGTAGCTACGCTACCGCCGGCATCGCTCCCTGGATATTGAAGGTTACTGAGCCCTCTCACCAACGACAAGGTGATAATTCCCCTGAGTTTTCTAAATATCAGTAAAATTGTGTCAAACAAATATTTAGTCTGTCATAGTAAATCCACTATCTTAAATTTCAAATTAATTTTAGATTGATAATATAGGCCCCAAAACCTTCCAAGATCGATGTTTAAAGAACCTAAGATATAAATTTCTTAGCTCGATATTTTTTATACTGCATATTGAGTTTATGTACGCCTCAAGAACCCCAGAATATAAATTTTCAATATTTAAAGAACCTAAAATGTAAATTTTATATTCGTAATACACGACCCCGAAAACCCCCTAATACCAAATCTGAAAAAATGCGAATAAGGTAAAATTTTCAACCTACCACCACACCGCTATATTGAATTTCAAAAAAAATATTTTAAGTCTTAATCTAATCTAAATCTAAACACTTCAAAGCCCCCTAGTACCAATTTTGGATGAAATAGGGAAATTTAAAATTTCTAGACTTATATTCGCTATTTACATCCTCGAAAATGATTCAGTCCCACCTCATTGAATCTGCCAAATTGAGTTTTTCAAAAAATATTTTAAATCCATAATTAGCACTAACAAAAATACCCCTATATTGATTTTAGACAAAATCGGGAGATCTACAATCTTTAATCCGCTATCTTGGATCCGCCATATTGAGTTTTTTAAAAATAATTTCAGATTCGTTATGTGTGACCCCGAAAACTCCCCCATACCAATTTTGAAGAAAATCGGACAATTGATTTTTTCGTCCGCCATATTGAATTCGCCATATCAAATTTTTTAAAAATAGTTTTAGATTAGTTATGTGCACCTCTAACAACCCCCTCGTAACAATTTTGGAGAAAATCGGACAAAGTTGATTTTTTTGTCTGCTATATTGGATCCGCCGAATTGTTAAAAATATTTTGAATCCATTATGTGCGAGTCCTAAAACTCCCCCACACCAATTTTGGAGAAAACTAGAAAAAATTAAATTTTTTTGTCCGCTACATTGGATCTACCATATTGAATTTTTTTAAAATAATTTCAGATTCTTTGTGTACGACCCCAAAAATTCCCCCATACCAATTTTGGAGAAAATCAAACAAAAGTAATTTTTTTGGCCGCCATATTGTCAGCGCCATCTTGGATATTACTGCACCAATTTCATCCAAAAAAAATATGGGACCACCGCAGCAACTTCCTGAACATAACGTAAAAAATTTCATTCAATTCGGTGCCGCCGTTCCGGAGTAATCGGTGTACATACATAAAAAACATACATACTCGACGAATTGAGAATCTCCTTCTTTTAGAAGTCGGCTAATAAAGTAATCTACATTAATTTCGAAGAATCATTTTCGAAAAAAAATCAATTTGTTTGCGTCCACCTTGCAGATAGATTAAGTGAAGTAAATTAGAATACCGTAATAAAAACCAACAAGCTAACACCATGGTAGTCATTAATACGACAAGATTTGTCAAAACCGTTAAATGTGTTAAAGAAATGTTTTTAAATTCATTTTACGAAATCTTTTTATCTCGTAGTGGTGGCGTCTAAGAAGAGCAAGAAATTGAGTTAAAAGTACATATTCCGGATGAGATGGCTCAAATAGGCACAATAAAATGGGTTGTACATGAAACCTTCCAAGAACAATAGAATCGCTTTATGGATAAAGGACGTAAGTCAAAATTCTTATATTCGAGAAAAACCAAAAAAAAAACTGTTTACAACTTTTACTATGTTTTTTAGACCTTTTACAAGTAGTACATTAAGTACATAGTTAAGTGTAACAAAAAACAGTGATTTACAATTTTACAAGTACTAGCGTGTTATCAAAATATTTTTTGAAATAATTGACTAAAGTCCTTTCTCCATAAAAAAAAAAGATTATTTATTTTTTAGGTACATTTATTTTAAAGGAAACAAAGATTTAAATGTTTTACATATAATTATTAATAATGCATGAAAAAGGCTTTAATCGTTAAAAGTTTGTGGGATTGTAGTGGGTCAAGTCGAAATTATGTTATTATAAAAGTAAGACTCCTCGACAAACTTCATACATTTTTATATTCCATTCAACTTGTTTTCCTTAACTGGTACTTTTTCCAGTAGATAGCAAAATATTTCTAGATATGGCAACATTTTTTTCCCAGATTTAAGATCAGAATTAAGTTACATCATGCCTTCATAAATTTCGAAACCTTAATACATCCGGGAAGTTGAGAGTCATATACAAAATAATGAAACATGCTGATATTGAAATTATTTTTTTTTGTTTCTTCAACATTTTTTAGATCCTATGAAAACTGAGTTTTTTTTATAATATTTTGGCCAACATGCCTTAAAATCTAATATTTCATTGGTATTAACCCATTTAACATCAAGTTTATGCCTTCTCTGTCGAACGGCACAAAGGAATGACCTCTTGTCGAAAATATTGCACTATTTTGAAAATTATTTAATGCCTTTAAGTTCAATTAGTATTAGAGCATAGTTCTTATTCTGTCTCCAGTAATTATCATTGTGGAGATGAAGTTCTACATGTATCCAAAATGTATTAGCAGTAAGCTGATTGTAATAAAATACTTCCCTTACATATGTAATGGGAAATTGGATATTTTGCATAAAGTTGAAACCTAAAGGAAATATAAGTCAGAAGTTATATTTTTTGATTTTATTCCATCAGAATGCTTTAAATAAAACCCTTCTTTGATGAATCATGTACTCAGTTACAACTATTCTTTTGCGGTCTCATTTATAGTAGCATCTTCCAGTTTAATTTTAAAGGTTTTGCAAAAACCGCAAACATCAACTTATGGTCTTCCAAATGCAAGTTTAAAATTATTCATAAAAAACTTATAGTAAAATACATATTTTTATATATAGAGTCTCAAATTTTTAAATGTTGATGTTTTTTTTTTATATTTAGATTACTATGAAAATAATACATTTCTCGATTGGAATAATGGTTCTTTTTGTGAAGAAAATATTCGATATGTCCCCTCATACATAACCTCGCTTCTTCTGGAACTGCATTTTCATCAACATTTCGACCCCTCATGTCTCTTGTACTTTTCTTTAGTACAGCTAATCACTTGATTCGGAAAATTCTCTTTTCGGTAACTGAAAAAATGGAGAAAAATGCCGTTAAGAAACTCGACATCTAAAATCTCCCATTCTAAATGCTTTTAAATATTTATCATCTTAATCAAACCTTGAATGAAGTTATCTTGTCCATCTCTGGATTTTAGGTTGTAAAAATGGATAAACAAAATTATTACGGCGTTCCTGATCTGTAACTGTTCTTTTTGCATCTAAAAGACAAATTCCTATAGTCCTCAGCTGCAATAAAACCGCCACTGTAATTAACTCGGTCTGCACCTCATGTTCTCACCTTCCTGATCTCTTATCTCTTTCAGTTTTCTGGCTTTGGTTTCTTTTTGCTGATATTTTACTCATTTTTATCTAACTATTTCACAACCGAACGTTTATCTAACTCTTCAAAATATTTTACAACGAACACGTGAACAAATCCGCTGTGCCAATGATGCTGACTGCGTCCTGAAAGGCTTACCAAGAGAGGCGCGCATATTGCGTTCTAAGCTATAGATTTAGGGAGAAAGGTTGTAAATCATCGATTGACGTCTTTTCTGCAAAAATCAAAGAAATTTGTAGAAAATATTTACACAGTGATGAATACCACTAACGTAATTCTTGCCTAAAACGGTGAAGTTTGATATATAAAGAAAATGATTCAATTATCTCAACCTCTCTATGTTCAAAAAGGTATATTTATTATCTCTAGACGATCATTCTGCAATACTTAATTACTAAAACTGTTTTTTACACAATTTAGGGAAAATCCACATTGTATTTAAACTGTTTTATTTATAGAGGAAGTTGGCTTCACATGTAGCAATACCGACTAGACACCAACAAAGATTTATGGTTAACGTTTAGGCGGGAATCATTGGGATTTATTTGATTGTGTCTTCCGTTTTGGAAGCTGAACTGGTCCACTCTATTTACAATTTTTGAACCAAAATTTTTATAACCTGTTGGAAGATGTACTTTTGCAAATTAGAGTTCAGATATCGTTTATGTAAATAGGTGGTGTACTACATTTTATCCGTTTAGTTCGTGGCAATTTAACAGATTCTTCTAACTTACATTAGTTAGATTTCTTCTTTATTCTCAGATACTAGGCAGCAGTACTAGTACTAAGTTATCCAAATAATCGAGTTTGGGTTTTGAAAACTGACACCTATCAAAACTTTGGGTCTACGGGCTTAACGTCGAACTTCCTTGATAATGTTAAAGATTATTTATAACCTAGATTCGTAAGACTTTATCGGTTATACAACATGCCAAAATTCCATTAAAATACAGATACTAAACAGAAATTATATGAAACACTAGGGTTATTTTAATGCCCTCTGTACACTGCCGAGAGTTTGACATATATCTAACGAATACCCTATATACAAGCAAGATATTTTTTTGTTTCCAATCAAGACAACCTACACTTTTTGAAAACGAAGAGAAAGGAAAGAGGGAAACCAAAACTAACAAAGGTATACTAAACCCAAAAACCTATCTTAAATTTTATGGTCTACAAAAGATTTCGAAAGCATTATTTGGAAATATATATATATATATATATATATATATATATATATATATATATATATATATATATATATATATATATATATATATATCCAGAATGGGAATAGATTTCATTTCAAATGCAAATTTAAAAAAATTGAAAAAGAAATTTCAACCTCTATCCAAAAAGCCTTAAAGAATAATGATGGTTAATTTACAGTTGTCTTTTGACTAAAACATTGTGTAAAACATTTTTCAAATTGTTTAAGTTTTTGTTCCCCTTGGAATAATTTAGAAATGTTTTACGGGTCTCCTTTGTAGAAGAAACTGGTTCTTAGATACTACTGAATTTTGTTTAAAATTTAAGTTAACTGTTCTTAATTAGAAATTTGGGAATGTAATAAGAATTTTAAAATATTTTTTAAAATTCACTTATAAAATATCAACAACCTGACTACGTTGTCTGATGACAAATTCAGTGCTAGTGATTTTAAAATGACACTATGAAATAGGTCGCCAGACACAACCAATGGGAAGAATATAAAAAGGAACCTCGAAATGTTGGTGATAAATATTAAAGCACAACTTTTGTATTTTGTATTTAAGATACTAAGGATACATGGAATACGACTTTATTTTATTTTTTAATCGGCTACTAAAAGAAGGAGGTTCTAAATTCGATTGCTACATTTTTTATGAATATACGTTGATCATTCCGAAACGGAGACTGATTGAAGTGAAATTTTTTGCGTTATATTCAGGAAATTTCTGATGTGATCTCATATCGTTTGGACCACAATTGGGTGAGTAAAATCCAAGATGACGCTTATAATATGGCGGCCTAAAGAAAATTATTTTATCCGATTTTCTCCAAAATTGGTTTTTGGGAGTTTTAGGGTTTGCACATAGCGAATCTAAAGTTATTTTTAAAAAAATTCATAATGCGAATTTAACGTGACAGATTAAAAATTTTATAGATTTCAGTGGATCCAATATGATGTGCTAAAAATTGCACATCTTGGCATAGGGGAGTTTTTGAGCGTGAAAATTACAAATTATTAAAAAAAAATTAATTATTGCAAATCCATTGAGATGGACCAAAAATTTAACATTTCTTAATTTTGTTCAAAATTCATACTGAGGAGTTTCTGAGAGTCTAAATAAAGTTTAAATTTTTTTTTGATGTTCAGTATGGCAAATCGAATATTGTGGGTTAAAAATTTTATATCATAGTACCACGGATCGATTATAGGTCAAGACGCCGTAAAAAGCGGCCATCTTTGTTCGCAATAAGAATTGCTTAAATTACTCGTGTTCTACCGTGCGAGATATCCATTTTCTTATTAAGCCTTCAGTAATACACATTAATACGGGTGAAATATATATTTAATTTTCTCGTCGAGCATAACTCGCGTATTTCTCTCAACATTATCGTATTCCAATGCCCCGGTGTTGGGATTATAATTTCACATATCTATTTACGGCTTTACATAGCAAATTCCAAAGACCTGTCGCCTTACTCAAAACCTGTTGTCTGCAATGTTATTAATATTTTGTTATTTAAATGAAAATAGTCTTGTTTCTCGTGACGCTAACCTATTTAAGAATAAAAGAAGCTTTGCATTCTTTTCTCCTGTCAAACTAACTTCACAGCATTTCAAGAATTGTCATGTTAAGTTTTGTTAGAAGATGGTGGATTTGTTGAAGGTTATATACAATATATATTTAAGTTAAACCAGGGACTCTTATTTGCTCTCAGCTAAAAACAATAGAACCAGCGCCTTAGGAAATACAACAATAAATTCCTTGATTTTTCAGTGTGGTAGTTTCGGTGTAACTACCATATACAGTTAGTGTTGGATCTCGATGTGAAAATCGTCCCGATGTTACAACGTTATTCACATTTTTTAAAAATTGGGCATTTTTGGAGTCGTAAGTTACGAATCTGAAGGTAATAGAATATCTTGGAGCGTACATTACTGACCTTAAATCAATTTCTTCACACTCAGTATGCATGATGAAATATGCTGGACTAAAAGATTTACATGTCTCATGTTTTTTGAATATCAGTATTGGGGTTTAGGGGATCTAGGTTACGAATCTGAAATTAATTTTTTAAAACTCCAGATTGCGGATAATGGCAGATTAAATCATTAAAACTGGTATTTGGAGAATTCTCAGAATCAAACAATTTTTTGTTGTTCCGTTTAGTGTAATACAACTTAGGATAAAATGGATACTTTTTTGTGACTTTGGTAATATTACAAGGTACATTATATATCTCGCTTAGTACTTCGTTCTAATAATTCATGAACATCACAATCAGTTCAGATTATTTAAGGTCAATGAGTTCAAGTTGCGACCTTAGAAACTCAACTCAATTCAAAACTAAAAAGTTTAAAAATAACATTTTTATAAAAAAATTCAACCAATTTCTAAAAAAGTGCTTAAAAGCCAAAAATAATAATATAGATTTTTATATGAAATTGAAATTTTTTAAGCCGGCGCCAAATTATTACTAAATGAAAGAAATAACTAAGAACAAGAGACATACCAACTACGGTAAGAAAACAATTACAAATAACGTATTTATCAATATTTTACTTGAATCATATTTTGTCAGGTATTAATTTGACTTCGATTTCATATAAAAATTTATATCACTATGTACAGGGTGAGTCAACGATTGGATGAAGTAGGTTTGTGGCTTTTCGGTGAAATTTACAAAGAAACTATATTTATTGTTTGATACAGTTTATTTTTAAGCAGATTTTAAAAATATTTAGGACACTACAGGGTGAGCCAAAAAACTAGGACAGCATAAAGTTGTATTTTTTTAAATAGAACACCCTATATACGAATCGTATTTTCGATTTAGCTTATAATTTTAAATCTTTTTTATTAAGGGTTTACTATAACAAAACTTTATAGTTTCTGAGATAATTAAGTTTAAAGAAAAAAAGTCACATTTTCAAGCATCAATTCAATCCTAAATAACGTTTTCAATTTTATGACAAATATATTCAAATTTGGAATTTAGCAAGGCCAAGGACAAGTTAACATAATTTTTACCTAATATTTGCAATAAAAGCTACAGGGTGTTGAACACATCGGCTCAAATTTGAACAAGTTTAAATGAATAAATATCTTTTTTTTTAAATGGTACACCCTGTATATTTTCATGTTATTTAATAGAGTAATAAAAACCCTAAAAGTTTTGTTCAATATATCTTATACCTATTTATAATAGTTTTTGAGATATTTCAGTTTTTCTTATTTTCCATACTTTTTTACAGAAATAGTCTTCATTATCATAGTAGCCATGTAAAATAATAAAAAGAAACTACATAAACAAACAGAATGTGGTTAAATATGATGAAATACATTATTCGTTATATTACAATGGCAATAGTTTAATTAAACATAATGTGAAAAAATTAACACAACAATAACGACAAGGCAAATACATATTTACTTTTATACTAAATTGAAACAAAAAAATTACCTATTAAATACTGAGATTAATTATTTCTTTTTAATAAGTGTTCGAATAAACGACCCTCTTGTGCAATGCACAAATTTAGTCTTTTTTGCAGATTTTCTCGGACCCTGGACAAAATTAGTGGCGTTATTGTTCTACAGGTATCCCTAATCCTGTTTCGCATATCTTCCACTGTTGTTGGTGGATTAACATACACCTTATTTTTAATATAACCCCATAGGAAGAAATCTAATGGGGTGATGTCGCAAGACCTTGGTGGCCACTCAATGAAACCCCCACGTCCAATCCATTTTTGCGGAAATCGTTGGTCCAAAAACGCACGAACTTCACGATGGTAATGCGGAGGCGCACCATCGTGCTGGAACCACATACTGTCGAGCTCATCCCTATCGAGACCTTGAAGCGGTTGGGGTAGTTCTTCTTGTAGAAAGTTCAGGTAACTATGGCCATTTAGTGGTTCATTAAAAAAGTGGGGTCCAATAATTCGATTATGATGAATACCACACCAAACATTTAATGACCAGTGGTTTTGATGTTGCACCTCTCTAATCCAAAATGGGTTTTCTGTGGCATAATAATGCATGTTGCGTCTATTTACGGCACCGTTACTTCTAAAAGTAGCTTCATCACTAAACATTACCTTGCATAATAAATTTGGATTTAATTGAATCTCCGCATTTATTGTACGACAAAAGTTTACACGACTTTCAAAATCCTGTCCATGCAATTCTTGGTGTAATTCCATGTGATATGGATGATACCTATATTTCTTGGTAGTACGATTAGCGGTGGATTGTGATGTTTCACATAATGCTGCTAACTGACGGCTACCAATATAAGGATTTTCCTGAACATTTAACAATACTTGTAGTTCTTTTTCTTCATTAGTTACTGGTTTGTTGACCACTTTACGTTTTAGATAATCAACAGTACCAGAAGAATCAAATCTTTGCATTAAGTATTGAAAAATATGGGTATTAGGCTGGCGTCGATCAGGATACTTCATTTTGTAAATTCTTTGAGCAAGAAGGCAATTTTTTTGAGCCTCTCCTATTGTATAAATCATAGCTATTAACTCAATCTTTGGAAAATTCATTTTACAATATAAGATAAATGCAAAAAAAAACCAAACTACACTACATAAAAACCAAAAGAAGCGATTGCGGTTATAAATTTGACACACAGAAAAATGTTCTTTTACATTGTTTTTGTCATGGCTACTATGATAATGAAGACGATTTCTGTAAAAAAGTATGGAAAATAAGAAAAACTGAAATATCTCAAAAACTATTATAAATAGGATAGGATATACAGGGTGTACTATTTAAAAAAAAAGATATTTATTCATTTAAACTTGTTCAAATTTGAGCCGATGTGTTCAACACCTTGTAGCTTTTATTGCAAATATTAGGTAAAAATTATGTTAACTTGTCCTTGGCCTTGCTAAATTCCAAATTTGAATATATTTGTCAGAAAATTGAAAACGTTATTTAGGATTGAATTGATGCTTGAAAATGTGACTTTTTTTCTTTAAACTTAATTATCTCAGAAACTATAAAGTTTTGTTTGTAAACCCTTAATAAAAAAGATTTAAAATTATAAGCTAAATCGAAAATACGATTCGTATATAGGGTGTTCTATTTAAAAAAATACAACTTTATGCTGTTCTAGTTTTTTGGCTCACCCTGTAGAGTCCTAAATATTTTTAAAATCTGCGTAAAAATGAACTGTATCAAACAATAAATATAGTTTCTTTGTAAATTTCACCGAAAAGGCACAAACTTACTTAATCCAATCGTTGACTCACCCTGTACTTATAAAAATTCAGCACGGCGGATTCAATATGAAGGCAAAACATCACACTTTTAGACTATAAGTTACGTATATTATCGGAACAGATTAAAAATAACTATTAAGGGGAGTTTGGAGTCGATGACTACAAATTCGACGTTAATTTATTGAAATCAAAATGTCACATTCAATACAACGGATATATATCGTACGAAGATGATAGATATCGGCGACATATTAATGTAGTTACGTTTTATTATTTTTAAAAAGTATTCGAAATTGCTCTGAGGTTCTCGGAATTGCTGATTGCGAATTTTATGTTAACATTACAAAAAATTAAGATTACTTAAAATTTACCGAAACGGTTGTAAAATGGTTAATTTGTGATTCTCTATTTTACCGATTATGAACCCAAAGACTCAATATGGCAGTGATGTAAACCATTTTTAGACTCTAAACCATGTAGAATTCATTGCAACATCGTAAAATTGGCACTTAAGTGTTCTTGAGCTTATCAGTTATGAGTCTAAAGTCACAAAAACGATAGATGTTTAACTGCTCCACTAGTTTGTTATTAAAATATTCCAGATCGTATGCAGGGTGATTCTCCGGAAAATTTATCTATCAATTGTGGGAAAACTATAATTAGAAAGAATCTAAAAATTTGACAGTGAATTAACGTGTATGGGGGACAGCCGGCTACAATATTTTCAAGA
Organism: Diaprepes abbreviatus; assembly: GCA_034092305.1. NCBI lineage: Eukaryota > Metazoa > Arthropoda > Insecta > Coleoptera > Curculionidae > Diaprepes > Diaprepes abbreviatus. Next base: position 1,436,679 of record JASJET010000161.1, on the reverse strand, counting down.
TGGCGGCACTTCCAGTTATACCGGAAGTAGATGTCAACTTGCTTATTTTAAGTGGAACACCCTATATAATATTGCATTCTACTCATATTTTATGTATAACGTTGTATAGTTAAGTCTTACCGTTTTGGGCATATTTAAATTTTTATGTCAAATATTACGTTTGTGGACCAAAACTTAACTATAAATTTTTCCTATACCAAAGTCTTTATTATTTAATTTGGGTTAGTTTTCTTGTAGACAAAGATCGACTTAAGTAGTCTTTTTATGATATTTTGAAAATTATTAGTCCAGAGTGGTCAAAAAAGAAGAATAAAAATTATATTTAAAAAATCATTAAAAGTCAATTTTTTCAAATAGAAAGCACCTATTTTTATAATTTTACCAAATTAAGTATTAAAAATAAGGGTAACTTTGTATAAGTTTGTCTATTACAAAAATTTGTAGTTTTCAAAATATTGGCAATTCAACATTTTTCTGTTGTAAAAATGCTATACGGCTTTTAAGTTTTGTTTTTAGTTGGCCATGACGGCGAGGCGTCGCGAAAATAAAACAATCAAACCCTACAGAATTGTCACTCTTTCTTGCCATTTGACATTCATTAATAATAATCATGCCGGGGCGATTAAATTACACGTACGAAAATTATTTAAACTTATTTATTATTTATGGACAATGTAAGAGAGTTATTTTCAGAGCATGCATAACACTCGCGATCCGATATTCGCAGAAACAGAAACAAAGACCACCCACTGTTTAAAGGATTATAGAAAACTTCAAGAACTTTGAATCCATAGAAGCAAAAATACATAGAAATAAACCAGTTGGTTATAATGAAAATAGTGAAACAACAATTTTAGGATATTTCGCCGCATATCCGACAATATCTACAAGGCAAGTAGCATTCAAGTCTGGATTATCTCAAACATTAGTTTTAAGGATTTTATGGAAACACAATTTTCTTCCCTATGTATAGTACAACATTTAAAAGGCACTGATTTTTCATGAAGAGTAGAGTTCTGTTAATTTATTTTACTTCGGTCACAAGAAAATGCTGTTTTTTGGATAATATTATTTGGTCGGACGAAGCCAAATTCACAAAAAATGGACTGTTTAATCGACGCAATTCTCACTACTGGAGCGATTCAAACGTACATCCATTTGGAGAATTAAATTTTTAAGTCTTGGCAGTTTAACGTGTATTGTGCTATAAGAAATTACAGCGTCGTCGCCCCAGAATTCTACCAAGATAATCTGAATAGTAAGTTAGCCATTTTTGAAGACTTCTAAATACAAAATACGTTTTTGAACTTATAGGTGAGCGCTAATTCGACATCTTAAGAAATTTGGAAGTAAACTATTTAGATAACTTGCCGCTGGCTGATCATAGAAATCTATTTTATCGACATGATGGGGCTCGTTCACATAATAGTCATTTAGTTAACAATCATCTGTAAAACTTGTTTTATGAATAATGGATAGCCAAGAATGAGTTACATCTTTGGCCACCTCGCTCCCCCGACCTAACAGTACTTGATTTTTTTATTTGGGGGACAATCAAAAGTAAAGTATACACCACCGCATTAACCACTATGGAAGATTGCATGCAGCATGTCAGAATCGCATTTGAAAAACTTAATCCTCAGTCAGTAAGAAGAGCCACCCATGAAGAGTTCCTGCTTAGGTGCGAAAGATGTTTGGTAGTTCACGGGCGTCAATTTGAACATTTACTCATATATTTTTTAACTTTATTTTATTAACATCTGGTTTATTTCTATTTATTTTAGCTTTTATGAATCCAAAGTTCTCGAAGTTTTTTATAATCTTTTCAACAGTTGGTAGTGTTGGTTTCTGATTCTTCGGATATTGGATCGCGAATGTATCACATGTTCTTGAAATAAATCACATGCTCCATAAATAATAAATAAGTTTAAATAATCTTCGTGCGTATAATTTAATCGCCCCGGCTTGATTATTATTAGTGAATGTCAAATGGTAAGATATAGTGACAATTCTGTAGGGTTCGATTGTTTTATTTTCGCCACGCCTCGCCGTCATGGCCAACTAATAACAAAATTTTAAAGTCGTATAGCATTTTTACAATAGAAAAATATTGATCTTCCAATACTTTGAAAACTAAAAATTTTTAGAATAGACAACCTTTTACAAAGTTTCTCTTATTTTTAATGCTTAATTTGATAAATTTATAAAAATAGGTGCTTTCTATTTAAAGAAATTGACTTTTGACGATTTTTTTAAACATAATTTGTATTCTTCTTCTTTGACCACTCTGTACTGATCATTGTCAAAATATCATAAAAAGACTACTAAAGTCGATCTAGAAAACTAACCCAAATTAAATAATAAAGACTTTTTTATAGGAAAAATTAATAGTTAAAGTGTGTTCCGCAAACGTCATTTTTGACATAAAAATGTAAGTATGTCCAAAACGGTGAGATTGAAGTATAAAACATTATACATGAAATATGTCTAGAATTTGACGTAGTGATCAAAAATGCAATCATATATCGGGTGTTTCATTTAAAATAGGTAAGTTGACATCTACTTCTGGTATAACTGGAAGTTCCGCCATCTTGAAAATAGTTTAGCCGGCGGTCCCCCATGCACGTTAGTACACTAACATTTTTAGATTTTTCCTAGTTATAGTTTTCCTACAATCGGTCGATAAATTTTCCGGAGAATCACCTTGTATATTTGTTTTAAACGACAGTATAACTTTTTTTTTTAAATAAATAACTTAAGATAACTCTAGCTTACATGTTTGGATAATATTTTAATGCTAGAAACAGAAGATATTTATTCTCAAGGCCTGATTTTACCCTGCACGTTGTTGCATTATACGATATTCGTAGTTTCGAAAAAGCAAAATCTACCAGCGGTACTTTAATTTCCGTAAAAAAATTGTGTCCAGAGAGCGCAGCATTTTATATATCCTCAAAACTAAGTTAAAATCCACATACAATTTCTTAGACTTGCATATAATTCATTATAAAATTCACATTAAATTAATAATTGCATGAGCTTTTAATGCACGTAATTTTCCTATTGCGTCAGAGTATTAGCGAGAATTCGCTTTGAATTTTGCTTTATAGGTGCACCAGGTCATTACAGTAAGGTATGAAATTAAACATATAAAGGTGACTACTAAATGCCTTTCTATGCTTACATTGTACAAATAGGCGAGCGGCAAACCACTAAAAAGGTAAATACCAATACAACTTACCTGACTAAGAAAACGCGCTGAGATGAAATCTTTTGCAATCAATTCATTTCATCATTGCCAACAATAAACCTAAATAATATTCTTCTATCTGAGTGACCCTTAATTTCTGATTAACAAAAAACATGCAAAATTATGAAGAATTTGAAAAATGCTACGCATGCTAGGTGAATTTATAAAAACAAATATCTTTTATTCTTTGACATATTTTCTAAAAATGCATCCCTTTCGAGTTATAAGTTGCTAAAAGTCGAAAAATGACCAAAAACGGCCATTTTCAAAAATCCATACCTCCGCTTCTACCAAGTCTTTTCAACCATTTTCCTTCATCATTGCAAGGTGATTTCCCACTGTATGAACAAATGAATTTTTGCAAAATTTCATTGCCGTATTCACCTCAAAGCAATTTATAACTAATATATTCTTCTCCAATTTCCAACCACGCATTCACTTGCCATTTAACTTGCATAATATGTTGCAATAACGCAGGTTCTGATAGAGGCAGTTTATCTATTGTCATATTTTTAACATTTCCTAGTTCGTATCTTAAATGATTAATTGATTTCACGTCACTTTGAGAGATTGATTTTTTTTAGATTTTCCAGATGGATAAATCATGTTTAATAATTCTGCCACTGCAGTCATTGAATCTTGTACAGATAAATCAACTATCTCGTTTAAATTATTGATTTGTAAATCTGAAAGTTTACAAGATCCAGCATATGCTTTCTTTTTGCCAATGCAATAAAAGGAGCTTGTGGTATCGCAACCACTTACAGCATGCAATGTTAGAAGTGATAAGCTTTTTTTCGGTCCCAGTATTTCGTACAATTTATGAATTGGAATAAATCGATGATGATCAATTTTCTTCACTGTTTTTCCTGTTTTGAACCATTTTAATGGATGCGAATCAAAATAATAATATTGAGAAATTAGAAGTATAAACACATCTATATCTGGAGATGCAACTATAATCTGTACATTGTCAACATGTCTTAACTGAATTTTATTTACATGAAAAATTAATCTTGTATCCGCATCCATGTGATTACAAACTGATTATATCTACGGAGTTATCGCCACTTCTATATCTAGCAAACCTTTCTGATTTTGGATTATCACCACAATCGTAACAATGAAAAATTAAATGGACTTCATCGGCATTATGTAATTTACGAAGAACGTACTCCAATATTTGTTTACCCACATCACTGAAAGTACTTAAACTCGTAACGATAGCTATACTGTTAAATTATTGCAAAGATGGTTTTTCAACGTTTATATCTTCCCGATCCATATTTTTAAGTAAATGTATTAGACCTAACTTTGGTTTCGTTCTTCTGGAGCCATCTGGTTTAAATGGTGCAGATGGAATTTCTGTGAAGGTCAAACTCTTTATTATATTTCATCGAAAGTTAAGTGAAACGGTTTTCAGATCAATTATGACACTTCTATATTATCACTCCTTATGAAAAATTGCAATATTTTATGAAAATTCGATAGTAAAATTCACAGAAAGGATGAAAAGAGCATATATGAAATAAATGTTACGTTAACGTACAATTCTTAGGAATGTGGTCGAAAAGACTTGGTAGAAGTGGAGATACGAATTTTTTAAAATGACCGTTTTTGGTCATTTTTCAACTTTTAATAGCTTATAACTCGAAAGGGATGCATTTTTCGAAAAAAAGTCAAAGAATAAAAAGTGTTTATTCTTGCCCAATTAACTTCTGCATAATTTCGCAAGTTTTTTCTTAATAACAAATTAATGACAACTTTGAAAGAAAAATATTATTTAGGTTTTTTGTTGGCAATAATGAAATTAATCGATCGCAAAAGATTTCATCCCAGCGCACTTTTTTTGGTCGGTTAAATTGTATTTTTATGCATGTTTTTAGTTATTGTCCACTCGCCTAAAGGCGTAATTTGTAACAAAACGATTTAAATTTAATTAATTCAAAGTTGAGATTTACAATTTCTTAATTTAAACTAGTTCAGCTTAGGCATTTTTGAAGAAATCAGACAAACAAATTTACTTTTAATCTGGTAAAAGTTATATATAACCTCTATTCTTTCTGTTCATTTAGATATATATTTTCGACCATTCTTGCAAGTTCTTAGTCTTAAGGATTTTGACATCATTTTTACGCCAAGCCTTTTTTTCTATACCTTAAGTATAGAATAACTTTTAAAAGTTTTTAAAATATGAGTTTCATAGCTCTAGTTCATTTCATTTGGTAAGGTGACTGACTGAGGTATTGTTCGCTGGGATAGGCAACAATATTTTAAAGAAAATCTGAATGAATATAACCAAAGTTAATAAGATGTTTTGCCTAATTAATAGAAGAGATTTTCTTCGAAAGGGGCTTTAAGTATCCTGTGCTATCTGCCTAGGTTTAATATAACGTAAAGTGTAAATTCGTTAGTTTCTTTTAAAGGATGGTTAGTAGTATGGCAGATTTATCCACAGGTCTTAGAATTTTAATTTTGGTTACGCTGATTCAGAGCCAACTTTCACTTACTATAAAACGAATAAATAATAAGTAGAACGAGGATTACCTGAATATGACTCCCTTCATTATAGAAGTACCATCTAGAAGCGTTTATTAGATATTTTTCCGGTGAAGTTCTAGATTTTTATTCTAGTATGTTCTATAGGTTTATATAAGTAGGTAAGGTCGGACTTCTCTATCGAATTTATCATCAAGAAAGAAGCTTAGAAGTGAATTTTCGACATAATTCTAAAACAGCCTATCTGGAAACTAGAAGAGATAGCGAAAAACTGACTTTAAATCCCTTTTTTCATCAAAAAAAGCTTAGAACCGAAATTTCAACAAAGTTTTAGAACAGTCTACTTGGAAACTAGAAGGAATAGCGAAAAAGTGATTTCGCCATCGATTCGTCGTAACGAAAGAAACTTGGAACTTATTTTCGACAAAGTTTTAGAAAATTATCTTTAGAAACTAGAACAGAGGCGAAAAAAATTCACCATCAAATTTAACATCACTCAAGAATTTAGGTGTCGAGTTTTCAACAACACTCTAGAGGTTTCTATAGTAAATATTAAATAACAGACAGCCAAGGTGGAGCAAATAAACAAGTTACTGGATGATTTCTTGGAACGTATAGAAGAACGTCGCCTTAAACTAACAAGAAGAAGAAGAAGAATGTCCTTAAAAAAAAAGAACAACGTCATTTGAAAGAAAAACAGAAAAAAGAAGTACATCACCAAAAAAACAAGTAGAAGAAATACGTCTCCAAAAAAAAGCAAAAAGATGAACGTCGCCAAAAAAAAGAAGAAAAAACACAAAGAAGAAAGACGTCGCCTAAAAAAATAACAACGTTGTCTGGAAGAAAAAAAGGAAGAAGAAACACGTCGATAAGAAGAAAAACAAGAGGAGAAAGAATGTTGTCAAAAAGATCAAGATAAACTTTGCAAATGGATACGAGAGGTCAATCTAGAAAAACAGCAAAAATTAGATCGAGTTATACTAGGCCAAACGCATAACTTTAAGAAAGAGAGAGGCGAAGTGCGACAATAAGTGAAAGAAATCGTAGACGGGATAGGATCAAGAGTACGCCAAGAAGTAGATAGTATCGAATTAATTGTGCGACAGGAAGTAGATACTATAGAATCTAAAATGAAGGATCTTCAGAGAAAATTCAATAAAATAAAGAAATATAGGCTTTTTGGTAAATAATAATCATTGGATAGAATATCAAATCAATAACTTACGACGGTCAAACATTTAGGATAATGTGAGCAGATTTGAAGCTGCCGTCACTGCAAATAACTGGAACTACGAAGAGATGGCTACTGCATTAGTAACTGCACTCCATAAAGCAGCACTGGAGTTATTGCAAGTCATTTCTACAACCTTAAAAAAAGTCTATGAAATCATTAATATTGCATTGGAAAGAAAATTTGAAGATAAACATCGGCGCCAGTTATACCAGTCACAGCTCAAATCAAGACATCAGAGAAATGAAGAAAGTTGGCAAGAATATGAAACAGATGTCTAACGCCTTATTCATCTTGCTTACCCAGGAGCTACAGAAGAATTCCGGGAAGAGCTTACGACCTATTATTTTGTTGATGGAATCAGAGCAATGATCATCAACTGTATTTTTCATCACCCTAATTTTTCAATGCAAAATTTTAAAGTAATGTATCACACATATTTTGAATATATTTTGACCATTATTGAGGCATTTTTTAAGTACGAACCTATAGTTTTTATCAACTCAAAAAAATGACTTTATAAAAGAGCCATAACTCCTTCAAATTTCAAGTTGTAGCATAGACATGTTGAGAATAAGAGTTCGAATAATTAGTTCTTGCACAGTTATGTTTCTTTCAAAATGTATAGTTTAACCATAGATGGTCTTATTTATATTTTGAAAAAAGATTTGGAACCCCGAGAAAAATGTATTACACATGGTTCATATCATGGTAATCAAATGCGATAAAATGGGCGATACATACGTCTTAAACATAGGTATGACCGCGCGATCTATACGCGCATACTCAATCAGCAATAGGGAACTATATAATATATATAGAAATAAAAAATGAAAAAGGAAATTATTAAAATAGATTCAGTAATTGGCGATATAAATAAGTTTAATGATTAATAACATCAGCTCGCTTTTATACTAATCATCTGTAACTTTTCTCATTAACGTAACTATGATTGTTTCACTAATTTACATTTTAGAAGGAATAAACCAACGCTTTGTTCACTTTTAGACATTGTTCAAAAAATAACAATGGAAAATTTGTACCTTGAAACATGAACATTTTGACATAAGCCATTTTTTAAAACGTGACACAATTGGTTTGCAGATAACATTAACGACAATAAATCATCGTTTTATTTCCCTATATACCAGTATTATAAGGATATCTATTATTTACTATCCAGAGTGAGATTTTTAAATATAGACTAGTTTTGCATGGAAGCTTATTTTATAAATATTTTGTGTCAAAATGGCAAAATTTGATAAAAAAAAGTTTTCTACTGTATAATACTTTAAAAAATAATAAAAACTCATATTAAATAAGCATTAAAAATAACATGATAAAATTAAATAAAATCAGGGAATTATTTATATTAATATCCTCATAAGTACATTTTTTAATTCCTCAGGATATTAAATCAAGTTTATTTAGTTGATACTACATATCGATAATTATCGACCGAGAAAAGTCGATGTGGTATTACAGTTATTTTTCAAATTATTCTCATTTTTATTCTGACATATCCTATATATGTTTGCATTTTAAAATATTTTGCATTGAAAATGGTAGATCATGAGTGAATCGTTGAGGATTTCCTTGCCCCTCCATTGCAATTCAGCAAGGTAACGCTTTTTAAAAATTTAAGTTTCTTGTAGCGGGTATTCCGCTGTTTTGGCTGCACAATTGCCCATTTATTGTGATGATATCTCGCTTGGTAGATTTGTTATTCTTCGATTTTTTTTTGGTGATAAAGAAGTAGTCTTGCGTTCTTTAGCTCTAAATTTATGAATTTATTCGCTCTTCTGAGACTATGTGTCTTGTTCCACTTTAATTTTTATCTCCGGAGCTCCTTTTCAATGTGGCTATTTAGCAGTCTAGGGGAAGATTCCGGCCAATATTTTGCATTAATTCCACAAAATCACATATCACATTTATTATATTTTTAAATAATTTTATTATGAGATTTCAGTATTTTTTATTTTTAGTTAGTTTTATTAAATACACAAAATCGTCCCAGCTGGATCGGAACTTTCAGTAAATTGTTTACCTTTTTCTTCAACCGTTGCATAAGCATTTTAAAATTAATCTTGTAAAATTGGTAAATATTTGAGATGCGATTCAAGAGTTATCATTCAAATTTGCTGCAGTTTTAGATATACAAACCTAGTGTAGTTTAGGGAAATAAAGACAAACTTAAAGAAAACTTTCAAAATGAGAAAATTTATCTCTCTAATTTACTAATTCGTTCTAACTTTAAAACTCGTCTAAGTTGATAGTAGAAAGCTTAAACTCAAAATATCTTGAACAAGTTAAGCAAGTTTTGAACTTTAAAAATACAAGCATAAAAATAATTTTCTTTTATTACTTAATCGGTAAAATGGAGAACTTTATTTATTTTCAGGTGATAACTATTTATCTTAAATACACAGTATGTCTGAAAAGTTCCCAAACTGAGTTAAATAACAACACATTATAAAAGATAAATGAATTTATTTACATCAGCCCTATACATAACTCCTTTCCCAAGTTATACATTCGTTGCCGAGTTCTTGAAAAGCCCTAGAGAAATCATTTTGTGGAATTACCTTTATTTGCGCGGTACAAGCTCGTTGAATCACCGAAATATCATTGAAAAAGTGGCCTTGCATCTTCTTTTTGAATTTTGGGCATAAAAAATAGTCTTCTGGGGCCAAATCAGGTGAATAGGCCAGTGGAATTAGACGGTGATCTGATTTGGGGTGTAATAATACTTCAACAGTGTTTCGGCGTGCGACGACGCATTACCATGCAAGAGGGTCCAACTGCTTGAATCGCGGTATTTGGGCTGGATTCGACGGATACGTTGCACCAATCGCTCCAATTTACCCGATCGGAATGAATTCGTGGTTAATGATGCCCTTCGAGTCGAGAAATGCGATGAACATCGTCTTGACTTTCGATTTTTGCTGCTGCATTATCATGGGTTTTTAAAGAACTTTTTTGAATTATAGAAATAGTTTCTACGAAGGATTTGTTAAGCCCAACACAAAACTTCTTCTTTGTTCCATCTAGCGACCTCGCACACAGTACCATGAACACACAACACGCACCCGCATACTACTCAAAAATAATGTGACTAACAGCGCTAAAATTTTATACATATACTCGTCAGAATTCGTACTATATAGTTCTATGGTTGTCCGTGAGCTGACGCTACTTTTATCAAGGGTAGAAAATTAGTTACGGAACTTTTCAAACATATGAATATTTCAAGGCTTTATCGTTAGGTTTATATCCTCAGTATCCCCATATAAGCATTTATTTGTTGACATATATAATATAAATTATGATATTATCTTAAGCGAAACAAAAATGACTATCGGGTTAATCTGGTTTTCTGATATATTATTTTCTCTAATTAATTGATAGAGAAAAAGAGGAGTAATTTTTAACAAAAAGATTAGGCGTTAAAAAGGTGATACGATTACTAAGTATTTATAGAAAAAAGGGTAATATTAAATTAGGAGATGAACGATGAAGAGAACCAAGAAGTAAACTTTTGCCATTGGTCGCTGTTTAGATAAGTCGTTTATTTCTTTTTTTCCTTGGAAAAATGCGGAAATAGTGGTACTCGTTATTTTTTATGAATTTATAAGTAATTCCATCAAATATTGATTATATGTAGTAGCTTTACCATAATAATAAAGTTTTTTGATAATTGCATATTTTAAGAGGTTACAAGATTAGATATCTCTTTAAATGTTTTAAAAATAATTCTCGTATTTTATTTTACCAAAATATATTCTTCCTTTTAAGGAGTTTACACCTGGTTATTTGACCTAGTGTCCCATGATGGCAAACCACCAAATTTTGCTTTGAAAGCTACCATAGGAATGTTTGCAGGAGTATGTGGCGCCTTTGTTGGCACTCCTGCAGATGTTGCATTAATAAGAATGACGTCAGATGGTAGATTACCCCCTGACCAAAGAAGAAATTACAAAAACGCAATTGACGCTTTAATTCGTATTTGGAAAGAAGAGGGAATAAAGACTTGGTGGAAAGGAGCTGTACCTACTGTGGGAAGAGCAATGGTGAGCAAATAGTTTTAAGTATATAACTTCGTTTTGTGTATTATACATTATTGCTAAAATCACGGAGAATTTACACTGTAAATAATTTGGAGCATCATTCAAAAGTTTACATAATTTACAATTACATAGGACATATTTTGAAAAGTTTTGATGTGCTAAATTTGTGCCATCTGACAAAATCATAAATATTATAATATATATATATATATATATATATATATATATATATATATATATATATATATATATAAACGGTAACGCTTTAAGATTAACTATAGTACCTAGTACCTAAATAACTTACTCTTTATAAAAAAACTACAAATTTCTCACTTACAAGTATATTTTATTAATAAGTTTTTACAGAGTCATTGGTTCTCTCTTCTCAGCAATATTTTTATGGAAAGTATAAATGCTACTGTTTTGCAAGATCACTACGACAAATCTATCATGTGGTGATAGTATATAGATGACATTTTTCTTGTTTGTTCTAATTATGAGATTGAAAAAACTTTTTAATATATGTAACTCTTACCGATCAAATATGCCCTCTATGCCGATGATTTAATAATCTATTGTACAGGGAAGGTAACCTCAACTTCCTACAATCTACTTCAAAACGCAATTTCTGAATCATTTCACTGGTCAAGGATGCAATTTTTCGGCCTTAAAATCTAAAGTCATTAAATTTAGCAGGAGAAGAACTATCCACACTCCACGCGTATCTTTAAATGGTATTCCTCTACAAGTAGTAGAAAGTCACAAAGTTTTAGGTCTAACCTTTGATAGAAAGCTCTCTGGAGAGAGCACATAAAAGAAATTAAAGCTGAATCCATGAAGCGATTGAATATCCTTAAAACACTGGCACACCATCAAGGGGGAGCTCAGGAAAAAATGCTGCTAAGAATATATAGAACACTGGTACGCACAAAACTGGCTTTGTCTACTCCTCGGTCAGCAAATCTGTCCTTAATAAGCTCAATAGACTCCACAATATTGCTCTTCGTATCTGTTTAGGAGCTTTTCGTTCCAGCCAAGCATGAACTTCCTCTCCATCCTCGACGTGGACAACTTCTTTTTTCTCAAGAATATCTGCTAATCCGAAATCCCGTTCGTAACGCTTTTCACTCAGCTCAAACTTAATACATTTCCAAGCACCCCCAACCAACCATTAAAATGTTGCAAGATCTCCTAGGAAACAATGATCTGACTAAAACAATTGTTCACTCAAATCTGATCCATCCACCATGGCTCAAGCAAATGCCACAGTTTAACACAGCCATGTGCAAATACAAAAACCTGACACTCTCAACTTAGTGCCCAAGCAAACATTCTACGAGGAAATACAAAGGTACAGACATTCATCATCCTTTACACAGGTGCCTTATATCTTCTTCAGTTTTTAATATTTTGCAGGCTAATGCGATCCAGTAGCCCAGAAATTGATCAGAGATGGAATTGTATAAAAATACCCCTTGTGTGAAAAATAGGGATGAAAATTTTTTTTTCTATCACCATCAAGTGATCAATCGTTGAATAGATCACTAAATATATGCAACCAAAATTATCACGGATAAGTTAAGTAAATTAATTTGTATGATATAGAACAAAACTATTACAAATTTAATTTCGTCTTTCTTGTTTATCTCATCGAGTAGGGTACCGTTGAATAGGTTTTTATTTACATCATATATTTGGCGTATTCCGATAAAAGATACATTTTTGTTCCTATCAAATGTTCAACCTTATGATAAAAAAAAAACGTTCCTTCCAGATCAGAAAACATTTCAACGAGTTGACCAACGTCTAAGGGAGAATGGTAGGCGATTCCATTTAATACGGTAATATTATTAAATTTCTTCATAATTTTTGGAAATTTTGGGAAAAGGAGTACTGATGCTGGTCGGGGAAGAATAGTACATACGCCGCAATTGGAGGAAAATATTTAAAATGGTGTAGATGACACTTCTTTAACGAGAACTCGCAAATTATCCGCGCAATTTAATACGTCGAAAACAATAGTACATGTAGTAGTAGTAGTAGTATAGCAACTGTTATATTCATATTATTTGAAAAAAGTGCATGAACCGATTTATTTCTGAAGAGTTTTCCAGTAGAATGCAGTGTGTAAACTGGCTATTAGCTCAGCATCGAAATAATGTAAAATTCATTAGCACTATTCTCTTCACGTATGAAGCAGGGTTTGGACCATTCGTATTGCCGGTACGACTGAATGGAAAACTTTATTTGGAGTTTCTCCCGAATGCCTTTCACGATTTAGTTGAGCACTGACCACTTGAAATCCGCCGAAAAATGTACTACACGATAGGGCACTACCTCATTTCAGCGTTGCTGTGCGGTAGCACCTGAATAGCGTCTATCTAAACCATTCGATAGGTAGAGAAGGACCTATTGCCTGGCGTCCTCGGTCTCTCGACCTAACGCCGTTAGATTTTTACCTGTGGGGACACCTCAAAATCTTGGTGTAGTCCACTCCGGTCGGTAGGAAGGAACTTTTTGTTATGAGCCACCATGCAGAGCCAATGTGGCGAATACAGCAGTTCTCAATTTGTCGTGCCCGCGAGTGTATCCGACTTCACGGAGCCCATGTTGAACTTACTTACGAAGTTTTTAACTAAACAGTTAACAGAGGAAAATTCCTCATTTTCATATTCAACCGGGCAGAAGTTAGGGGACTAACAGTGTAAATAAAATGACGTTTTTTCGAAAACGGTTAAGATTAACGACATGAATAAACAGTACATAATTTTTAGTCAATAGTTAAAGGTATGTAAAAAATGTTGTCCAAGGTTCTTATCATACAAGGCGTAAAAAATGGGGACATGAGTGTCTCATAGCTGTGAGTAATTTACAATAGTTTCTTGGATAGTAATTTGTAGGGTCTTACCTGATATACTTTGTATTAAAAAAGTTGAAATATAAGCGGTGGTTCAATAATTATGTGTAAAAAACTTGATTACTTTGCAGCTTTTTGGGAGTCCATATCTCCGAAGAGGAGGCCTGTACGAACAAAGTGTATGTCAACTTGTAATACTCACTTCACGTATTTTTTCATTTTCGGGAGAGTACCAACATTTTCCCGGACACCCTGTATATTAGTAACTATTTAAACACGTCAGCAAAATAAACTTATTTATTTCTAAACGTTGTTGTTTGGTGAACTTGACCAATTTTTTTTGAGTGGTCTCATTTTTCGCAATTTCTCAATGATATTTCTCGTTTTTACTTTGCATGTATTACGTTCTTCCATGTAACGTTATTAGGATTACCTATTTTAATTAAAACTAAAAAGGGCCAAACACATAATTTTTACGACAAATCAAAGTGACATCAAAAAATTGCACTGAAAATTAAATAATAAATAATTAACTGTTTTAAATTGCAATCAATTTAAAAACATGTCAAAAAATTGAGGGTTATGGAAAAAAACATGAATTGAAGGAGCTGGGTGCGCAAAATCCATATCTGGCTCCATAATTGCTCCATCACGTCAGGATTTCCAGATATTCCAGTCTAAATTGCTAAAATGGCCATTTTGCGGCCTTTTTAGAGATCAGTGGTGCTGGCAAGTAAATTGGTTGTCCGAAATGAATCACGCAATCATAAAATACAATTTCCCACTTTCAATTTCTATATTGGAAGGTAATGGATTCTTGTTCAGTTGATACGCCTTGTAGAAAGAAGCCGAAAAATCTTGACTATTAGAAAAAATCTATGCGAATCAATGGTTTGAAATACCACGCAGAACTGCTCCATCACGACAGAACTTTGAAATATTCTACCCTATTCTATATGGGTTTAGCATTAAGTATATAAATTTTGACTGTTCGTCGTTCTAGAAGCAGACTATAAATTTTTGAAAAACGGACTTTATTCTAGCAATATCTTTGAGCTTGAGAACGAGATAACGATTAAGAATAAGTACTTAGTGCCAATTAGAATAAGCAAACCCTATCAACTTCGAAACAAAGACAGATAAACTTAACCTTATAAGCTTAGAGATAAGCAAGTCTTATCATCAAATTCAAAAAAAAAATTAACCTTTATTCTAATCATCTTGAGCAAACTTCCAAAGTCACTAGATCCATGAACCTTAGACCTATAGATCCAGATCTCATTTTCAGTTTATGAAAATTATGTTATTATCATCTGATTTCAAGCCAAAAGGTGATGTGATCTGCCGTATTTCCTACAAACTTTCGGACGGTCTGCGCGGCTTCTGCTTTCTGAATCGGCTTATACAGATGCTCACTAAAGCCCAGTCCCTTGATGTTCTGCAGGATGTTCTTTGGTATCACTCCGGTTGTTAATAGTGTTATGGGAATCATTTCGACGCTATTCATTGCTCTTTACCTGCTGATTTGCACCTCCAGATCTCTGTATTTGGCGATCTTCTCGTTATATTTTGGCCTTAGGTTGTTGTTGTTAGGTACAGTAATGTCACTTAGAAATTTTATCTGTTAGTTACTGTCTGTTCTATTATGAGCAACTGTCTGATCTGTTAGAACCGTTCGATGCTAATATAACTAGAACTCGTTGTTCTCAAGAATAACTTCCGGATTGTACTTGTAATAAAGCACCTTTCCTACCTGCAATAGATTTATCATTATTATTATCACTATTTAAAATAATTGTGTTATCATAATTTTCAATTTATTCCATTCCCCCGTATTTTGGTTTCGTTTCGACACTGTTGTGCAAATAGAATATTTTATTTTACTTTTATCTTTTTACATTAGGAAAATTACATAAGCACAGAAATCTAATAATATTATACTAATTTTAATTCTATATCTCTTCACATTAAAAAAGTTCTTTTATTATAGTGTTAAAATACTCTACCAGCACCTTGAAACCTTAAAAATTTCAAAAAATGGCTATTCAGGAAAATAGACCCGACCCTGCCTCTTGTCTAGGAATGTGAATGTTATTGGCATCCCCCTCTCCTGTCGACAACTCGCGTTCGCTTGCGAGCTTCAAATTCAGAACTGCTGGGGTCTCCGTTACCCTCGGCAACTTATTTTCACTTGCCATACTGTATTTTTATGATATCACCTCACCCCTCCCCCAAAGAGAGAGGCTAGATCTGCCGCTCTAGCTATTATGGTGCTTTAAGGTTAGAATATTTAAAAAATAAGACATGGTTACAAATTTATGAGAAGATTGGTAAATTCAACGTATAAAATTACTTAAAATTCTAGGATCAAACTTCTGTTTTAGTAGATTATAGCTCCAAAAATTTCAAAGAACGGTAATATTCTCACTTTTAGGTAACTCTTTGATTAGAATAAATTTTTGTAATTGTCGAGATGTTTCGGTTTATCTGCTTATCGACTAAACGTGAATATTTAGTTTATTATTTAGCACAATATTTAATTTACAATATCTCGGTAAAAAAAATCGTATCCTTATGTTCCAAAATGAAAACTGAAGAGGAAAGGTTTTACTTTACAATTGCATTATTGATTTTAGATGGAAAATTCACCACTGATCACTGAAAATGCCCTAAAACGGACATTTTCTCATTTTTAGGTTAAAATATTTCCAAATCATGACGTGATGGCCTTTTGGAGTTTGTGCTATAAAATCTTGTTGACTGATGTAAATGTTAGATTTACTCATTTCGTTTTTTAAGTAAGGTAAAAAGAAATGGCACCCAGATCGAAAGCAATACAATATGATATAGAATTGAACTCCATTAAAAATGCCAATTTACTTCGAATTAACTTAAAGTAATCCTTTCAATGCTAAGTATATGAGTAAATCTACAATAATTAAATTCACTGCAAATTAAACAAATTTATAATTTGTTTTTTTCTTTTCAGTTCAATTTTTTATATTATTTGTAAAAATAAGTTATTTCGTATTCTGATCTCCAACACATACTTAAAATATTTCTTTTTCCTTCCGAAATATCTTGAAAGTTGATAATAATTATTTTAATAGGTTGTTAATGGTGCACAATTAGCTACTTATTCCCAGGCCAAACAGTATCTGTTAGCAATAGGGTATTTTGGCGAAGGAGTTTTTTTACATTTTATGGCATCCATGATTTCAGGTAGGTAATTAAAGTAGATATTAAATAACGAATTAAAAGAACATAATTTTAAGAACTTTAAAGAAACTAGTTGTTTATATACCATAGTTCAAGTCACTTTGTATCTATGGGGTGTCCTGTAAGTACCTCATACTTTCTCGGGAGCATACAGGGTAGGAAAAAAAAACCTTACTTTGTCATAGAAAAAAAATCATAAAGTGCCCCTTAACGGAGATACAGAGCCGTAAAGGGGTACCCATCGATTTATCTTATCGTCTCTAAGTTTTAAACCGACTTTATATATTTAATAATATTTTAATATAATTTAATGAAGTTTTAATACTTTATGAAGCCATAAAAACCCATTAAACCATGCTATAGTTGATGTTTTAGATTACCAGACAAGCCAGGAAGGGACTTGCAGCCACACTCGTTGAGCCTAATTTTTGACAGGTATTATCTGATTTTTTAAATACTTTGATTCTTTCTCTTCAAAACAGGTCCTCTGAATTTATTACGATAAAACTGGCAGATAAATCGGTTTTTATGCGAAAAAATCAAAAGTTGGTAATGCTCAACACAAACAGATAAAAATAAAATGTGGTTATGCTTATATGCTTTAATTTATGGCAAAGTGCTGTCTAACTTTTCAAAGGCATGAAGATGTTATACTGAAAGATTTCCAGCTCAGAAACCTTTCAAAGGGTTGATCCGGGCTCAATTAATTAAAAATGTTATTAAAATGCAAAAATAGTGAAAATGTTATTTTGGTAAAAGTTCAATATGGGCTCCACAATACATTTTCTTATTCTTCGAATATTTTCCCGCTGAACTGCAAATAATATTCTGGCATTATTACGTTAAAATGCTGTGCTATTCTCACTAGTAGTTCTTCTATAGTATTTACTGGTGTTGAATAAACTAGTTCTTTTATATATCCCAGAAGTAAAAGTCTAAGGAATTTAGGTCTGGAGAGCTTGTTATAAGAAAATTTTAGACAACGCCAAATTGTAATTAAAAATTAAAGGAATGTAAAAGATAGAAAGATAATTTATCTAAATTTTTCCGGTGGCTCTGAAATGGTCTCCTCCTTTTAGGGCTCGTTTGGCTAGCTCCAAAAGGGGCGATGAGTTGGGGTAAATGCGCCACCTGTTTTGGAGCCCTAATAGTCAAGGTAGAGATCGGTATAATTTAAAACAGGAAACCGAATTCACCGCCAAGAAAACACACAAGAAATTTCAAAAACAGATATCTATATTTTACGTTTAACGGTTTAAATGTAACTATCGGTAGCCCAGCGCTTCTCTATTCAGAAGAATAAGCTTGGGACAGTCAGCTGTTTTTTTGACAATTTAAGCTTTCAATGATTGTTCTAACAAAACAAATAATTATACTCTAATCAGTTATTTTTGGCCATGATTTAATGTAAATAATAAATATATGTATAAATTGATAATATTAAGTGCACTCCAACCATGTAAATAGGCCTATTTACTAGAGTTAACAAATGTGCCCTTTACATACGTGAATGATATTAACTGCAGATGGTTGCACGATTCAATAAATTGTACCATATGAGGAAACACAATAGTTTTTAAAGAGGTAGGTACACTGATTATTTAATGATTATATATACAAAAGAAAAGAAACATACAATGGCTTTAAATTTATAGGCGATATCGAAGGGATTAAAGTCCCTGGGACGGCACAGACACATAAAACGGAGGCGTCCTGATGTCCTGATATTGAAGTAGACTGAGGTTGGCTCTGGATCACTCGGTGTGGTGGTATGTACAGCATGCAAGGCAGGGTGCCGTAGAGTTATCAGCAAGAGGGCCTGATGATCATCAAAATGAGGGCAATAGGTGTAGAAAAGAAAAAAAAAAAAAGGAAAACAAGAGAAGGAAAAGAAAGGAAGAAAGAAAGAGAAAAAGAAAGGCCTAAAACAAAAAATGGACTTAGAACGAAATCAATTTTTAGGTTACGAGTGAGGTAGGTTATGTCTAATCTTATTCCTTTTTTTTTCAACATATCCACAATTATTAATACTTAAGATGGCAATAATTAAAACAAAGACGTGTTAGGTGGCCTTTTTGTGATGGAAAAGAAAAAAAAACAGAAAAATTTGATATGGGGTTTGTGTCCCGAACTGATCAAACCAATATCATCCGACAGCTTTTAAGATACGCAAAGTAAATTTGGTCTAAGACCCGAATCTCACATTAATATCTAGCAAAAATGCTAAGTGACCTTTCCAGGTGCAACTCTGCAAGAAACATGTCCTTATCACTCTACGATGTTTTTCTTCTCCCCAAACGTCCAAGGAAATGACGGGTAAAGATACAGAGATCTGTATATCAACATTATGACAACTGACAAGCCTTGGAGAAAAGTATTTTGAAAATCAGTTTTCAGCTCTATAATATAACTCTGTCTAAAATTAGGCCCAACGAGTGTGGCTACATGTCCATTCCTGACTTCTCTGATGATCTAAAACATCTACTGTAGTATGGTTTAATGAATCTTTATGGCCTCAATAAAATATTAAAATTTCATCATCTTGATGGTCGGTTCAAAACTTAGAGCCGATAAGGTAAATCGCTGGGCATCCTTTTAGGACACTTTTATGACATATTAGGGTTATTTTGACCTCTCCAGAATACTCTCGATAAATTAGGAGGTACTTACCGGATACCCTGTATATATCTTAGCATATAGGAATACATTATTTTGCCCTCATTATGGCAAAATAATGTATTCGAAGTTTTAAAATATACTATTTTAAAGGTGATTTCTTTATCATAAACTAGATCTAAAATTTAAATGTTTTTATACCTCTCTAAAAAAGTAAACCCATTCGAAGTGTCAATCAAATAAAAGTAGGTTCGATTTGCTTTTCAGTGTTTTCTACCCAATTAAAATAGATACAATATCAAATTCATATTTTTAACGCCATCATTAGAACCTTTTAAAATTACCTTTCTCGTAATATTATCACTTATCCATTTGGATAAAAAAAAGTTCCTTTTTTTAAACAAAATTATTTACGTTCTTTGTGCAGATTTTCCTTAGAAATAGACACACTGAACATAATCTAAAAATGTATTAGCAAAATATAATTCTTGAACCAAAGATCAAAGAAAACGGCATGCAATCGAATTCAAAATTGTTTAGGAAAATACCATAAAACTAGATTTAGTGGGTTTACTTGAATACATCAAGCTTCGTATATTTTTTTAATATTGTATCCATGTTTGACTACCGAATGTAGAACCTTGCTAAGGATTTCAATTATTCTGTACTCATATGTCGAGATTTTTATCATATAAATTTGAGCGAGACTTAATCAAGCTGCAACTTTATCTTAAACTTCAAAAAAAAAAAGAAATTAAAGAAATAATCAATTTACTATCTAAAATTAGGTACCAAGTCCATAGGCGTGCGGCTGAAAAAGATGGGAGCCTAAATGTTAAAAGTTACCCTATTTTTTAATTCTTCGTCAATTGTTTTCAACTAAATTTTCAAGAAATATATGGTTTAGTTGGAAAGTACGCTTTCCTTGTTCCATTTGAAGAAACGTCCGAGTTATAAGCGAAACTTTTTTTTAAATTAATATTTAATACCCTATATTTTTAAGCATCAAAATGAAAAAAGACCTAATGAATGTCCAATTTTTTTCACCCAAAGAATATATTTGTCTCCTTTACTGGATATCCTGTAAAATGTATGCGTGATCTAAATGAAAACCTCCTTTTTTGGAACGGGAAAACATGCAATTTAATAATATTTCACTAAAATTTTTACATCTTTTTTTTTTAATTTAAAAGGACAGATTTTAATGGTAAAAATATTTTTAAATAGGTTTAGTAACAACTACAGCTAGCTTGCCAGTCGATATCGTTAAGACCAGAGTTCAAAACAAACAAGCAGTTGTAGGTCAAAAAGAAGCCGGCCCTGTGCAAGTTATCGTTACCATAATCAAGGACGAAGGAATCTTTGCTCTTTGGAAGGGTTTTCTACCATATTATTTTAGATTAGCGCCACATACTGTGTTAGTTTTCATATTTTTGGAACAATTTAATGCTGCTTATAGAAGATTTTCTAAAGATTGACAAAAAAATTGAATCAAAATTAAGAAATTTGTAACATTGAAGTTGTAAATATTTTTTTTATTAATATGTCCAAAACCTTAACTACGAATTTCGACTTTTTTTAAAATATACAATATATTTTTACAGTACTCTGTTTAATTTCTCGCAATTTGATAAAACTCATATCTATTTCATAAAAATAAGATAATGGTGAATATATGTCAATTTTTATTAGTTATGTGATAAATCCCCATGGTATTATATATTGAGCTTAAAATAACTGTAACTGTAATTGAGGGCATATCATGGTAGCCTTTTTAAATCGTCCCTCAATTTAATGTGTAAAATAATTTCTACTACGATAGCTCATCTTGTTACAATTTCCAGTTGGTCGTGATTACTGATAATACAAAATATTTTTTCGATATTTAGAGGGTGCCACTCAGTCTCATAGGAAAAACTGTGAAACCTTTACCGAATATATATCTAATTCACATTTTTAAAAGCATCGGGTATAAGTACTGTCATTATTTTTATAAAAAGAAAATTTAGGCTGATTAATGTTTCAAAAAAAATATAAACTTCAGAATTTTCTTTTTTACGTACAAGATTTAAACATGTCTGGATTATTACCACATGGAGTTTAATTTAAAGTTAAACTGTCTACATGACGACGAAGTACGATAGAGCCGTTACCAAATACATGATGGAAAGTGGAAAAATTAAGTTAATTAATAACATTGAAGACAAACACAAAAATAAATTCATAATTAAGATGAAAAATATTTATCGTGTTTTCGTGTAAAATTAACCATTAAATGGACTGAGTTTTCCAAAAAGGAAACTAAAACTCAAATGTTTTTGTGCATTTAAATGCCAACAAGAAAAACCTATAATTTTTATCAAAATTTTTCAACATCAGTCATTACTTGTTACCCTTCATGACTTTCGTATGTTATTTGAATGTTGTGAATTGAAATTCCAATGAAGGTATTTCGGATCTCGAAAAGGTACGGAAACTCTATTCACATAGCAAAATAAGAGATTCTATAAATACCATAAAACAATCGAAAAGATACTGTACCGAAAAATAAAGAAATATAAAATACATAACACATTTTCTTCCAATCATATAAAATATACAAAAAACCACTGTAGCATTTGTACGAAAAAATACAAAAATGCTGCTTAATTAATTCAATATTGATAAGCTCCTGAGTGTTTCTGGTAAAATATTGATTAATTCTAATCATACTACAGCGTCTGTCCACTTACCTCCTTTTTAATTTATTTTTAAATAAGTTTTAATTATTCATTGGTTTTGACGCGCTATCAAAAGTAATATATCACTACAAATTATAAAAATATGTAAGGAAACATTGCCACCTCTTAGGTCTCGCATTTTCACTGAAGGTTTTAAACAGTTTAGAAATTACCAGAGATATACTTACCATTGATTCAAAATTTTGTCGACGAGCAGTATGAAACCAAACAAACTTAAATGCCATCTTATAACAAGTCATAAAAGAGACGTTAATAAAATTCGAGAGTAACTTATTAAAACTTCAGAGTTTGCAGTCCATCTCGCTCTTAAAAGATAATGTTATTCGTCGAATTGGTGACATATCTGAAGATATACAACATCAACTTCTATTAAATTTGTCTGAAAGATTTTCCTTAATTCGACTTGATAACATTACAGAAGAGCAATTGAGGAGCTTTTATTTTGCTTATCAGTAGAAAACAAAGCAAGAGCGCTTGTGGTATTCCAAATGTTCGAATTTTAAATAAGATAAAAGTACAATAAGAAAACTGTGTTGGTATGTGTATAGATGGCACATGAGCAATATCCGTAAGATTTCAAAACTTACAAAAATTTGTGAGGTAGAAGTCTCCGCCAGTGTAGCTGTACATATTACATGATTCAAAGTGAAGCTTTCGTTGTCAAAGAAGTAAATCATGGTCTGAACAATGTGTTGATTAGAGCTATAACTACAGTGAACTATATAAAAATAATGCGCTTAAAATTAAAACTTTTTCTGCTCTTTGCAAATATATGGGTGCAGAAGATTCAGCCTCACTTTTTATCGTAAAACTACATGACTAATATCTCCAAGGTGTTTATGAATAAAAGAATGAAATAGCAGTAGTCTTGGACGAGAAAATGCATCAGGAAGCAGAATTGTTACGAGATTACGTATTTATAATGAAATTAAGCTACCTAATGGATACATTTCAAAAACTAAAACTTCTTTAATTTACAACTTCAAGAAAACAATACTCGTATCTTAGAAATGAGTGAGAAGGTGAATGTTTTTTTTGGAAAACTTAAATTATGGAAGTCAATCGTGAAACAAAAAACATAATAATCAATATATTAAAGTTTTGTTTTTAAATATTAAAAACCAGCGGTATTTTATAACTGACAAAAACCTAAACGGATGCAATTTCAAAATACTATGGAAGGTCTCTCAACTAGAGAACAAGAACTGTTCATAGGCCTCACGGCAAGTGTCGAAATTAAAAGAAAATTTGGCAACAAACTATGCTTGGATTTTGTACCAGACGTCTGCGCGTCTATTTTACGTTATAGTGTTGACGATTCTCTTTCTAGTACGAGTTCTACGTGATGATCGCTCGAAATAAATATTATTAGATAAAGAAATTTATATTACGACAGTGAATTAACGGCATGATTGGGCGTCTCCATTTTGTAATATATCATGCCTGAAAATATTATACATTATACAGAGTGTCCCATGACGAAATGTCGTGATCGATTTCTTGGAAAATAGACTTTGAATAATTTGTTAAATTTGGCTAAGTTTACTGAAGTCGATGGTGGCAATTCGGCTAAAGTAATTTCAAGATGGTGGCATTTTTATATGTTATTTCATTTTTAGCTTCTACGCAAAATTATAGATATATTTTATGTATAATGTACTATACCTAAGTCTGTCTTCGACATATTTTAGACTTTTTGTCAAAAATGGCGTTTGCAGGTCTAAACATAACTATCAATTTCTCCTATATGGACGCTTTTATTATTCAAATGGGGTTGGTTTCGTTTTAAAAAGGGATCTACTTTAGTGCATTGTGTTGATATTTTGATATCAAAAACTAACATTAAATATTAACTTGAAATAATCGTTTATTTTAATAAATCTTTAAAATTTCTACCCTGCGGATGAATTCTATGTCGTATAGAACTCTATTAATAGAAATAATTCTAAATGTCGGTTATTCTGTGTTGCAAAAAAAAATCGCCTGATATCTATTATTATTAAGCGAAATGTCAACATATGTCGTTCTCTATTAAAATCGTATATTTTAACTTCTAGGTGAATTTTGTGTCATTAGAATTTTATTAATAGATTTATTTCCACATGTCTGGTAGTCTGTGTTGTACAATAGCCACCGATATCGATTATTTTTTTAACAAGTGATGTGCTGATACCTGTTGTTTTCTATTAAAAAGCATAAACTAACCTCATTTCTTGTTATGAGGTGAAAAATAAATAGCTGAACGAATTTTTTTTTATATTCTAGATATTTATGAAATTAAATTTATAAACATATTAGAAATATAAGATTTTGGGCATAAAGTTAGCTACCGTTATTAGATATTTGAAAAAGAAAACCTGAGTTAATACCTAACAAATTTAATGGGCCTGATGGTAAAGCAATGCACCATGTCCTTTGGCAAAGTGGTGCAGAGAAACTAGATAGCCTGACAAATATTGACAATGATAGCGAATTAAAATAAATAGTTATTAGATATCACTAAATTTAAACTAATATTTAAATATCTTTCTCCTACCAAAATTAATACATAGTTTAAAATAGGGACATAATTTACTTAGTATTACTAATGAATTGTTATTCAACTTTTCTGTATAAAAATGTAGTTTTACTATTCCACGATTTCTTACAGCACAATTAAAATTCATTAAATCGGCAGGAGAAATGGGAATTGTATCTGGTAAAAAGTCCATTTTTCGCAAATTTTGCTTCGCCAGCCCAAATTATGTTGTCCAAAAATCGAAGATCGTCTTGTGTCATCGTTAATATAAATTTGCAAAATTGTACTCTTTTCGGCAAATCAGTATGTCTTAGGTATTAAATGAGGGTGGAAGTTGTGTTTCAATAGAATTCTATATACTGAGCTCTTCAAGATTCCTGTTTGTAGAGCCATTTGTTTTAACGATGTCATAGAATATGCCGCAAAATGTCCCAGAATTGAAATTTCGACATTTTCATCAATGAAAATAGATATCCTTTTATGCATTTTTGCCTTAACAGTGCCGAAATTTTTGAAATTTTCCAATATTCGTTTAAAGCTGTTCCGTGCCGATTTATGTTTATCTGGATATATATATATATATATATATATATATATATATATATATATATATATATATATATATATATATATATATATATATATATATGTATCAGAAAATGTCTGGTATGTTCTTGAATATACCTTGGTGCATTCCTCATAGATAATAAACAAATTTAAATAATCTTCGTATGCATAATTTAATCGCCCAAACATGATTTTTATTGTCAAATGGCAAGAAATAGTGACATTTCTATAGTACTCTATTTTTTTTTCGTGACATTTCGCCGTCATGGTCAACTAACAACCAAACTTAAAAGCCGAATAGCGTTTTTATAATACAGAAATGTTAAATTGCCAATATTTCAAAAACTACAAATTTTTTGCGTAGATAATCTGATTGAAAGTTACCCTTATTTTTAATGCTAAATAAAATAACATTACAAAAATAGGGGGTTTACTTTAAAAAAAAAACTTAACGATTTTTTCAAGTTATTTTCAAATGTTAGTTTTTAATCATCCTGTATTTATTTATTATCAAAATATCAACACAGGATCCCCTTCTAGAAGGAAACCAAACCCAATTAGATACTAAAGGCTTTCAAATAGAATAGAAAATATTTGTTATGTTTAGGCCTGCAAACGCCATTTTTGACATAAAATTTAAAATATATCAAAAAGAGATAGACTTAGGAATGGGACATTATACACGAAATATGTCTATAATTCGGCTTAGACTCTAAAAATAAAAAAAAAACATATAGGGTGTTTCCTTTAAAATAAGCAGAATACATCAACTTCCGATATAACCGGAAGTGCCACCATCTTGAAAATATTTTAGTCGAAATGCCCCCATCGACTAAGTAAATTGACAAATTGTAAAAATTTTCCAAAGTCTATTTTCCGAGAATTTGATCACGGCAGTTCGTCATGGGACAGAGTGTATAAAGATCCAGTTATTTATTATTTCGGACCCGTCGTTTTGTAATGATCAATTTTGTCGAAACTGTAAATAGTATATTCAAGTTATTTATGTTGTCTGTTTCCCTATAAACGTAAAACCAGTGAGTAAGCTCATTTTCATTTATTAGTGGACTATTTACAAATTAGCTTCCATTCATTTTAGCCACGAAAGCAATGAATATTTCAGATATTAAGTTTATTTCAGTGGCGTGCCGTAGGTTCAAGGGCGAATTCATTTTTGATTTTTTCTTCTAGAATTCTTTGATCATATAATAGGTATGACCATAAAGAATATAGACAACTTTTCAATAGTATATAAACAAATTATTGCTCGCCAAGTAATATTTCCTTATGGAAATTTGCTCTAGACAAAAAAATCTTGAATACTATTTATGTATAACTTTCTTTTCTAGCACGTAGATTATCTAAAGACTGTCTACGACGTGACTGGCCTACTCATCTGGATATATGGTAGTATTAAGAGAATCCCAGCAATATAGGGAAAATAAAAGTTTTAATATCTAAAAAAAGAAAAATAAGAGACTTAACGTACGGCGATATATATGCATGCAAATTATAGTGAATTTAGTTAGATTGAAATATAATTATATTGGCTATTTCTTACTTTATTTAAAAATTACTAGTTTTATAAGTACATCTTAGTTCAAAATAGATTTCTGAAATTCCTATCTTTTTAGAATCGTCATGTCGCCCAAAGTACATAAATGGAAATGAGAGCGATAGAATTTTAAAGTGCTAGGTGCGTCCATCGGTATGTAGAACTAAAAATGAAAATGGGTTTATTGATAAAAATTAATTAACGTAAAATAGAAATGCACATATGAGAACATTTTTTTTGTAAGGAAATCAACAATAGAAAAAAGTAGTCTATAAATGATAATTTTTAGAGCAGTCTTATATAAATTAAAAGAAAAACTGATAGTGCATATGATAATATAATACGAATAGTAAACCACATTGACAACAGGAGATTACTTTTTGCATTCATTTTAATGTTACCACATAAAAAGGTGTTTGTAAGGTAAGCAGCTGAGGTGTGATAATGGAAAAAAAATTGACAACTCAGTTGTAAAATCGGAGAAGTATAAATAAAATTAATAAGCATGGATCATTTAGGATCCTCTGGTGAGTCGTTAGTTATCTATTAGTTTGATTGAAACTTCAGATAACATTTAATCAGTTGCTGCTAGATAACAAACAAAACTTACCCGAGAACCCCATCTAGAATGGTATTCACATAGATATAATAAAGCCACACATAGAAAAAACGAAAACTTAAAATCTGGTAGGTTATTTTAATATAAACAAAAAAAAATACGTCTATTACGGGAGCAATAACTGTAGAATTTTTTTTTGGCGGAGAATGTCGCCTCAAAATATTTCACTCCTTTTTAAGTTAATTAATTTAACTTTCATACTCCTTTATTATTAATAATGTACATTGTTACAGCATATTTGCAATATATTATATGTACCTTAAAATCTATGTGTACCTTGGCAGATTGCAACAGCTGCCCTACAGGGTAGGAGACCGGTATTATCCGGCGGCCGGTGTTATGGTAAACATGGCGCAACTTAAGTTATTCCTTTAGTCGCTACCCTTGCCCGTTAACTGCATACTAGAGAATTTTTGCCGTGGCTTGGATGTGTTTTTAACCTAATAGTTTAATTGCATTTCTATATTTAGCTATTACGGGAAAATAACCAAAAAGTCCCTTCGAAGTTCAATGGAGTAAACAATTCTAGCAAATCATCATTTGCAACTTTATATCTTCTATCAAAAATTGTGAGTGAAGGAAGAATAAAAATATGTATACGTTTCAAACTTGAAACCCCCTTTTTTTAAGTTAAATACAGTAGCATTTATTCAGTTGCCTGGTTTAAAACGAGTAAAAAAGGTTGTAAGGGTTTATACAACCCTTATAAAGGTTACTGCAGCCTATCATGTTGAGGAGTAAAACAATTATTTTTACAAAGGGTGTTACTTAGTTTTGCAAAACTAAAAAAAAATACCGAATAGATAGAAAAAATCAGAAAAATACAATGGTACTGCTCTGTAGCTAAAATCTTTGAATTTTTTGGTTTAGACATTGCTATTGTCTTTAGAGAAATTTAAAAGAGTTTATGAAACATTTAAGCTAATAGATAAAAAAAAACACTTACAAGACAGGAGGGTTTAATGGAATTATGTTTTAAAAAATACCTCCCCCAAACATAACCCTAAAATTTTGATAAAATTAATAAGAAATGGGTATATAATATGGTCAATATAAATCAAAGCTGAGGTATCAGGGCATTTTGTTCAACAAACAAAATATAAAGTCCAATAAAGCTTACAAGCCTGCTTAGCTGCGTATATTACCGAACCTGAATTTTCCTTATGATGTCGGTGCCGCTGGGCTTCAAATCATGCGTGAAGAATGCGATCGGGTGGAAACAAGACGGACGCCCGCAAAATCTGTTAATGTAGCGAGTACTTCAGATAAACCTGTAGCACAGTAGGGATACATCTGCAACAAGTTGGCGCCCAACTCCGGCCCCACTCAGGGTGCCATGCAGTAGTCTGTGGTGGGTTGATTGGGATCAGTTCGATTATGAAAAAGGGGCTACGCTAGCCTAATAGGCGCTATGAGGCTGCTTTGGGACGGAGGGGGTCAATCGTTAGCACCCAAGTAATGAAATGGAAAGATTAAAGCGAATTAACATGTACATACCGACCGCCATATAGTACGAGTTTACCACGTTGTCTGAACAGCTGCTGCTATCTGCCAGGATGCACATATAATATATTGTAAATATACTGTAACAATGCTCACTAGTAATAATAAACGAGTCCGAAAATTAAGTTATTTTTAAGGCTACCACTATCGCTTTATGCAAATTTCTAGCCAGTGAGGACATTGATATCGTCCTCATTTAGTAGCATTGGCTTGCCAGGGGACGCACAGCTGGACTAAAAAATATAAAGAATAAGCTAATCTACTATTCATACCTTGAAACTACCATAGCCTGTATTTCAATCAGGAATGAACTATGCGCAGTAAAACTAGATGATTTCTGTCTAGCAGTTATAAGACTGAATTACCAGATGGCAGGAATCCAGATGGTAGCTATCATTGCCTCAGTTTACTTGCCATATGACTCAGCTAGCCCAACTTCATTACTGGAACTGTAGCATGATGTAACTTGTAGGTACAATGGTAGGCATTGGCGGGAATGTACGTCAACGCACATCATCTAGCATAAAATAGCAACAACATAAACTGAAGAAGTGAATACCTTTTTGATTTTATAGTCTCTGGTAACTCGTAGAGAGATAATTGACATAATCTTGGCGAATCCGCGTATAAACTCACAGAGAGCTCGTCTCGTCGGAGCCATCCCTATCAGACCATAGATATATCAGTATGCACAGGGTCGATATAGAAAGACCAGTCGCGATATATCACAATCCAAAATGCACGAATTGGGATAAATAAAATATAAGAAACAATGTGGACCACAACGGTCCTCTTGTGAGGAAGATCGTCAGGAACAAGGTCAACTGGTGGAATAAAGATCTCACAGTGTTGGGGAAAGAAACACGCAAACTGCTTAAAAGAACAAAAAAGAAACCGGTGAATGGATAAAATATTCTAAAACGCACACTTATCACAAAAAAAAATAGGAGAAGCCAAAAGGAACTCTTGATGGAAGCTATGTTAAGAGGTCGAAATGACATGTAAAGCAGCACGCCTCTACAAGATTCTGACCAAGGGGCTTCTTGACCCTATAGGGACACTTTGAAAATCGGTTGGGACTTCTGAAGAGATTTGTAGGGATACCTTGGAATGCTTCTGGCACATCTGCCAGACTCTGACATTATCCCTACAACAAATGTTGACCTCAGTCTCTTAACTCCGATCATTAAGAAGGTAACCCTAACAAGTACTATTGGCTATAGAATTGTTTGTGAGTTATACAAAGCACAGAAATCCGATGAAATCATCCCAATCGCTAAAAGTGACGTCACTACGTCCTAATTAATATGTTTACTTATCAGGAAAATCATGTGAATCAGCTCTACATTACCTAGTAAAGATAAAGATAATACCATGAATAACAAGAAAATAGCGCTAATAGCATTCCTTGATATTAAATGAGGTTTCGATCATACCTCCTTCATTTCCTAGAAAATGTCCACCATCAGACATGGCACTGACAACACCTTATACAGGTGGATACAAGGCTCCCTCCTGTGGGATCTAGCGATCGACGAACTTCTGGTAAACCTCAACGACCCAGGAGAAGCATGGCAAAATATTATAAGAACCCATACAGGGAGCTCTATACTATTGAGGAAGAGTGGTGCACTAAGAACCACCTTAGGGTAAATCCTGGAAAAATCACACTTATATCCTTCACTAAAGGAAGGAAGCTTGTTGAAATAAATCTACCAACTATCTTTAATATCCAACTGCAGATGAGCCAAGAGGTTTAATCCTGAACGCAAAGTTTACTTGGAACTCACACTTACGGGAAGATATTACTAAAAGTAAAATGGTCATCGTGTATGGTGGACAAAAATCATTCAAAAGCGGGCCGCTCAAGAGGTCTCCAAATTCAGAACTAGCTTGCCTAGGTGTTACGGGAGCTATGGTGAGTTATACCTGCCCTGGCACACCATACCATTAAAGAAAGACAAGGCGATGAATTCATTGTTGGAGATGAGCAGTGACACCATGCCCTATATAAGTCTATAATTTTGACAAATCCTACACCATTCAGACCTATACTATACAGGGTTACACCCAGACTCAGCACAACAGCGTATTCTATGCAGAAATATATGCTACGAATACCTGGGTTCAAGGTACTACCAAAGCAGGACTGTTCTCATTTGCATCAAAACAGGTCTAGGATTGTCCTCAAAACCTTATCGCTCTGCAAAAGCACCAGAGAGTTACTCTTGCGTGGATACCATGATGCCAGGGTATCCTAAGCAATAAAAAAGTGGACTAACTTGCAAGACAAGAGTTTGCTACCATTCTTATTGAACCAAAACCATTATTTGACGTTACTTCGTGGCTTGTTATCCAGATAAATAAATCATCATCGTCCACTGGAACCACATTGCGGGCCACAGGTACTATAGGTAAACATACCATCTGGTAAACTAAGGGGCGGAATCTTGCTTTTAATGATCGGTCACTGCATATGGAAACATCTTTAATGAAGAACCAATATATAAACTACGTAATGAAAGGGACGAAACAGCTTCACATATCTTCGAATACGAAGCTCTAACCTACTAGAGACACATTCCAGGATCGATTAGTTCGGAAGGCTTATACCAAGAGAACAAAATAGTGAACTGACTACTAAACCTGATTAACAACTTGTTCCCTTAGAACAAATAAAACAGGTGACATCGTAAGTCATTAGACTGTAATGTAAGGGCTTCTCAACCCTAACCTGCTATATCCTTCAATCAATCAATCAATGCGAAGGGGTTTACATAGTCTAATAGGCAGAAAAAAAAAGCAAAATCAAAGCCAGAATAGAGCATAAAAAGAAATTATTCCTGAGACAAACTAGAAATAGCACATTAAAATGCTGGCAGCGGAAAGCCGGAATTTCGATAATAGTTGACGTCCGGACTTCCACAGGTTAATGGTTACTACAATAAAGGTGTGTTCATTATAAAGTAGTATTTTCGCGTCGAAATAGATTGATTGTGACGCGAAACGCAACCGTCATTAATAATTACGAAAAATTAAAACATAAAATATTTCTTCGGATTTCGTGACATACTCTAATAAATAGTAGTATTCGTACAGCTACATGCGAAAATTCTATACGATGTCACTTCTCATTCTTAAGGGTGTTATTTTTTATTTCCACGCTCCGTAGGGCTAAAAGGTTTGTTCGTTCTACCACTTAAATTGCCGAACTACAAGAGAGATGTATTACAAAAAATATAATCTAAATATTGTTTCCTTAAAGGAACATTTGATGAGTAAAAATAACTTAAATAATACAACAAGTAAAAATTTGGGTTCTATTGGTATACTAGAAATCAATATGTTGATGGTGTGCTGCTAATTGGTTTAAAAAATAATTGTTCAATTATCCTAGTTCTGAAATAAGCCAAAAAAATATTCGATATAGCATTCTGATAACGATAAAATTTAAACAATATTACGAAAAATGAAGGAAAAATAATCCGAACCACTAGCGAGTTATCGGGGTGAAATTGAGTAAAAATTTAGGGGTGAAAATTGTTTTTTTTTGTGATTTTTGGCAAAATTATGCCACCTATCGAAAATTTTAAATGTAAAAGTTATGGGCAATAAGTAAATCTACAATTTTTGTATTTACCATTTTTAACTTAGCCTAAAAATTTTCAGAGGCAAATACATAGCAAAATATAGTGCTAACTAAAATTGACAACAAAAGTACTCTCAAAATTAACTCTTACTGATAACAAAAGGGAAAAATTAGGCACTGTAAATGTAACAGATATTGAAAACTAAGAAAATTACAAAAACCCATTAATCAATCATCAAAAAAAAAACAACAATCATCCCTAAAATCCCTAAATACATCTTAATAATATTCTAAAGTGGTCAATTTAAAGTCGAAATGAAATTTTGAATAGCAAATTCTGATTGGTTTTAATTTATGTTCTAATTTCACCCGGTAAGAGTCAATTTTGAGCTGAAATCTTTCAAAATGTAGAAATCTATAAAGTATTGTTTTAATACATGGTAATTAAGTATGCCTTACCCGATATCCTTCAGCCTAGACTGATTCGTTGTTAAAAATATGTTGAAGACTGACAAAAAATCCCTATATCCAGGTTTTGTTTTAGTAACGATAAAAAACGTCAAGCAGGCGAAAAACCCAAATCAAACGATACTAAAGGTAATACCGGAACAAACTAAATAGCACTCCAAACCCCAAGACCAACAGTATACTGGAAAACCAAGGGGAGGTAGTCTTCAGGAAAAAGTAAAAAGGGGGCGAAATGGCTCCATTTTGTAGGTGAGCTCCAAGCTTGCGCGACACGCTACAATCTCTAAGAGTCAAAGAAAATTTTACGGGGTAACAGAAACAGCAGTGCAAAATTGATCTGGCGCGGGTCGGAATAACATGCAAGGGTTGAGACAGATTTGCTAATTATTTAGTCGTTAGCATTTTCGGCTTTGAATCAGATAGGAATTCATTCTTTTTTATTTTGAAATTAAGAAATATACATTTCCTGTCAGCTACTTGCAACACGGTATTAGTTGCCTGTCTAAACTTCCTCTAAAAAAAATAAAAAAACAGTAACCACAGCCCAATACGCTTCTGTCCAAGAGAATGAGAATTCGCCTATACGTCATTCGAAACGAATCACTAGACAGTGCCAAATAACCAAACTTCAACAATTATGACAAAATACAGAATTACTTAAAATAAAAATCAGGAAAAACTGCTACAACAATGGATAAATGTAAAAATTTTACTTGAATAACCGGAAAGAGAACGATATCTAACAAAAAGAAGTAAATGCAAATTCCTTATCTAGATATAAACAAGGTGCAGTGACGTAGAGTCAACGACCTATGAATCAATCTAGAAATAAAAATTGAATTTAGGATGTATTTCTTATAGGCAAATTACAGAATGATAAAGAAAATAATCGAGTTTGGATGAAAATTTGCAAGGAAGTGAAAATGGAATGGCTCGAGAAATAGCAAAACCCAAAGACGAAACGAATATTATGCTGTTATACGAAGGATATATGAGAAATGCTTAACGAAAATGATATTGTGTTGCCCAAGACGTAAATATTTGTGAAAATAAGGTAAAATTAACCAAATTAACCATAGTAAACTTAAGATGAAGTTTTAACCCTGACAAATAATTAGCAACAATAAGTCACTAATACATTCTCGATTAAATTTCATTTTCCAATATACCATGAAAATTAAAATTATATAAAACTTTGTGAAAGAAACATAAACTTTACATTTATTGTACATGAAATTATGGGCATGCCAGTTAATATTTTAAATATAAAAAGTCGTGGCCTTTTTAAATAAATGCAATGAGACTTCTTCATTTGAGTGTATGAGACTATCAATTTCTTCAGGATCGTAGTGAGTTTCATCAACTGGTTGAAAACTACTTAGCTCCACTTCCATTTCTTTTAAGTTACTTTCTATTAAAATTTGTTCATTTTTTGCATTTGAACAATTTTCCAAATTATATCAATTTGAACATAAAATGGGGCATTTCAGCTCTTGTTTTCAACAGCTGCATCTTGCACTAGAATAGCCCTTTTCGAAGGTGCAACATTTAGTTTAAAGGAGATGATATGGAATCAGTTTTTCTTCAGCAAAATTTGGCATTATGATTCCTTCCGCCGATCTCTTCTAGCCCCAATCCGTTGCAATTATTTCATTTCTAAGCCATGTTTAAAACTGATATTATGTTCGAAAACAATGTTGCTTAGCTGCTACTGATGTTGTGAGTAATTTTTCTGATCTGAAAGATGACTCTACAGTGGCTGTTTGTAACATTTCAAACCGTAAATCATGCAGTGTAACATTTTTTGTCTTACTATAAATCTATGCTATTAATTTAGTTCAGGTTAGTTTAGGTTCAATTCTTTATCAGCATCTTTTTGGTAAAAAGTATGAGCTAAGTTTGTAAAATCTTTATTTTTCAGGATTGTTTTAATTATTTTTATCTTTCCTTTTCCCGTAAAAATACCAGCAGATCAATGTCTCGTCCAATAACAATCACTATATTATTAAATTTAGGTACTTCAATTGCTGTATTTATTATCAGTGAAATTGCATCTTCTTTTGCCAGTCTACATGTATATCCTGCTGATTTAAACTATTGAGATAATGTTTGTATTATTTTAATATTTTCATTATGTAAAAACTTGTTTTGCATCAATGGAAGAATGTGTGATTTTGAAAATCATTCATATTTGGTACCATCGCGGATTTTATTCGTTGTAAAGGTTCATTGGTCTTTGTACCAGTTGAAGTTCTATTAACATCAGGGTTCCATCACAAGTTTTGTAACTATTTTCGGCATAATTACTGCGTACAAGGTATTTCTTCTTTATGACTTCAACATTATCATTTTTTTCCAAACCACTTTGTGCAATAAGAAACATCTATCGACCATATGCATTATATCGTTGTAGTTCGGTAATTCATTGATGGTTGAGAATCTTTATACAAATCTGATTTGAAACCCTCTTTTTCTATATCTGTACTCGACTAATTCTCAGAACTTTCCACAATATCGTTTATATTTAAGTTACTAGAAATATTTTCTTTCGTAAATTATATATTAATACATGTATTTAATTTATCATGTTTGCAAAATAAACAATTTTCTTATGTTATTTCATAATTATAATTAAGAAAAATATGTCTATAAATAAACAGTTAAAAAAAGAAACATTATTAAACTTAGGACAAAAAACATATAATGAGAAAAGTCACTGTTTCAGTTTTTTCGATTTTTAGGCTTTTTTTCTTTTATACTATATAAATATTTTTATACTTGTTGAAAGTAGACCTGAAAAAAAAACTCTGTCGAACAATTATTTTTAAGACAATTGCATCTAAAAATTTTCTTTTTGTTTCAAAATAAACTCCATAAAAATCAACCATTGAATATTTTGGTCAAAAAAAATACTGCTCATTTGGGACATCAAAAAGTACAATCTCGCTCAAGTTCAGCCAAATCGATTTATTTTTGTGAAAGGGAAAAACAAAAAAACTGAAATTAGGATTTTTCGCGTTTTTCTCTGAAAATTTTGAGGTTATGATAAAAGTAATAAATGTAAAATTTGTAGATTTTTTTTTATTGTCTACAACTTTTGTATTTAACTTTTTTCGATAGGTAGCATAGTTTTGCCACAAATCGCAAAAAAAAATATTTTTCACTCCTAAGTTTCCCACCCTGACGACTCGCTACTGGTTCGGATTATTTTTTCTTCTTTTTCCGTAATATTTTTTAAAAATTTCCGTTATCACAATGCTTTAACGATTTTTTTCAAATATTATGTCGACTGAACTATAAGTCAGAGTGGTTAGTTATTCTGCATTAAAGAACCTCTTAATTGAGACAACTCTCTTCAAAAATCGACAAAAAATATGGGTATAATTAATATATACAGGCTTTCCATGGATCGTTTTGTTCAGATTTAATAATATTCGATAGTATAAAGGTTAGCTTCGATATTCACCACTGGATAGTTTCCTAAGGAGGTTGGATACGTTATCTATTTATAAATAATGTAAAGGAACCGAGAAATGACGATGATTTCAAATTATGTCCAAAAAAAAACAGAGGTTTGGGAGCCCTTTCGTCTTACCTTGACCATTTGAGATACACCAAAATAACGTATGGCGTGACTGTAGATCTCAAATTGTAGCGGCTTAATGGTGGTTACTGATCAAATGCCACAGTCAGTACGGCAGCTAATAATTTTTCGGAGGCTAAAAGATTATTCTAGTGTCAATAATTTAAATTATCTTTCTCTTAATAAGAGAGGAAGTAAGTGAGTTTTTAAAAAGGGTATAAATGTAAGGGTATAATGTCAAGTAGTTTTATGCTGGAGACTTCAATAAAAAACCAAAACATGACCGTGTAACTAAAACTGTATTCTAAGATGGAATAGTGCAAATACTATTGTCTTATTGTAAGAAATTGACAAAAAAGTGAATTAATTTTGACTAATAAATATTAATGTTTAAGTCAACCTTTCTGGGAGAGAGAATTAAATCTGAATAATTTGCTAACAAAAGAAAAATGAAGGAAAGGATTTTTATAATCAAAAATTTCCAGTTCAGAACCTCATAAAAAGATTTGATCAAGGTTAATTAAAAAAACACATATGAGAAGTAAAAAATCATTGGCTGTGGCATAGTTGTCTTTTCGTTTCAAACAACTAATGAATTAAGGAATACAGACCTTATTAATAACTCTCCATAACTGGACGTCTCAGATGATCGTATTTATCAACGGAAACCGACAATCCTGGTGACTATACGGTGGCTTTGGATAGCTGCTTATTCACAACGTACTAACTGAGCGGAACTTTTCCTGGGGGATGAGGAATCTTAAATCTCAGCTTACAGTTGTAGGTACACGTATACTGATATGTTGTTAGATATGCAGACTCAAAATCAGCATCCTATGTGCAAGAAATATAGAAGAATGTGTGAAAAACTTGAAGACTCAGGAAAATCAAAAAGGCGGCATTAGACAGATTATAAATAATTTCTCAAGAAAACTCAACTGTAAAGTCTGTTGGCTTCCTCGAAGAGATAACTCAAAAGAGAAAACTCAAAAGACACGGGGACAGTGCTATATGAGTTAGAACTGACTTACCACAATCCTGATCACCATTATCACATGTACCATTGCGACATAGCGACTACCCAGTCGAACTTGACATGTGGTAACATATAAAAAGGGCAAATACCGCAGAAAAGAATAAAATAAACTACTCATAACTTGTAGTTTTATAAACTACTTAAAATTTGAAGTATTAAACTTAAGCCATTCAAAAATTGTATCATTAGGATTTTGAGAAAATAAAATTACTACATTAATTATATTTTTAGTTTGATTTATAATAACTGTATTTACCGTTTAAAAATTAACATTATAATCATATTTTGTACTAAGCCGAAATGGATGAGTATTTTCTAATAAAATATTGATTACGACAAAGCCTAAATCAAACGTTATCGTGTTGCTTGGTAATTTCAATATCATTATCACTAACATACTAAATTATGAAATTTCGGCTAAATTTTTGAATTATTTTCCGCTATCTTTTTGAATACGCACACTAAAAAGGATGTTGATTGAATCGAAAAATTTCTCCTTTATCGATTTTGAATTATGTGCTAAGCGATAAACTTGAAATAGTTGAAATTAATTCGACCTTGGTGTTTTAACTTTAATCAACTCCTCATCTACAAAAAACATCAGATACTCACAAGAGCACTTTTAATTCGTAACTATCAACGAATTTACGAATTTTCATATTCGTTGTGACCGTTTAAACTAGAAAAAAAATATATTTTGAAGAAAGATTTCAAGGAATTTTGAAATTAGCGCCCCTTCGCAAATCTAAAAAGATACGAAAGTATCTAAATTGATTAAAAATATTATAGTGAGAATGTTGAAATGAAAATTCAACAGGAAAAACAATTAGACTACGATAACGACATAAATTTCAACTTCACAAATAAAAATAAGCCAATATGAAATGTAGGCAATGGACTTCAAGATAAACTGTCTTATGGTGTCTTATTTATGAAAAAATAAAAATAGAGTAGGCACATGATTTCAGTTCTTCAAAAGATCTTCTTCAGCATTTATTTTGCCGACTATTAAGGATATTTTGTTAACCCTAAAATCCTACCACCATTTTTTGTTAAATTTATTAAAATATTTTTTCAATCAAATATAAGATCTTTCTTTTATTTTGTGGATATGTATATATCAAAAACTTGACGATTACACTTAAACAACTTGAGCGAATGTTATTTTGTTAAGCTATTGCCGCGAAAGAAAATTAAAGTTTATAGATGCCTAAAAAAAAGTTGAGCGCATGAGGGACAATAAAGTGATAGAAAGAGAATAACATGGATAATTAATGATAAGAACATTAAATGTAAACATTAATAATTTAATATAAATACATAGTGCAATTAAGTAGTCTAAAAACATTGATTACCAAAACCGACAAAATTTAGTCCATCCTTAGAGCCAGAATTATACTATACTTTTCCGATGGTTTTCATCATGCTGAATTCTAATTTGAAGTGAAAATTGATTTGCTACTTCGAATTTTAGCGATCTTCTAGGCTACAAGTGTGAAAATCACGGTTTTTCGCTATTTTTTAGGTTATGTAGCAGGTCAAGTTTAAAGTTAATCGTTAAACTATATATGATAGTTGAAATTAAAAATTCTAAATAGCCCATTTTTGGACAGTGAAATTACGAAAGGAAGTAAAATGTCTTCTTATGTTCCCAAATTTTTTTATTAATAAATACGCTATCGGTCTCGCAATAACATATGTTGCATCATCAGGTAGAGATAGACTGAAATGAACAAAACGACACCTATCAAACAAACTAACAAAAGACAACCTAGCAGTACGTATTAAAACAATATATTATTAATCCAATAGTTCAGTCATAATTAAATTTTAAAAATTTACATTAAAAAATTAAATTGTTGTTAACTTAGCAAAAAAAAAATCAATTCAAGATAATAAATGTAGATTACATTCAACCAACTTACATAAAGGAGATTTGTCAGTTGTTACGAGAGCAAACTTGAGGTTTAGTGCAGAACCCAGAATAAACAGATAAATTAAATTCAAATCAAAATAATTCTTTTGGTAAGCCATAGTTATTATGAACCAAAAAATTGACCATTTAATAACAGTGTAAAATGCCAAAAAGGAATAAAAAATAGGCTTGTATCCAACTATCCAAGTAGTGCCCTATTACAAAAATAACCGAAAGGAGGATTCACACTGTAATTGAAAGAAATTTCAACAAAATCATATACTCATAAACCAACCTATAGGAAACTGCCACGGGCCCACAGCAATAGAACTATTAGAGAGCCTAAACAACTCAATAACAAATCAAAAATTCCTCAGTTAGTAAAAAATAATTTTAAAGGTCTATTAGTGTTCGGTCCAATTTGTGAATTGAGAATCTTATCAGGATTATATTTAAATAATCTCAAGATTTCTAAGCTTTCAAAGTTTTTCAATAAATTGAAACTATTTTCTATATGTGAAATTCGATAGTTATTTTTAAAGCCTTAAACATAACCACTCTCCAGTATATGCTTAGCAAACATGCTTCTGTGTGATTCTGTCTTAAGCAAGTACCATGTTCAGCAAACCTAACTTTAAAATTACGTTTAGTTCTGCCTATATAGGAACAACCACATTCGCAGCTAAGCTGGTATACCCCTGGGTTAAGGAGTTTATCTATTTTGTCTTTATTATTCAAAAATGAGTCACCAAAGGTATTTATTGACTTGAATGCAACAGAAATATTATGTCGTTGAAGAACGTTGAAGTTGTATTTTATAAGAAACACTACCGTTAAATGTCAAAGAGTAAAATTTGTTAATACTGATATTGTTAACAGAAGGAATATAAGAGCTTCTAGCAGCATCACGTGATAATTTTTTTTATGTAAGGTTATTAACTAAATCATTATTAAAATTATAAGTATGGACTACTGGTTAAATTATTTTCATTTCTCTATCTCTCGATTCAGTAGTCAAAGAAATATTAAAAGCTTTGTTTATGTAACTATTCAAAGCTGCAATTTTTTATGATCGAGGATGGAAGAAGTTAAATGGTAGCCTAAGTTAATAACAATTTAATTTTATAATCTTAATTTTTAAATTTTAATTTTGATTGAACTATTGGATTAATAATATATTGTTTTAATATGTACTGCTAGGTTGTCTTTTGTTAGTTTGTTTGACACGTGTCGTTTTGTTCATTTTAGTCTGTCTCTTAATGATGATGCAACATATTTTGTAGCGAAACCGGTAGCTATTTATTAATTAAAAACTTTGGGAACATAAGAAGACCTTTTAACATCCTTTCGTAATAGTTGAAATTGTCAGTCTTTCTCTTGCAAACCTACTTGGATTTATATCAATATCTTTTTTCATCTCTAAAATATCGTTAAATGAAATTTATTAATTTGGCATAATAATCCCTCAAGGGTCAACCATCCAATTATGGATAGATTGGTTTTATTTTTAAGAAAGTTATTGCTTTCCCATCTATATGGTACCTGGGTATTTTAAGAGATGTTCTTTTGTTTGGTGGTATTAATTTTTTATACACACCATGGAAAATTATATATGGTGACTCAAAGATAAAGTTTCTGATTAGACTTTAAAACTCGGCAAAAATAGCGAGCTCGAAGCGAAGTCGCTATCAAATTTTAGTCGAAGATTTTCGGGGCAGAACATGAAAATGTAGTTAAAATTTTTAAACGTGGTGGATTCAATATAGCGAATTCAGAATTCTTATTTGATCTTACACGTCATCCGTGCTCAGTTCTCGGTTGCCATCAGCTCTCTCTTAGTTCGATAAAGTAACACCTATTCTAGAAGTAGCAGAAAACTGTGGACAGATTGACCTAAAAGTTTGCGATCAACTCTGTTCGTTTTTAAATATCTGAATTCTCTGGTCCATTCTAAGCATATTCTTAAACTAACATATTCAATACTTTGAGATAGCCGAAAGGAGCATCTTAAAAAAAAAACATTATGATTTTGCCATCTTCCGGTCGCAGCGGAAGTTAAGATCTAAAAAAAATGCGCCTTGTGACGGTGTATTTATTCTTCAAATGGAATTACTATTGATTTGTTAACTATCACAAGGCTATAGTAGAAATCTGGATATTTAAAAAACTTCACTTAATTGTGCGTTTTTTTAAATTTAATTCAATGACGTTATTTAAATGCATACCCTGTTGGACTCATTTTCAATGTCGTTCGCCTGTGAGAATTTAAGTAGCCTCGTTACGCGATTATACCTAACTTGTTAGTAGAATAATGTTATGCGTTTTTCTCAGCCTGTTGAGTAGTCGGCAATGTCTAAAAATATGAACAGTCATCTTATCTTGCTCTAAATTTCATCTGCATACTGCGATACCCACCTTATGAATATAATTCCCCAAATAGTCAGTTGTCCTATTAAGATTCGTAGCTCTGTTCTCTTCAGGGAAGCGTGCGATTGATCCAATTGTAAAGTTCTTCATTTTACGAAAATATTAGGTTTCTACCATATTGTATTGTGTTTTTTAAAATATTCCGTACAAACTCCTTCACCATTATTATGAATTCTAAAATATCTATTCGTATAATCCATTAACATTTAACACATTCGCTTAGCTACTAATGCCGACATAAATATATACTTACTGTAAATTTTAAATGTTTATGATCGTTTTTTGGACGTGAATTTATTCATTTTCTTTATACTGTAAACCAAATATATTGTCAAAATTAAGTATGAAATATTACTTAGCATAGGAATTACAATGTGTGAATTTTGTAAATAAATCACGTTCGAGGCAGAAACCTAATTTATCCGGTAAAATCAATCAATTTTACGACCATAGGAGAACAGGTTAGCTATAAATAACGGTGTGAATAACAGAGAAAAAACAATTTTCCTTTCAAAATGTTTTAATAAAATTAGACATTTATTAAATTAATAGCACCAGCTGAAATTATTTAGTAATACTCTCAATCATAGACATGATAGTAAGGGAGGTGGTGATGAAAAACGTTACGAAGTGAACTGAAAAGAACTACTTCGGCTAGAGAAGAATTCACTGACATGGTTTACTGATAAATCCAAGATAAAGGCGAAGATTGGACTAGGAGTTTCAGGCCCAGGATTTAGGCTTGCAAAATCCCTAGGAAACACTCCTCAATTCAAATCTGCTGCGACGAGTTCATCAACAAAATTATTTTGATTTGGTTCAATCTGTATGGACTTTTTAGTACCCGCTAAGTTTAAATTTTAGACTAAACAAAACATATATGATGATATAGACTTAACACTAAACATGGATATTCAACACTTGTTACTTAATTAATTACTTATTGAATGGTCTTTAAATATTTAAAGTGGATTACGTAATGATGTTAATTCCTTGGAAAATCCACAGTGCCTGAGTCAGCTGGCTCTTATTGTAGTGGCAACTATATATGGGTGGGATTTTAATGATTCACTTGCTACAAAATGCAAAAACAGACATAGTCTCTATAGATAGACTGTCCAGATTATCCAAATAAAGCTCAAGATATTTGTATTAAATTACGAAATTTACTTTAATAAACATACTTGTTAGTTATAGACAAAAATAATAAAGTAAATAAAATAAATAATAGAGTGAAAATGACATAGTTTGCCAACGAAAATTACAATTTCCTTTATAATATGATTTTATGTTTCTTGTTTATACAAATTCAAACAATACCGCTATTCATTTATTTGTGAGTACTTACTATCAGACTAAAGTAATTAAAATATGTTCTCGGCTAATGGTTTGAATGTCAACAAAGGCACTTATTGTCGGATATGTGTGTAGTAGCTCTATTAAGAACGGCAAAGCTCCAAAAATAATAATCCTTCTATGAAAATAAGGAACACAAACTGTCATAAAGCTTCAAAAACTAGGATAATAGCTTACAGAAACTGCAAGGTATACTCTGAAAATTTTTTATGAGGTTATGGCCAGCGAAAAATGAAAATAGTTTGATTTATTGAACCCGGCAACCATAATGAAAAATATAGAATATGGTACCTGATTTTGGTGTAGATTGATTAAATCAAAAAATAAAACACACTGATGTTCTTTAACAATTCTACACTACTTCTCGTACGAACAGTTACAAATCAAATAGCTGAATTCGCCAAAATGTCATTACTAGAGTTGTCAAAATGAACATTTCAAGAGATTTTTAAAACCATGGCCTAATTCATGGGACAAATATTCGACACGACGTATCTCCAAAATTCAATATTATTTACTCGAAACTGCAACAGAAAAAGATTACCGGACACGAGAATCAACAAAGGAAACCGATATAAACAGTTTATATTGCGGTTTGTCTCGTTACTCGCTGAGAACTGATGGTGGCCCCTGGTGACTTTCGAGTTTTATTTAGCTTGCTCGCTTCCTGATTGGATTAGTAGCTTCGCAGGCTCCTCCCCTCTGCCGAGTGCGATATATTTTCTTTCTTGATTTTTTATTAATGTTTTCCATGTAGTTGGAACATTTATAGCATCATCTCGTTTATTTAGCTGTCCCACTTTTTCGATTTCTAGGGCCTCTCTTATGACGCGTACCTTGTAGTTCTGTACTGGTGCTATTTCTTTGTTTTTTTCGAAGTCGATGGTATGTCCGGTTGTTTAATGATGTTGAAATAGGGCTGAGGTTGTCTGTTTTTGAGGCTATTTTTATGTTCTTGGATTCTTGCTGATATGTGCCTGTTTGTTTGTCCTATATAAGTTTGATGGCAATCTGCACATGGAATGCTGTAAACGCCATGATTTTGAAGCTTGGTCTTGTCTTTGGGATTTCCCAGGATGTTGGCTATTGTTTTTTGTGGTATAAATA
Source organism: Diaprepes abbreviatus (assembly GCA_034092305.1). NCBI lineage: Eukaryota > Metazoa > Arthropoda > Insecta > Coleoptera > Curculionidae > Diaprepes > Diaprepes abbreviatus. The sequence goes on along the minus strand of JASJET010000161.1, from coordinate 1,391,956 downwards.
TGGGCCGTATGTTGTGTTTTCTTAAGATTCTTCCGATTCTGTCTGTTATTTTTTTTATGTCCAGATTATCCAAATAAAGCTCAAGATATTTGTATTAAATTACGAAATTTACTTTAATAAACATACTTGTTAGTTATAGACAAAAATAATAAAGTAAATAAAATAAATAATAGAGTGAAAATGACATAGTTTGCCAACGAAAATTGCAATTTCCTTTATAATATGATTTTATGTTTCTTGTTTATACAAATTCAAACAATACAGCTATTCATTTATTTGTGAGTACTTACTATCAGACTAAAGTAATTAAAATATGTTCTCGGCTAATGGTTTGAATGTCAACAAAGGCACTTATTGTCGGATATGTGTGTAGTAGCTCTATTATGAACGGCAAAGCTCCAAAAATAATAATCCTTCTATGAAAATAAGGAACACAAACTGTCATAAAGCTTCAAAAACTAGGATAATAGCTTACAGAAACTGCAAGGTATACTCTGAAATTTTTTTATGAGGTTATGGCTTTGTTCTTTGTTTGATCTTGGTCTTTGGTCTTTGTTGTAGTCTCCTCTTGTCTTTTTATGGCTTTTTTATATCTGATTGTGAGAAACCATTCCGTTCTAGAGCTGTTGAAATGTGTCTTATTTCGTCTTGTTTTGTGTCAAGTTCTGTTAGGCCGAGAGATCTTGATATTAGTGTGTTGACTACTGCCTGCTTTTGAGAGGGATGATAATGTGACGCTGAGATATCGGTCAGTATGCATGGGTTTCCGATATACGCTAAAGCCCAGGGTGTTGTTGAGTTTCCTAGTTAATAGCAGGTCCAAAAAAGGAAGTTTCTTTTCTTGTTCGATTTCTAGCGTGAATTGGATTCTGTGGTGGATATTGTTCAGGTATATGAGGAAATCATCCAGGTGTTCTTTTCCATGTGGCCATATTATAACAATATCATCAACATAGCGTTTCCAAAATTTCGGTTTTAAAGGTGTCTTTTGCAGTGCTTCTTGTTCGAAATATATCATAAAAAGGTTGGCTATGACTGGTGAAAGCGAGGATCTCATAGGTGCATCATCTGTTTGTTTGTATATTTGGTTATTGAACATGAAGTATGTGTTCTTTAGGCAGTGTTCTGCAAGTTCACTGTTGTGGTTATTCATACAATATTTTTAACAAAATGCCAACGATTTTTCTTTTTTCGTTCGAATGTCCGACAAACAAAAAGTGTAAATAAAGTAATTAAGCTATATTATTTTGGTTAAGCGGGTAACTGTAGGATGATGCACTGGTAAAGTTAACTCATGGCTAATTATCGGTAAAATTTAAACCATCAATTATGAAACAGTTTTTGTAAATAACCGATACTTTTGTACTTATCTTTTGGTTACGATACATCGAGGTCCATTTGATAATGTAATACACATATTAGATAAAAAGTTATAATTGGTAATAATTGTCCAAAATATACTAGAGAATTAGTGGGGATAATGTCTAATTTGGTAATGATCATGGTTCTTACAAGTAATAGAACTATTTGACAGCGCCAGACGCGAACAAATTATTTTTGGCTCCATTGTTTTTAATTGCAAAATTTCACATTTGCTATTCGTAGTATAAAAATACCAGATGTTGCTCTCTTATATTTATGACCTAATTAAAATTTTCGTATAAATTTAATAGACAAATAAATAACTTAAACTTTTATTTATCAAAAAATGTTTGAAATATAATTGAATAATGCGGAAACATCTACACCTCGCGATTATATTCATTTTATTGAGAATCTGTTGGTCGAAACCAGTGTCTGTTTTGTCTTTTTTTTATAAGCAATCAATTGATAACACTGAGTTAACTTATCTCGTAATTTTTATTGTCAGATTTTCAGTATTTTCAACTTCAAACCCTCGAATTTACACCCTCAAAAACTTGTTTTAACCAATTTTAGACAAAATTGAGAAATGTAAAATTTTTAATTCGTCATATTAATTTTTTAAATTTAATTTTAGATTCGAAAACCCCTCCATACTAATTTTGGAGAAAATCGGAGAAAATTAATTTTGTTGTGTGCCATTTTATCAGTTACTGAACCAAAGTTAGACAAAATAATATAGAATCGTCCCAGCAAATTCCTGAACAGAATGCAAAAATTGTCTTTCAAACTGATGCCATCACGCAGTGAGGAAAAATGGACACAAGTCTGAATCAGACACAAATTTTAAAGGATCTGGATATCTTTTTTTAAATTGCTCAGGATAACGTATTCTAACGGTACACCGGCGACAAAACCCAAATCTATAAACTCTAAACCTATAGACCCCATACCCATAAAGACCAAACCCATAAATCCCCATTCGACAAACCCCAATCCCGTCAACAGTGAACCTGCAAGCCCAAACCGTCATTCCCATAAACTCACAAACTCAAAACTTTTGAACCCCATATCTATAAAGCCTAAACCCACAAACCCCAATATCGCAAACCCAAATTTCGTTAAACAAAAACAAATTCAGGTCGTTAGGTCAATGGCTTTAGGATTCATGGATTAGGGTATTGTCGCAGGTGTAACTTTAGAATACGTTGTAGTGACTAATTTAAGAAACAACTTATCCAGATCCTTTAAAATTTGTACCTGATGCAAACTTTTGTCCATTTTTCTCCACTGTGCGCCATTTCGAAGTAATGAATATACCTCCTTCTTTAAGAAGTTTGTTAAATCTAAAGTACGTTTTACGGGCAAACTTATCCACTTTGTTTACTATTTCTTTTTCATCGATAGTCAGTTGCTTAATATTCGTGAAATTAGGCATATTCATAATAAGTGCAAAATATCATACAATATTCCAAGCACGAAAAGGCTCAAAAATGATTTATTGTACATACAGAAGTGGGTGAATAGGTATCATGGGGAAGAAATGTCGATGATCTTCCAAATCGTATTTTAACCCGCGTGAGTATAAATAATTACGAAAAGGTAATTATTGAAGTGTTCGAAAAAAATCCGCATCTTAATCTTTGACAAAAATGAATTATGATTGACCGGAGGGGAATACATTGTGGCCTAAATACTATTCGATGGCGACTTGATACCGATAGCATTTAGTATTAAAAAAATGAAGCTAAAACATTTACTGTCTGAAGAGCACATCCAATCCATCTATAAAGGTTAGTAGAACGTTGTTTTTATTGACGAATCTTCATTCTTAGTCTAGAGTTCTGTTAAGAAAGCATGGTTTACGGCACAACACTGAATTACTCCGAGAACAGTTAAAAACCCTCCGAAAGTGCCTTAACGCAGCAACAATAAAAATAATTTATGAAAAGTGTTTAATAAAGTTTATCGAATCCTGCTAATATCTAATGCTAATGCTAATATCTAATGTTAAAACTGACTTTTTGTGTCATTTTTCTTGACAATTTGAATATGTGCCATTTCTGTCTCTGAAAAAAAAAATATCGATGACGCCTTAGCTCCTTATTGAGTTACCACGTATACGTCAGTAATGCGGCTAAAAACTTTCAAGTACAAATAAAATTCGACGGTTCCAAAAGTTTTTCCAAACAAGTACCCATTTTTCCTTATTGAATTTATCTGTTAATTTACGAAAGCACTATCGGTCACTGGTGCCATTAGGTAGGAAACGTATGACAAATTACGACTACCTATTCCAACTATAGATGAAAGCACCGATATAGAGGCCATCCAATACCCAAGCTCCAAATCCCCGTGCGGTCTGTGCAAGGTTTGATTTTGTAATCCGCAAGTGGGATCGGACCAATGTATTGTATTTTGTTTTTAATACAATGCCCGATCCTCTCCCGGTCGCGTAGCGCGCTTTTGTTTCACTTGATTCCGCTTCTCGGGTCCTACACCCCTATGAGGCCAGATTAACTCCCTTGAGGGCCAGACTAGACTGTGTGTGTTTCCACATACAGCCGATCACGTTTCGCTCCGGATCGTGGAGATTCAGATTCACGATAGTGAAGCACTAATTGGTTTTACTACCCTACGTAAGGGCCTCTGCCATATACAACTCTACCTCGTAGATATACGTCCCTGAATAAAGCGTGCTGGACCGCGTTTCTGATGACTGGGCTCACTAGACCGGTGACGTGGTGTCTTGTACACCGTTGTCGAGGAGACAGTCCTTATCTTCATAAATATATATATATATATATATATATATATATATATATATATATATATATATATATATATATATATATATATATACATATATAGGTATTATAGGTCTTCTTGTTTGAAGATTAAAACACGACTATTCTTCTGACGTTTCGCTCTACATAGTAAGCTTTTTCAAAGTTATGTTTTACTTATCTGTATCCTTCATCTACAAACTTTTATTTTTTTTATAAATATATATATCACAGTAATTGGTTTATATACTTACCACAGTCATATTTTTAAGTTAATAAGTCGTGTACAGGGTATGGACTATTTTATAGTTTTCACTGTTTTAACCTTTGTATCGTTTTATTTTAATTTTAAGACTATTATAAAATCTATTTATTTTTATTAATTTTAAACACTAACTTAAAAATATGAATGTAATAAGTATATAAAACAATAAATGTGATAAATAAATAAAGCATAACTTTGAATAAGCTCACTATGTAAAGCGAAACGTCAGAAGAATTGCCGTCTTAATTTTCAAATAAGAAAACCTATATCCAAGAAAATATTAACGAAAATTATTAACAAAAGGTTTAAGATACAAAAATTTATATATATATATATATATATATATATATATATATATATATATATATATATATATATATATATATATATATATATATAGATATATGTATGTTCTAACGTAGATTTTCACGGATGGTGGAATGTGTACTGGTGTTTTCCCGGTTTTCAATCCGTTCGTCAATACAAAAATCTTCACGTTTCCCCAAAATCTCATCTATATTTTAAATTAAAACAATTTAAATCAATAAAGTGTTAAAAGGGGTTATTAATTGTTTTTATTTAAAATTTATGATTATAAAGAGAACAAGAAAGATTATATCAGAATTATTTAGTTAATAACCGCCATACTTAACAAACTTATTATAGTCATTTTCTTCCGGTGTAAAACAAAGTTGCAGAACGGATTTTAATTTATCATTTGTTTTCAAGTTTAATGCTGTGTTTTATCAACATTTACAGCATGTTTTAGTGGGTTATAAAACGAAGGCAATTCATTTACAATTTCATACCAACAATAAATGGTTATTTAACTACAATTTTTTTTCTTGAAACACCGCAAATCATTTTATGGAGATAACGTTACAAAATAACATACAAATTCAAAATAGTCATTTATTTGAGCTCTCTTATTCCATCAATCTAGTTGTTCATATTGCTTGTTATCCGATCGGTGGCCAATATCAAAAATCTAATCTTTAATTCAAACATACCAATTACTTAAAAAGATTTTTTATTGAAAAAGATGTTTGGACGATGGTTTTTTTTTATTTGGAATGGTACAAAGAGAAATATGGATAGGCTTTTATTTTTCCTAAACTCAAAATATCAATATCATAAGAATGAATTATCACGTAGAATTTTATATTTATCATAGAAAACTGATTACTGCAAACATAAGTATACATTATCTTCCTTTCATATTTTAATGCATTGACTCATTACTTTTTCATTAAGGAAATATAACCGCGATGGGGAGCTCTATACTATTAAAGGATTATAAAAAAATGTGAGTGATAGTTTGCTAAAGAAAAAACAATGAAAACGAAAATAATTTTACAGTGTTAATAATCCAGAAGAAATTATCTTTATGGCATCACAGCTCTTTCATGAAATTCGTAAAACATTAATAAGTTTTAAAACAATATGTATAAATAAATAGAATATGGGTAGAGCATTAGTTAACAATAATGATAAATTAGGTAAACTTGATAAATCAGGAATGCATAAAATTAATTGTGTAAATTGTATTGCTACATAGGTAAGCCAAAGTGATAGAAGTATAAAAACTATTTATATTTGAAGAATATAAATGTGCAATTTTAAATGATTCAAGCAATTCGGGAATTATATATGTCACAACTATTATATAAATTTAAGGAGCATTATACTGGTTTTAAAATTAAAGCAAAAACTAAGTTTACTAAACCGCCTTGAGATAACAAAATTCTTAAAAAATAACCCATATCAAAGCGCTGTCATATAAAGCCTTGTAGTAAACATTTTGCTAAATAGACTAAACGAAGTTGGCTCCTATACACAAACCTAGAGGGACTAATGATGTGGGCCCTCCGGATCACGGAACGATGCAGCCGGACGAAGCGGTTTGGAATAAATCCGGACAAGGCTTAAGTTGTACTTTTCACTAAAAAAAGAGAAAAATGAGGAGACTACCTACAATTATGGCGTCGGGAAGTATTCTTCAATCTAAGAGAACTCTTGAATGACGACTGAGCTGGAATGATCTATTGAGGCTCGAGCTAAGAGGACCATATGTGCTTTCTGGGCTTGTAAGCGAACCTTTGGGTACACATGAGGACTGACATCAAAAGTGATATATTTGATATACGCCATGGTGACCCGTCCTATGATTGCGTATGCCACTACTATATGGCGGCCTAGTACTGCCAAGCGTAAACACCTGCTTCAATTGACAAAGTTCAAATAATGGCTTGTGTAGGAATGATGAGTGTAATGAGAACTGCCCCCACCAGAGCGCGCAAGAGGATCAATGATTCTCCTCCCTCTACACTTATTTACAGAAAATGAGGAACTGTAGGCAGTTTATCGTCTTAATTACCTGGGACATATTGAAGCAGGAACTGGCGGCTACCCGTGTAGCTGGAGTAGCGTTGTTGAAAGATGTCTATTGCTCTCTATGCAAACAGACTACATGGCGCTGGTTTTGAAACCAAACCACTCTCTTGAGATACTTTTACCAAGCAGAGAGAATTGGAAGGAAGAGCAAACTTTGCTCAGAAATAGATCCTGGTGGTTTATAGGCAGATCTCAAAAGGATAAAAGAGCCGTAACTGAAGTGCTCGATAGAAGCATTTGAGTCAGAAAGCTTTAGTCTCTCTGGATAGCACGCAATGGTCTTTCAAGCTGAGATTTATGTTATTCTGCAATGTGGCCATATCTGTGAGAGGGATATGAACAAAATAGAACAACTAATTTACGCTCGGACAATAGAACTGCAATTTTGACCTGGCTTCACGACTGGTGTATGAGTGCAAGAAGGTACTAAACACCATAACAAAAAACGGTCTCACAATAAAATTCATGTAGGTGTCGAGTTACTCGGGCATACATGGAAATGAAGAAGTGGACCGTTTGGCAAAGATGAAGTCCTCCGCTGAGCCACATAGCCTCAACCGATTTTACATGTTTTAATTACTGTTGGTAACAGAGAACATATAAGTGGACCTAATGCGCATCTTACTCAGGAGCTTTTTTCCCTGAAGAAGAAAGAACTGCGGACCGTTGTGGAATTGCTGACAAGATACTGTCACTTGGGTCGTCAGCTTTATAAGATAGGCCTCGAGGATGATTTGATGTGCAGATAGTACCTAAAGGAGGATGAAACCGTCGACCATGTTTTCAGAGAGTGTTGCAGAACTCGACGGACTGAGGCAGATATATTTCGGGGTAGTTAAGCAAGTAGAGGTAGCGAGGCTGCCTGGATTCGCAAAGGCGATCAGCCTCGAATAACCCGCAGCTATGGTGGGAGGTAATGGGCCGAACGAGGATTAAGTATCAAGAATCGAATATCACCACCTTCTTTCATTCAATTATTCATTCAACCTAAATCAGACTACCAAGGACCAACAAAATTTCCTCTCAACCGCAACTATGGATCAGTACATAACATCCTCATAATTCCAACCTTCTTACATTTACAGTAATCAAAAAATATATTTTTTAAATTGAGAGTAAGATATTGGGTATAAGAAATACTGAAAAACGCTTTATTTTAATATTAAATATACACTTAAAAAAGCCCTCACAACGCGAAGTATATATATATATATATATATATATATATATATATATATATATATATATATATATGTATATATACATATATATATATATATATATCGACATAAAATCGCTATATCCAAGCATACCACTGGATAAGACGTTGGACAAAATCGCCATGTACAAAGATTTTTCAGCCTACACAATCGAACTTACAGAACACTGCCTAAAAAACACATATTTCATGTTCAATAACCAAATATACAAACAAACAGATGGCGCACCTGTGGGGTCCTCACTTTCACCAGTGATAGTCAACCTTTTTATGATATATTTCGAACAAGAGGCACTGCAAAAGGCACCTTTAAAACCAAAATTTTGGAAACGCTATGTGGATGATATTTTTATAATATGGTCACATCGAAAAAGGCACCTGGACAATTTCCTCGTATACCTGAACAATATGCACCATAGAATCCAATTCACGCTAGAAATCGAGCAAGAACAGAAACTTCCTTTTTTAGACCTGTTTTTAACTAGGTAACTCAACAACACCCTGGGTTTTAGCATATATCGGAAACCCACACATACTTACCGATATCTCAATGCAGAATCACATCATCATCCCTCTCAAAAGCAGGCAGTAGTCAACACCCTCGTATCAAAATCTCTCCGCTTAACAGAACTTAATACAAAACAAAACAAATTAGACACATTTTAACAGCCCTAGAAGGGAATAATGTAACATACAGCCCATATTTCAACCCCAAAAGACTATAGCCAACATCTTGGGAAATCCCAAAGATAAGACCAACTTTGAAAATCATGGCGTTTACAGCATTCCATGTGCAGATTGTCATCAAACATATATAGGACTAACAAACAGGCGCATATCAGCAAGAATTCAAGGACATAAAATAGCCTTAAAAGCAAACAGACAACGTCAGCTCTATTTCAATATCACCAAACAACCGGACACACCATCGATTTCGAAAAAGGGAAAGAAATAGCACCAGTACAGAACTACAAGGTACGCGTCATAAGAGAGGCCCTAGAAATCGAAAAAGCGGGACAGCTGAATAAACGACATGATGCTTTACGTATTTCAACTACATGGAAAACATTAATAAAAAATCAAGACACAAAACAACAAAAATCAACCAATATATGAGAGATCAGCCTACAAGAATCAAATATATCGCACTCGGCAGAGGGGAGGAGCCTACCAAAGCCGAGTTTATCTCTGCTGAATCATTGTAACGCTAAACAGAATACATTGTTCTGCTTACAAGTTTTTAAGAAATGTTTCACAAGGAACCGACTGTAGAATTGGAAAAGCGCTTGAATTTGTGTACCCTGGAGGCAACCATGTAACTGATAGTCCTTAATATAGACTAGGTGATATATATATATATATATATATATATATATATATATATATATATATATATATATATATATATATATATATATCTGACTGATTTGAATTTCCAACAATTCCTAACATACTCATTTCCTGAAGGTGAGATTTATAAATTATGATTTTCGATGATTGTCATTTGAAAACATCTACTATTTCTAGGGCATCCAGTATATCTGATTCGTTTTGTTAAGTTTTGTGAATATATCTTGTTACGGATCTTATGTAATTTCGTCACTCTATTTTTTTTAACACCCTCGTAAGGCTTACAAATCAGCTGATAAGTCACACGATGATTATCGATCGCAGGTTAGACGTAGTTCATTGAACTATTTTGTTGTATTTGTCAGGACTTTGTTTTCAAAGGTGTGTTTTGGTGAAAAGAAATAAGGTAATTATTTTTTTACATAACTTAAGTTATTTAGTTTGGAAGAGTTTTGAATTATTTTTGTTGCTTAGTCCCCTTTTTGATTCGGTTGGTTTGTTCTGCCAAATTAAAAAAAATCTGTGAAACATCATTTATTTAGAGGTTTTTTCCTGTAGTGCAGAGTATAAGTTTATTTAGCTTTTAACAATAATGTTCGTTTTACAGCAATTTTTTCTTAACTCATGGTCTGCCATCTTGACGCAAATCCATGAAAATTATCTTAAAGGCCTGTTGCTAGTCTGAACTACCATTTTCTAAAACTACTTATTGCTGAAGCGTTTAGCAACCTAACTTTCCGAGTTACACTGCCTAATTTTCTCTTTTTTAGCACTAACACCAGAACAGAATGTATCTAAAGAGTACTGGCCGTTGTGCCATATAATATTCCAGAGTTGATAGTATGCGTGTCTGAGGGAACTTGGCTGACAAAAACTGTACGAAGCCACATGGAAAAAAAAACTCAAGTGGCAACCTACTTAATCAGGAGGACTGGAGGTGAGTCCTAATTTTTATCTCTTACCTATTGCTTATTCGAAGCTTATCTGTAGATTTTTGACTCCGTCTGATAATCTGTTCCAAGTTTAAGGAGCTCGACTATTCCTTTCTTTTCTTGTAGTATCTTGAAGTAACAGGCATTATATGATTTATCTTATTGTATATTTTATCAACAAGTATCTATCTATTGAAATATACCATTGTATTTTTTGTATTCGGCAAATGTTTGACCGATTTTCTTCTCTTATTGCATTACCTACTATAGTAATTTCCTTCTATTGTTTCATTACTGTTGTAACTTCCTCATATTTTCTTGTCAATCTGGTGAACTTTACCTTCTAAGTGTATTATTAATTTTAAGAAAACTATAGAACGTCAAAAAAGATTTTTTTTTAAAGAAATTTTAACTTTTAATTTTTGACGGCACGTACTGTGTCAAGGTACTAACCTTTAGTATATTATTTCAACTTTTTGTGAATAATAATTTTCTACACTTATTGTTAATAGATTGTTTACTTGTTCTTTTTGATTTTATTTTGCACACACACCGTTTCTTCCTGAACCTATATTTTTTAAATTTAGATTGAAACCCGCTGAGCTTTACTATCAAAAATGTGTAGGGAATACAAAGGACTCCAGAGAAATTTTATGGAAAATAGCTTTCGGTCAAATTCTTTGAAACCACTTGGTTTTGGTAGTTCTTGGCTAGTGGATTGGATCAAAATCAATAGTTACTAATCCCAAAATCTCATGGTTCGAAGATATAGACTACTGAATTTGAACTATTTTGTAATGGAAACCCTACACGTCTGTCTGCAGTGTTTCTTTATGTCTTCTGACGATGTACAGAAGATCGAGGACAAGGTTTTCATTTTCGACGATAAACTTGACTTCGCCTTTTAGATCAAAGATCAAGGTCCGCGTAAAGTCAAATTGGGATTGAATGATAACCAATCCTCTTGTAGTTCGGAAAAATGATGTCTGCCGAGGATAGGAAGATGATCGCGCAAAAGATTTTTATCTTTATTTCGCTAACGGATTTTACCTCTTGCTCAAGGTCAAACGTCAAGATCGGCTTAAGGTCAAATTTGGCTTAAATCAGAACTTATATTTTTTAATCTGAAATTATGAAAATCAGAAAGTTTTGACTTTAGATATGATCTTGTCCTTGATAGTCAGATTGTAGGGTTTAATGCTTGTAGAATATCGAGCTTGCTCATAAATGCTATTAAAATCGCAGAGTCCTAATGTTAGCTAGAGTTGAAATGGCCAATATAGATGATTATGTCATCATAACATTCCAGACTTCCCTGTTTATCACTTGAAATATCGAAGGGATTTAACAGTGGGAATTTATCAGATTAATCTTTCTCCATCTTATATATAGGACAAATTCGTGAAAGAAAATTAAGAGCTTCAGCTTGACAAGCACATTAATGAGCAGAGCTTCCTGAGAGTAAGTTATGTTTTTTAAATTGACAGTACGATATAGGGTACGTATAAATACTAAAAAACTCTTTATTTTTAGTATTAAATGCATCCTTAAAATATCCCTCACTAGGTGAAATATATGTAGAGTTTATCTCTCTTGAATCATTGTATTTAACAAATGTTTCACAAGGAACCGACTGCAGAACCAGCACCGTGTACCAAAATTTTTACTTAATTCAAGAGATATTTCAGGAACTCCTGAATTTGCGTACCCTGGAGGCAACCAAATGACTAAGAGTCCTTAATATAGACTAGGCCAGATATATCTGATTGATTTGAATTTTCGATTATTCCTAAATACCCTGAAGATACGGTTTATAAGTCATGATTCTCGATGATTGTCATTTGAGTTTCACAAACAAAATTAAAATCCATCTAGAGGGTGCAGAAGGGCTTTTCTCCTTTAAAAATTACCCGCACACAATATTCAGCGGAGCAGCTAATGGCCATCATCGTTGGGACCACATAGAAGTTATTTTTGTTGAATGCATGTCGAGGAGTATTCTAATATCGACAGTTACCTATTGGAATATATTAATAATCATTCAGCATTATATTCTCCACCTTGCACAAACAATTTTACCTTCTAATTATACTTCGGTTTTCATACAACATGAAATGTCGAAATATCTTTTATTTCTCAATAGGTATTCTGTACATTTAATATTGCCAGTAAACAATGCTACCAGTTACATTCTCGTGAGAATAGTTTATATTGCAATATTGTGCAATTTTACGTAGCAATTCTCAGATTCGTAAAGCGTCTATTCCCATGCAGGCTCAGAAATTTTATGTTTATAAATAAAACTAACATACATGCTTATTCACTGCACAGCTTGATAGTAATAATCTTTTTTTAATAACATCAACTTGCAGTTGAAAAGTTACGCCATTCTTTTGCAAACCCAAAAAAAAAACTAAATTAATTTTTTCGCTGAATTTTGTTATATTTTTATTTTTTTATGGAATATCCAGAGAAGCTTTTTAAGTATAGGAAACATCTTTTGATTATTCCAGTTATTATATTAGTGATAAACGATATCTTACAGAAAAACAACTAGAGATTTTAAAAGCTTTATTTTTTACATACCAAACATCAAAAATAGAAAGATGGTTTTGGTAAATTATTAAAAAACAATTTTCACTCGAAAGTTACGTGTCTAATTTGCCTGTGCTTAAATTTGGGGATATGAAAATACTTAAAGTGCGATAATTGTGCAATGAATTTTCAACTAAAAAATTATAATTACTATGCTTAAAAATAAAGACATGAAAAAATTTAGTATTAGGATATCATTCCAATCCAGTTTATCGTGACATAATATACATAATTTTTCTTGGTCGTTCTTCAGCCCGCTCAATCAATTAAATTTAAATGTGCACTATAATGATAGTATGTGCCTCTTCAAATTCAATTAAAATTTAGAATATATGTTTATTCCATCAACGGCAAACGTTACACATATGTAAAGTTAAATTTCCAACTTCATAGTTGGCAACCCTGTTAGAGTTTTGATACGGGGTCATATAAATCATCATGAGTGTCATTTAAAAAGAAGGCAGCTTCGTAAACTGCCCGAATCTTTTAGTAGCTTTGTCATTGTGAGTGAATATAGGTGTAAAAAGTAAGAGTAATTTTTTGGAAGCAAGAAATATGGACATACGTCTAGATTAAGTACAATTAATTATGTATTTTTAGTTTTTCTATTATGTTTATTGTAAAATACAATTAAATGTAAATAATTTTTTAAACAGTAATAAAATCTTGTTTATGTTGAAGTGTATTTGCCTTTTGTGAGTATGTAAATAATGCCGTTACATATAGGTACCACTAGCAGCTCACTGTAGACAAAATTTGCAAATATGGTATGTTATTTTTTTTAGGCATGGCTTTACTTTAGAGGAAGCCATCCAAATGGTTCATGATGAAAATTTGGACGCACGCGATATGTATATTGTTCCCCAAACGCTGGAGATGAAGATAATGGTGGTCTCATAGGTAACCTCGGTGATCGACAGTTACTTCCAAAAGCTAAGTTGATTTTTTAAAATCCAGTCATTGGAACAGACACCAAGATGACGAATACAGACTCAACCAACTAGGAAAAATACAGAAACGACCCGATCTGAAAAATATTACCTGACTTGCTGGCGATTTTGTCGACGTCGGCCGCCCTTTTCTCTCACCCGATTTGTCAAGGTATGACAACTAAGTCTACGTGGAAATATTTGAGGCTCTTTTTGATAGAGAAATCATACAGTTACTTATCCAAGAATCAACGCCCTCTTTTGCAATGAAGCGATCTTCGAATTTCTGAGGAAGAAATGAAGTTTTTTATAGTCTTTTATTTTTAACTACTTAGAATGAATTGCCAGGACGAAATTTTTATTGGGATTCCAAATAAGATATGCGGAACGAATGGTAAGAAACTCCATGGAGAGATTTAGACAAATTTTAAAATATTGTACACTGCACTGATAATATAAAACTAAACCTTAAAGATAAAATGTGGAAGCTTCAATCCCTTATGGATCTGCAAAATTAGGTACTCGAACAGCAACTGAATTATGATGAATCTATGAATAAATATTTTGATAAACACAGTTGCAAGCAATTTATTAGGAGCAAACCTATAAGATTTGGTTATAAGCTGTGGTGCTTCAACTCTAGTGACAATTACTTGGTTAATTTTGAACTCTATCAGAGGAAAATCTATATAAAAATCCTGAATATGAAGTTAGTGTTGGAAAATGTGCAGCTTCTTTACTGGCAATGAACTAAAATATCGGCCACTCAAATATTGTTTTGGTAATTTTTGAATCCCGGTTATGCACCCAAATCTCATCACCTGTCACAATCTTAAAAAAACAATCAAGTACTACATCCAAAATTTCAAATTATTTTGCTGTGCAGTTTTTGTTGGAACCAATCTTGGTGAAGCTTTACCCTTACAGCCAAAATAGAGCTTTTCCAAGGTCATCTTCAATAGATGCAACTTCAGGAACCTGTATAGACCAACATTTTACTTTAAAATATAATGGAGCTTCATCCCTATATAGTTGAGTCATACTTTAGTAAACATTTTTGTAACAGTTATGTTCTGTTCTTAAAAATCTGACGATACTGTGGCGTTTCAATTTTAGATAAAGCAAATTATCTAATTAAAAGGAAAAGACGAGACTCACGCTTCACGTTTCGGGAATTATAAAGGTATTTTTAAAAAGATGTCAAAACTTGTAAGTCCGCGTATTATTAGTTTTTAATGAAACAGAAATTTAACTCACGTAACATTTTATGTAACACTATATCTATTAGCGGCAATATATTTCACCATCGAATTAAATTATAATTTATAACACTATTCCAATAAATCTGCAATTGATCCATAGTTTATTCTTAATGGAATTAATTTATTTATGGAAACTAAATTGCGAGAATTGACTAATTAATGTCGATTTGATTGCCTATTAATAGGGAACATAATGTGTAAATTTATTACCAAATCAGAGTAATGGATGGGTATAATTCACTTTTTAAGAACGTAAATTTAGTTTCCAATCATTCAGTTAATATGTAATACTAATTAATATCCATTGTCTCATTAATAAGTGTAAGAGTTATTTATGTAGTAAGTAGTGAAAATGTATGTTTTAATCACGCCACATGACGCGTCGACTTCTCTACGTATTAATACAGGATCTTTTTTCTACAAGCGATTACTTTAAAGCAGTCAAAATGATTGAATGTTTCCGTACAAGTAGTTTTTTGCCAGGCTAGTATTGGCAACTCATAATATTTTAAATATCACTATATCTTATATTGGTGGGTACAGTAATCCTAAGAAGACAATTGACCAAAAAATTGTAAAATCAAAACCTAAATCTTCCCTAAAAGCGAAAAACTATATAAATTGAAAACATATGTTTTTTAGGAAAATATATTTCTTATAATATGAAATTAAAAAAAATAATTAACTTTACTATATTTTATAGAAGCTCATCAAAATCTAAACTAAGAAAACAAGTACAGGATAAATTTTTTAAATTTGTTTCTTCTGTAATTGAAATTTTTTGAATCGGTGCAAAATTAATACTAAATAAAACAATTTGCTTCTACACGAGATGACTAGCTTCAGTATAGCAAAGAGACATCAAAGAATAGGTCCTCAAAAATGCAATTAATTATAACTTGGCTCATCATGATACATAAGCCTTTAAAAATGCTCATAATTGTTGCCTCTATTTTAGAAATGTGACTTTTGATGAATGCGTCGGGCAATACAGTAGGTAAATCAAATATAAATGTTGTTCCTTTAATTGGGGTGCAGTTCGAATTGACGGGTTTGTTCCCCTACTTCTATAAGAATTAGTTTTACATTAATTATTTTTGGCCAAATTTTTCTAGTATTTTGATTCACAAGTCTAATATTTACTACAACCTTTATATGGTTTATAATTAAACTGTGGATTTTTTTATTGAATTGTCTCTTAATTTTTTTAACACACTAAATGTTACTATGTCCCTCTACTTTACTAATTTATAAAATTCAGAAAAACACATTTATGACTCAATTTCCGATGTTTTAATATCCTTAGCGACAAAAACCCATCTTTTGTGATAACATTTTGCAGCCTCGTGCAATTAGTTCAAACAAAAATATGAAATTTAATATCAGAAAATATTAACAACGCTAATAACTGATGCGGAACCTTAGCATAATGAGTGTCCGATACCGACTAGACCAGTATCAATATAATAATTTGGCGCTAACTTCAAAAATTTTAAATATATATAAAAAAGTATAGAAATATATATATATATATATATATATATATATATATATATATATATATATATATATATTTTAACGAGTTTTTCAAGAAGATTCGATTATAAAAAAATATGTATGTTTGGTATTAAAGTGTATAATGATTCCGCATCATAATTTGAATTTAGTTATTTTTATATTTAAAACTCACAATTGGTACCTTTACACTGTTCTTGTTGCTGAATGCGCGCTGCTATGAGAAGAACGACAGTATCAGACCATGAACGAGTAAACGTCGAACAAGCGGTTCCGTACGTAGCGTCTTGGCGTATGTCTTGTGGCTTCAACGACTTAAACCATTGAGAGAGAACACAGTATAGTCCAATGAATTGAGCAAAAAGAAATGCTAATTTTGTAATAAAATAACAGCACACTGTCTGCCCCATGACAGTCAGTAAATGACTACAACACACAATCCAACTCCACCTGAGCAATGAGTATTTTTTTGAGCAATAAAAATGGTAAAAAATGCGACTTTTTAGATTTTTTGCTGAATTATTGAATGATTCGCATTACTTCCAATGGACCATTTGTAGATAGTTAAAAAAAAATACAAAATGTTTTTATAGACCCCTACGGGACGATTTTTCACTCATACCTTCAATAACTATCGTGTTTCCGTCCGAGATGTCGTAATAAAATCAGGTTTCTTCAGATTAAATTACCATCGTTTTGTTGGCAGTTATGTTGTTTTGGATCTCTTTCGATCAATTTATTTTATTTCCTCTTATAGCATCATAAAATGTGGTGTTCAAAATGAACAAATTTCAATATTTGAAAATGCTGGTGAACTATTGATGTCCTGAATTGGAGTTTTTCCCTTATCTGACCATATGTTTTCTATAGGTTTGTTAGAGCTTCAACGTTTTTGTTAGTAGTTACTTCAATCAGCCCTCCAAAACCTTCAACTAACCACTAGATCAGTAATTTTTAATCTGTGATGAGCAGTTATCTTAGATAGCGTGCAATAAAACGAGATTGGCGAAAATAGGAGGACATTGCATTTGGAATAGTGTATTAGGACCTAACAAAAATTAATAAAATAAATTTATTTAGAACTCAAAAATAGAGTTAAAATAGAGGCACAATCAAAATATGTATGAAAGCTGAAATCCCAAGCACTGCAATGTTGAGAAACTCTGCTCTAGATTAAAATTTTAATGGTAAATTGAGAAAATTGTACTTTTGCCCTTCTTAAGAGGGACAAGTTACTACCAACAGTAGTGGCCGCGAGCAACTGTTGTTTTATTAATCCATTTTTAAAATTATGCAACATTATTATCTGGATATCATGACGAGTGAATGCCTCATAGTCATTTTTCTAAATAGGCTCGATCTTAAAGTTATACTGGTGTTATTCTTAGCAGCTGCATTTTCTCAAACCACCCACATATCAATATTCTCACGAGTCAAGTGACCATATGAAAAAACTTATATAGTAACCAACATACATTTAAAAAGGTATATAACATATGGAAACCCTTTTATTGGTAATACCCCAGAAAATTTTATTTTCCTAAAAGTTGGCCTGATTTACTGATGGTGTTGGTGATGTAAAGTGGTTTCCTACGTTGTACTAAGATGTAGTAGACTGGTCTCTAAAGAAGGAAGAGTGGCAGTGGCAATAAAAAAAGATGCCCAAGTAATGCTGCTCAATGTTGATGACATTGCGAAGGAAATCCCGAAAGTGAGTGCGGTTGGGTACAGACTGGTCTGGAGGTATACTCCGCTTGTTTTTTCACTTCTATACCTTCCTCCATCTTGTAGTTTTGAGTAATATTTACAGATATTTGAATTTATGGAATCATGGAAGTATGTTTATGGTAAGAATTTGCTGGTGTTGGGTGACATCAACATGCCGGCTTTTGCAAGTGGTAGATCATCGACTGATAAAAATGTGATATTGCTTATAGATTTATTGATTTGTTTGATTTGAAACAATTAAATAGTATGTTCATACTAGATTCTTAGATTTTGTTTTTTGCTAATTTTCCTTGTACAGTATTTAGGAATTTTTGCCCTATGGTATGGGAGGATGTGTATCACCCAGCACTGGCGGTGTGACTAGAGCTGGAACCAATAAAGTCTCTTTCAGGGAAAATTAACTCAAATTTTAGAAAATTCAATTTTTAACAGGCTAATTTTCAGTCACTATATAAAGATTTATTGCACATTAATTCTTTCATTCAGTTAGATGAATTCGCAAATGCTGATATGCTTTGTGAAAAATTGTATGCAATACTATATGGCATATTTGATAGAACAGTGCCCATGTGTCAAAATAAACTTTGTGACGCGTTTTCGTAGGCGGGGAGCGGGGAGCAAGGTCGTGCTCTACGGCTCTTCTTCGTTCACGGCAGCGGAACATCGGTCAGTGGATATTTCTCGTGCAGACAGTCATCGGTCAAATGCTCAGCGCAGGGGTATCGGGTCAGCGGCAGCTACGTAAATTCGGGATATCCCTGCTCTCTCAACTGATCAACGGTTTGACTGCCTGAAGGTCAAAACATCCACTCGGGGGTCGGTTCTCGGGCGCCACCCTCGGGATTTAATGTGGTCGAGGGCCCACTTTATGCACCGGGCAGCTTGTTACAGTGGAGAAACGGCAAGCCAGGGGTCAATTGTGCGTATAAGTGCTGGCTGCCGGCTGCCAATTGTCACATGTAATGGTAAAAATGAGACTAGGTAAGAAAACAAACGGTTATAAAACATCCTGTATCCTGTATTCCATTCTTTTATACAAAGACATGGCCTAAAACTAACTTAAAATCTAAGATATACAACAATATTAACAAACAACCGGTCTGGAGGGCAAGAGTATGATTTAGAGCTGTTCACGGTCGCTCATTCTGTTCGGTTGCGCTGATGACGGTAACCCGGCAGTATCATTCGCGACGCCATTCACGTATCTCGTACTATTCGGTCGCGACGCTACTCACGACGGCTTGTACGCAAATTATCGCGCCTCGTATCTAAAATCCGCGTTCCCGGTTCACGGCGCTTCGTATTAAAACTTGACCGACGGCGGTATACGCGGTATGTAACAACAACACGGCGTCGATCGGCGATAGGCGGCGTCTCTACACGGCGACGGTCTTTACACACACACACAAGCCTAGCCTCACCTACATCACCAGACCAGGAAGGCGCGGCCCAGCAGGCGACCCAGTCCAGTCCGTTTGGACTGTTGACCCGGGTGGAGACCGTTTGGTTCTCAGCGAAATAATGGTCTGCTGGGACTTAAATAGACGGCCCGAGCTCCCACTACGCTGACGTGTGACGGTGTGCGGTAATCGCGCATACGATACTGCTGTATGCGGCGCGCGATTACTATGGTCGGACGTTCTGAAAATCTCGGAAAATTATATTTCCCGGCATAGCGCGGTGAATCTAATTATATTCCGGTAATATTAAAACTTTAAGCAATCTTTTCCCGCAAGAATCAGATTTTTCGGATGTTAAATAAATAAATTGAATCCCGGTGAACATACACTTGCCCAAAAATTTAGTAACTTCGTTACAACTTTGCGGTGTTATATATTAGGGAGATAATTAGTGAATTAAAATATAAGAACAATATATTTAGGAACTATAGGAGATCTCAAAGTGTCACCCATTATAATAGGTTTAAGCAAATTAGATGAAACAGAAATATATGGTTAAGTATGCTTACAATGGGTATACTCGTAGAATTGAACACATTATTCAAAGTGATCCCAAAGCGTTTTGGGGATATATTATCCAAAAAGGGAACACATGTTTTATCCCAGACTAAATAACTTGGGGGAGGAAATACTTACAGTGACCCACAGAATATTGTGATGGGTTTCTCCCAGTATTTTCATAGTGTTTATGACGAAGCAAGTGATGGAGTTCCTAATCCATGCCAAAATTCTATGCCAACCTTTCTTGTTAAGGATACCGTCATCGTACTGGTAAACACACTGTGCAAAATTTTTAATTTGTCACTTGTAACCCAAACATATCCAAAACAGTAGAAGGTGAGAAAGATGTCTCCAGTATTTAAAAAGGAAAACAGAGGTGAAATTGTAAACGGTAGGTCATATACTTAGATTTGTGGGTTCTCAAAGACTTTTGAGATGTTAATACACCAATACCTGTTTAATAAAATTGATCTAAATTCCCCCTTTCTCAGCATGGCTTCTTGTGGGATCGATCGACCACCACTAACCCGACATGTTTTATGAATTATATGAAGTAAATTCTTGAATGTGCGAAGCTAGGTTGATGTGATGTTTACCGACTTCTCAAAGGCCTTTGATAAAATTAATCATAACAGAATATTGCACAGATTAAAATGTTTTGGACTGACCGACGACTTTTTGTTTTTTTTTCAATTATACCTCAAT
Source organism: Diaprepes abbreviatus (assembly GCA_034092305.1). Taxonomy (NCBI): domain Eukaryota; kingdom Metazoa; phylum Arthropoda; class Insecta; order Coleoptera; family Curculionidae; genus Diaprepes; species Diaprepes abbreviatus. The sequence goes on along the minus strand of JASJET010000161.1, from coordinate 1,370,953 downwards.
GGCTGAGCCCAGTATGTTGAGTGTGACGTTTTTCGATCAAGCAATTTTTCTACTTCTTCTAGAGTTCCTCAGGGATCCAATTCGGGATCCTTGCTGTCTCTTATGTTAATCAATGACATTATTGATGTTATTGAAGTTGATTACTAGCTGTTTGCGGATGATATTAAATGATTTGTGTCGGTAAATTTAGTTGAAGACTGCATAAGTTTGCAGGATTCTGTTGATGTAGTATAAACATGGTGCACTTTGAATAAGGTGTTTTTAAATGTCAATAAGTATTCAATTATGTCAATAACTCGGAAAAAATATCTACGGACTTTTCATACAGAATAAATAATGTAAATCCTGGTAGGGTAAATTGTGTTAAAGATCTTGGTGTTAGCATCATCGACTCTAAATTATATTTTAGTGTACAGGGTGAGTCAACGATTGAATGAAGTAAGTTTGTGCCTTTTCGGTGAAATTAACAAAGAAACTATATTTATCGTTTGATACAGTTTATTTTTACGCAGATTTAAAAAATATTTAGGACTCTACAGGGTGAGCCAAAAAACTAGGACAGCATAAAGTTTTATTTTTTTAAATAGAACACCCTATATACGAATCGTATTTTCGATTTTGCTTATAATTTTAAATCTTTTTTATTAAGGGTTTACAAACAAAACTTTATAGTTTCTGAGATAATTAAGTTTAAAGAAAAAAAGTCACATTTTCAAGCATCAATTCAATCCTAAATAACGTTTTCAATTTTCTGACAAATATATTCAAATTTGGAATTTAGCAAGGCCAAGGACAAGTTAACATAATTTTTGCCTAATATTTGCAATAAAAGCTACACCTCGGCTCAAATTTGAACAAGTTTAAATGAATAAATATCTTTTTTTTTTAAATGGTACACCCTGTATATTTTCATGTTATTTAATAGAGTAATTAAAAACCTTAAAAGTTTTGTTCAATATATCCTATACCTATTTATAATAGTTTTTGAGATATTTCAGTTTTTCTTATTTTCCATACTTTTTTACAGAAATAGTCTTCATTATCATAGTAGCCATGTAAAATAATAAAAAGAAACTACAGAAACAAACAGAATGTGGTTAAATATGATGAAATACATTATTCGTTATATTACAACGGCAATAGTTTAATTAAACATAATGTGAAAAAATTAACACAACAATAACGACAAGGCAAATACATATTTATTTTATACTAAATTGAAACAAAAAAAAATACCTATTAAATACTGAGATTAATTATTTCTTTTTAATAAGTGTTCGAATAAACGACCCTCTTGTGCAATGCACAAATTTAGTCTTTTTTGCAGATTTTCTCGGACCCTGGACAAAATTAGTGGCGTTATTGTTCTACAGGTATCCCTAATCCTGTTTCGCATATCTTCCACTGTTGTTGGTGGATTAACATACACCACAAGACCTTGGTGGCCACTCAATGAAACCCCCACGTCCAATCCATTTTTGCGGATATCGTTGGTCCAAAAACGCACGAACTTCACGATGGTAATGCGGAGGCGCACCATCGTGCTGGAATCACATACTGTCGAGCTCATCCCTATCGAGACCTTGAAGCAGTTGGGGTAGTTCTTCTTGTAGAAAGTTCAGGTAACTATGGCCATTTAGTGGTTCATTAAAAAAGTGGGGTCCAATAATTCGATTATGATGAATACCACACCAAACATTTAATGACCAGTGGTTTTGATATTGCACCTCTCTAATCCAAAATGGGTTTTCTGTGGCATAATAATGCATGTTGCTTCTATTTACGGCACCGTTACTTCTAAAAGTAGCTTCATCACTAAACATTACCTTACATAATAAATTTGGATTTAATTGAATCTTCGCATTTATTGTACGACAAAAGTTTACACGACTTTCAAAATCCTGTCCATGCAATTCTTGGTGTAATTCCATGTGATATGGATGATATCTATATTTCTTGGTAGTACGATTGACGGCTACCAATATAAGGATTTTCCTGAACATTTAGCAATACTTGTAGTTCTTTTTCTTCATTAGTTACTGGTTTGTTGACCACTTTACGTTTTGGATAATCAACAGTACCAGAAGAATCAAATCTTTGCATTAAGTTTTCAAAAGTATGGGTATTAGGCTGGCATCGATCAGGATACTTCATTTTGTAAATTCTTTGAGCAAGAAGGCAATTTTTTTGAGCCTCTCCTATTGTATAAATCATATCTATTAACTCATTCTTTGGAAAATTCATTTTACAATATAAGATGAATGCAAAAAAAACCAAACTACACTACATAAAAACCAAAAGAAGCGATTGCGGTTATAAATTTGACACACAGAAAAATGTTCTTTTACATTGTTTTTGCCATGGCTACTATGATAATGAAGACTATTTCTGTAAAAAAGTATGGAAAATAAGAAAAACTGAAATATCTCAAAAACTATTATAAATAGGTATAAGATATATTGAACAAAACTTTTAGGGTTTTTATTACTCTATTAAATAACATGAAAATATACAGGGTGTACCATTAAAAAAAAAGATATTTATTCATTTAAACTTGTTCAAATTTGAGCCGATGTGTTCAACACCCTGTAGCTTTTATTGCAAATATTAGGTAAAAATTATATTAACTTGTCCTTGGCCTTGCTAAATTCCAAATTTGAATATATTTGTCACAAAATTGAAAACGTTATTTAGGATTGAATTGATGCTTGAAAATGTGACTTTTTTTCTTTAAACTTAATTATCTCAGAAACTATAAAGTTTTGTTTGTAAACCCTTAATAAAAAAGATTTAAAATTATAAGCTAAATCGAAAATACGATTCGTATATAGGGTGTTCTATTTAAAAAATACAACTTTATGCTGTCCTAGTTTTTTGGCTCACCCTGTAGAGTCCTAAATATTTTTAAAATCTGCGTAAAAATAAACTGTATCAAACAATAAATATAGTTTCTTTGTTAATTTCACCGAAAAGGCACAAACCTACTTCATCCAATCGTTGACTCACCCTGTACAGGTAAAAAATATTGTTTTGGATGAGGTATGAGTTAGATCTAATTATGAGGAATTTGCCGGGACTTTGTTAATATTGATACATTCAGGATGCTTTAATTCATGCTTTCTTGAAGTATATTAGAATATGTATCGATTATATGGTCGCCTATTTATCAAAAATACAACTTGTTAATTAAGGCGACACAAAAAATATTTATGAAATTTTTGTCTCTCAAGGTGAATGAGGTATATCCGTGGGTTGGGATAAATAACAGTAAACGACTGGAAAAATTCAATATAGATAGTTTATACAAAAGAAGACAAATGCGTAAATTGGCCTTTTTACATAATTTCTCCGTTATTTTATCTTATTTATTAAATGAAATTACCTTTGCAGTACCGAGAATATCCAGTAGATTTATCTGTCCGCTAACACCAATGTCGCCTATGTATCACCTGTGCACAAAATTTGTTTCAGTTTTAATAAAGTGTCCACTGCATGTGATTTGAGTGACTCCTATAGGAAATTTACTAAAAGTTGCTATTAGCCAGCTGTGATTTTGCGGACTCAATTTGATTTGAATTCGATTTTAATTAATATAGATTCCTATAATTTTTTAAATTTTCTCTTTGTTATTAGTGTAAGTATATTTTGTATGATATTATGTTTATTTGATGTTGTTTTTACGGCCCTATAAGTTACTAAGTTGTTGGGCTTTGTCTAATTAAATAAATAAGTAAGTAAATATGATATTTATTTGAACATAGTTATTGAAAATATTTGATATTCTAACGAACTTTATAGCGTTATACATTTCGTAGTATTAGTTTGTGTTTCTAATTTGTAGAGTTTTAGCTTTATTGATTTTTCTTTATGTCTTCTTTCAATTCTTGGTACATGTTTTCTTGGCTTCTTTTCAGTGTCATCAATTCTTGCTTCATATAATCTTGGCTTTTCTTTAATTCTTGTTTCATATCATCTTGGCTTATCTTTAGTGTCATCAATTCTAGTTTCATATCATCTTAGCTTATATTTAATTCTTCTTGATTCTTCGTTATATCTTTCTTCAATTCTTTTCATCTCTTCTTGGCTCTTAAAAGAATCTTTTTGGCTTGTTTTTATGTCTTGTATCGTCATCAGTATCTGATTTAAACTAGTTTGAAGTTGTTCTTTTATTTTTGCTTTCTGTTTTCTAGTTTCCACTGGCATACTATTTCAACCCACTGGCTTTTTTTTTGTAATTTCCTAAACTGAACTAACCTCTTCTGCACTTGATCGGACCTCTGACACCAATTTGTTCCAGACGGCCAATTTTTGAACCCACTCTCTTATTTCAAAAGCTCTTTATTGTCAATTTCAATACAACACTTGTCAAACAATTGAACTTACTTCGACGACGTCTCTAACCAAATTGTCCACGAAAGCCGATCTGGACCCTTTATATACCCTTTTTCCGCATACCAGAAGATTACGGATCTTTCTAGAAGTGTTTTTATACTACATGGTGTAATAAAAATAAGAAAAAGGAGTAATCTGGAGATTTCTATACTTTCTGTCATAGTAATTTCATCTTAAGGATAAGGAAATAGAATTTTCTAAAAATTCCAGACCTTCTTTCATAAATGTCTTCTGAGGAAGTTAACAAGTCTAAAATTAATTAAATAAATTACAAAATGGTAGAAAATAAAGCTAAAACCCTACAAACTGTAAACTCAAACTAATACTATGAAATGTATAACGCTATAAAGTTCGTTACAATATTTTTAAAATACGTTCAATGATAATTACACTTTAACGAAACATACATCATAATGCACTTTTCAAATATTCAAGCCTAAAAATCTTGACATTTAGAAATCTGTTATTATAATCTATATTTATCGTCGTAGAATAATTGAATTATTGTGCAAGTATTAAAAATAAACTATATACATTTTTGCGCTGCTCAGACCGTATAGGTACAAATTTATTTTAATATTTAGATTTGCTGTATACAAAAATTTAGAAATCATAATCTATATTTTGTCTACGAAAAAATAATTACGTCATTTTTTATGTCTAAAAATTAAATTCCACAGTTTTTAGATACTCTATATATATCATTTTTCATTGTCAAAGTAGGAATAGTAACATAAAGTAACTTTTGTCAATAATAAAATTTTCCAATAAATGATAATTAAAAAAGTTTCTCCTATGCTCTCTAAGTTTTGAAGGTACTGAAGTTTTTGATAAAATTATATCAATTTATTTTACGATAAATAAGCTGAAATAAAAATAATAAATACTTACTCTACTCCGAAATTTGCCAAAGTCGATTTATTAAGAGTAGAAGCTAACCTGAAACAAAAATATATGTTTAATAAAATAATTAATCAAGTACGTCACAAAAAAATACACTATCAAAGAAAAGTAGAGCAACATTTTCGAAATCCCGAATTATAATATTTTAAGTGCATGGTATCGCATTTAAATGCTCTATATTTTCAAATATTAAAGGCTCTTCCTAAACTGGAAGGTTTTTAGTACATGTAACGGCTAAGATAATTTTTGGGTGTTTATTTAATAAATAATAAATATTTCTGCGAATAATTAATCGTATCAAGAATTATTCCAATTTCGAAAGTTTTATAGTGGAGAATAGTGAATGCCTTTTTGGAAAGTAAAAAACAATGTAGGTTTACCCAGATACAGCCTATCAATAATAATTTAACTTTATAATAATCGGGGACATTTAGAGTATACACTGAAAATGAGAAGACCGAGAAAAGCAACAATATAGACCGACAGCCGCAATAAATCAATTTCTTAAAACCATCCTTGAAAAGCCGTGACTGGAGTTATTGCTGAAAGTCCAAATATTTTTGGTTGGACCACGCATAGTTCAGAGGAAGTTGGTAGACGCAAAGCTCTTTTGTAAAAACCCAACTAAAAGCCCCTTATTTTGGAGAAAAATAGAATCACAATGCATACATTTGCTCGTTCATACTTATGCTGGGCAACAGGCAAGTGGATAGTAGCTCTATTTAGCGATAAAACACATTACAAGATTATTAATTCTAACGAAATGAGGGCTGTGAGGCAATCAGTCAATAAAAAATCCAATCCCAAATATATCACACTAAGAGTTAAATATCATAAAGGCAACGTTTTGCTGTGGAGTTGTTTCTCAGAGAATGCAGTTGGCCCTTTAAGCTCCGCTTATCATACTGTAGATTAATTTGTATATAGGGATATTATGCTACCTTATGCAGAGTGGCAAATGTCTCTCTCTTTCTCACTCTATCACCTACTATCAAAAACCATGGAAAGGGCCCTCCTAAGCTCCATTTTTGTAATATCTGATATATTTGATGTTTCCTAGAAGGAGTGCGTAAATCCGTCTGTGAGGCATATTATCAGTTCCAAGTAAAAAAATTACATACACTTCCTTGGCCTTATAAAATATTTAATTCCTTTGGATATAAAATGTTCGGTTTTAGTATCTGATCAGATAGATGAGGCTAGAAGCTAGCGGCTAAATTCAGATTAAGTTCGTTAAGTATAAATGAAAATTATATATTTAAAACATTATAAAATCCACATTTATCAATATTTTTCTGGGATTTTTGGTACTTATGCTTACTAGAGCCTTCGCTAAACACCTATAAGTGTCATATAATTTGTTCCCCTAAGACAAGCCCTGCAGCCAGGGTTAAGCTCTTATTTTTAAAAATTCCATGAAATTCACATTTACTTACATTATTCGTCGATTTGTGGTAAATATGCTCCTAATAATATTCTCTAAATAGCTATATGAGTTAAATAATTTGTTGTTGGTTTAAAATTGTCTAATATCTACATTTCTCAAAATTTTTCGGCGATTTTTGATAATTTAGCTTATAATAACGCCCTTTAAATATCTATCTGGGTTACATCATTTGTTCCGTCAAGGCAACTCCAGCGGTCAAGATTAAGCCCTTATTTTTAAAAATACTATAACATTCGCATTTATTCGCATTTATTAAGTTTTTTCTTTACAAATTTTGGTAACTGAATTTCTAATCATGTCCTCTAAACACCTATATGAGTTACATAATTTCTTTCCTTAAGATAACCCCAGTGGCAAGAGCCCTTGTTTTACAATTGTCATAATATCCATATTTTTCAAAAATTTTCGACTTACCTGAAATAAGTTTCTAATTATGTACGCTAAATGACTACACGGATTACATAATTTATTCCACCAAGATAACCCCAACGGCAACGGTTCAGCCCTTAATTTTAAAAATATCATAAAATTAGCATTTAATAATTTTTCTTTGCCAAATAGGGTCAATAAACTTTTAATAATATCCTCTAAACACCTAAATGCGTTACATAATTTATTCCCGTAAGACAACCCCAGCGGTCAGAGTTTAACCCCTATTTTACAGTTGTCATAATATCCGCATTTTTCAAAATTTTTCTAAAAGTTTAGTTACCAAAATTCGCAAAGAAAAATAATAAATGTGAATTTTAAGATATTTTTAAAAATAAGGGCTTGACCTCATCCGCTGGGGTTCTCTTGGGAGAACAAATTACTTAACTCAAATAGGTGTTTAGAAGGCATTATTATATGCTTAATTACCAAAAATTGACGAAAAATTTTGAAAAATATGGATATTATGACAATCACCAAATAAGAGCTGAACTATGACTGCTGGTGTTGTTTTACGGACAAATTATGGAATCCTTCTAGGTGTTTAGAGGACCTGATTACAAGCTTAGTTATCAAAATTCCCCCAAAAAAATAATAAATGCGAATGTTATGATATTTTAGATATAAGGGTTTAACCATGGCCGCTGAAGTTGTCTAGGGGGGAAAATTATGTAATTCATATAGGTGTCTAGACGGCATTATTATAAGCTTAGTTACTAAAAATCGTGGAAAAATTTGGAAAATATGGATATTATGACAATTGCCAAATAGGGGCTGAACTCTGGCCACTGGAGTTGTTTGACGGGAATAAAATATGGAACCCATGTAAATGTTTAGAGGACATGATTTAAAGGCCAGTTACCACAATTCGCAAAAGAACATAATAAATTTATGATATTTTTAAAATTAAGGATTGAACCTTGGTCGCTTGGAGGAACAAATTACGTAACCTCTATAGGTGTTTAGAGGACATTATTATAAGTTTGGTTACCAAAAATTGCACAAAAATGTTGTAAAATGGGCTGCAGGGGTTGTCTTATGGGAACAAAATATGACCATTATAAGTATTTAGAGGAGGCTGTAATATGCATTAGTACAAGAAAAATATTAATAAATGTGGATTTTATGATGTTTTAAATATATAATTTCCATCTACACTTAATAGCAGAGACCGTTGAGGCCTACATAAATTAAATTAAACAATTATATATATATATATATATATATATATATATATATATATATATATATATGTTACAAACTTTATAGCATTGTACATTTCCTAGTATTAATTTGTGTTCGCAGTTTGTAGGGTTTTAGGTATATTTTCTAATGTAACGTACTTTGTATCATTTTATATTTCACAGTATTAGTTTGAGTTTGCAGTTCATAGGGTTTTAGGTATATTTTCTATGAGTTTATAATTTATTTAAGTAATTTTACCTTTGTTAATTTCCTCAGGAGACGACTATGGAAGAAGGTCTGGAACTTTTTAGAGAAGTCGATTTCCTTATTTTTAACATGGAACGCCTATGATAGAAAGTCTAGAAATCGCCGGATTTTTCCTTTTTCTTATTTTGATTACCCCATGTAGTATGAAAAACCTTCTAGAGAATTAGGGAATCTTCCGGTATCAACCAAAAGGGTATATAAAGGGTCCAGATCGACTTTCTTAGTCAGTATATTTCGAGAGTTTGTCGACGCAAGTTGAATTAGTTTGACAAGTGTCAAAAGAAAGGTTGACAATAAAAAGTTATTAAAATTATACACTGTGTGTAGTTCGTTTGAAGACCGGCCCTCCGGAACAATATATATATATATATATATATATATATATATATATATATATATATATATATATATATATATTGTATACAATATTTAAAACAAAATATAAAGAGAACATACATATTAGAGGAAAATAGAATTACAAAAAATTAAACTAATGTCATCTATGCAGCATTTATCAGAAGCTTACATATATATTGACTAAAAATTAAAACTTCTTTATTTTTATTTAAATCTTGTTTTCTTTCATCTTTTGAAGGAGCTGACTGAAAAGCAAAAAATCAGGTACTTGGAATTTGTTTATAAGAAATGCTATGTTATATGAAAATTATGTTTTATAATGCTCTTTGTTACGTGATAGTACTGTAAGCAGATTTTTCTTATGTATATTTAAATTATGTATATCTGTAATATAATTAACCCTATTGTGCAAGTAAAGTGAAATCCTAAATTTAATTATTTTATAGACGTAGCAAATTAGATGAATGATATGTCTGAAAAAATTATTGAGCCAACCTAAATCATTTAGTTTACTAGATGCTGTTTCATTACGTCTGATATCAAAAATAAAGCTTATACAATTATTTTGCACATAAACTTTTGTTGACCTTAGTGGATATAATGTCTGTAAGGATACAGTATATTCAGTGCACGGTAAGCCTTTCCGATATATTAAGTAACATATTGACCTACATTTAGTTGAATATGTCAGATTAAGTTAAGTTTCGGAACCATATTAGCTTCTTGTAATCACCCTCATAACCCATTTCCAGGAAAGCACTAGCATATTTATTGTCACTCTCTTTTCTTAGTAGGAAATGTTTGGTCTAACTTGTATAATTTTTTCATCAACTCAAAAACATGTTTCTTTTTAGATTAGCTCCGGATGCGTCGAACAGACTTTAGTGCAGCAGTTGAAGAAACATATTCTGTTTCATGCTGAAATCTTCATGATTTCAAACATGTTTAATCTGAATCTGAATCTCCACCGCTTTCTTTACTTCAACCGGTAGTTTTTTACCTTATTTTGGAAGAAGTTTAAGAACAAGTTCATTTATGTCTTCATGAGATTGTATTTCATTGTGTGTTTTCTGTATATCTTCGGCGGTGTGTTCTATTTTTTCCATGTTTTCTTTAACTCTCTTTTTCACGTGTCGACTATTGATTTTTATTGCTTCTTTGGTCTCCAATTTTTCATTTCATCTTATCTAATATCTATGGCCTTTTTCTTGGCTTCCTCTTAGTTCTTACTTAATGTCTTTTATTGTGTTTTGTCTGGTCTGCATATCTTTACCGCACTTCATGTTTATATCATGAAACTTTTTGTTTCCAAAATGTCCGCTGAAATAATAATTGAAATAATAACTTTAACTTCAAAAATCCTAACAATTTTGGTTCTCTTATAGGAACATACTAGAAAATCTTCTTTTGTAAGCGTTTCATATAACAAAATAATGAAATGAATGTTTTAGCAAATTTTATGTGTTCTGTTAGTAAACATGTCCAACTACCCAACAAAATGTCATAAATGTACCACCTATGGACAGTGTTATCTTACCTTACATACACGGAACTACCGACAAGATTGCCGAATTGCTCCGAAACACTCGAATAATTGTCAATACATGTAAGAAAATTGGACAATGTCTGAAGCCACCAAAGGATGCAATACCATTACAAACAGAAGGCGTTTCTTCTTTCATAGTTGTCGCAGTTGTTTTTTAAATGAAAAACAAATTAAAACTGGTAAAAACACTTTCTAAAGTTTGTGACATTATCCGTTTCACGTTCAAAAAAATAATTATATCTTAAAAAATGTAGAACAAAAACTCTTAACAAGTGTGAATTACAAATCTAATGTTTTTGTTTCAAAGAAAATATTCGAAATATTTTCTAATGCTTAATTTAACTCTGAATACCGCGACGAATTTGTAATAATGAAACTTGAAAAAATCTGAAATAAATTTTATCTAGAAAGATACTGAAGGAATAAATTCTTGCCAAATAGCGAATTTATATCGCTTTTATCTTACTCGAGTGTAAGCCAGAAATAGATTATTTAGGGTTCAAGAATAAAGCAATAACAACAATAAAATTCACATTGTTTAAGCTGAATATAATAAGGCGTTTGATTTGTTTTGATACATCAAAAAAATTTTTTTTGAGAACAAAAATATACTACACTAATATAAGGTATAACAATAGAAATGATCCAACTTAAATTTTAATCACGGTGTACAATATCTCGCAAGAGAATAGTACACCTTCATAGAAAGTTACATTAACATTAATTCTCATGCACACATACGCATGCCTATATATTGCAGATCTTATGGAAGCCAGTGGGCTCGTGCTTAGAAAGAAATGGAATGTTTTCGATGAGTACTATCTCTTTGTGGGCTGACCTAAACAGCTAAGTACGATACACCAAATGTCATTGGATACTTCTCTCACCTGACCGTCATTAGAAACAGAGGTACTACTCATCGAAAACGCGCTGTCTCTTTCTAAGCGTGAACCAACTTGCTTCTATAGGATCCTCAGTCTCTATACGTACTTTTGCCTATGGTTGCATAACTATAAATAAAAAATTTACCTAAAATATTAAACACATTGTATGTGCTTCAATCCGCATATGTCATTTAAAAATTTCGAACGTCCAAAAATGTAATTCTTTGTCCCCATATAAACAAAAGTCGTAAGGAAAAGTTATTTGCACTTTTACGGATTTTCTGTATCTAAAATTTGATACAAAAATTTTAACTTTTTTCACATATTTGCCAAAAAAACTCTAAATTGTCTTCAACGTACATTTTTCTAGAATTCCAGTAAAAAATCAATACTACCATGCAGAAGAGAAGAAAATTTTATTTATTTTATTTTCGTTTACTAAAAATTACAGTCATAATTAGCCGGCCGGCGGACTTAGCGTTATATGAGGTGATTTTGGAATTTATTGTCAGTAGACTTCTGATTAAGTAGAAACCTTCAGAATGATAATAGTAATTATATAGTATCTTATGTTTCATTTTCTTTTTTGGGGAAAATTTTTTATTTAACAATTAAGATGTGAAAAAAACAATTTTTTCGAGTTCTGGAAAAAGCTATTATTTTTAAGTAAAAAAGTTTCAAACAAAAGTTGTGCGCATTGAAAATTTTATTGCAAAAAACCTGCTAAAATGGCTGTTTTTTCAATTGTTTATAAACAATAGAAAATATATTGCATTAACTTTATACTGCAACTAATGGAGCCTCTTATTGCACACAACAAATGTGCAAAATTTCCAGTAAAAATATTCAATACTTTTTTGCACAGTGAATTTGTTTATAACTTTTTATGTTTTTTTATTGTTTATTCTCAGCGACCTAAAGGCCGTACTGCGGTCTACGGGTACTCAATTGAAAGTTCTAGGCTTATACTAACTATAACAAAAAATAACGAAATGAATTCTTGATCCTTAACTGTTTAAACAGATAAACAAAATTGGGGTTCGTTTTTTTGCTATAAACAAATAGCATAACTCTTCGACAGTTGTTGATATCAAAATGCCGATAAGTGGACATGATACGAAGCTTTTTTTTTCAAAAAATCGCTACTAAGTTTTTTATTAACATTAAGGGATTATTTAAGTACGAACTCATAGGGAGATGGTGAAGTTATTGTATGCAGTAGTTTTCAACTCAATTATTTCAAAATTGTTGATGTAGCAATAGTTTAAAGTTGCACCTACTCCGAGAGTCAGAAAGTGAGTAGTTGAAGGAGACGTTCTTTCAGCCTGCGGCGCGCGGAAAAAACATGACTCGGACGCTTCAAATTGGAACAATGGATGATATATTTTTGTAATCAAATTATTGTTAAACATAGTAATGAACAAATTGTCGCACTTTTATACATTTTGTGCATTATTATAATTTTACCATACTTATGTGCTTTTCAAATTGCGGAAAAATTGTTACAGTGGTCAACAGTATACTATTAATTAGGGATATTAAAAATTGCATTGATTATCAATGTACTATCAATATTTATCGAGATATAGCATATAGCAACAGTTGTTGATAGCATTATTATTTTTTGAGATGCATAATAAACTACATTTGACGATTATATTGTAAGCGATTATCCAAAGTGAAAGTAATAGACGAGAAAATGATTATGATAATAATGATCCGGCGGGAGGTCGGCGAAGCCGCGTTCAGTATTTGCATGCCGCCTTTCGATCTGTCCTTTGCACAGCCAGGTGCATATCGGTACCCTGATGAGTCTAGTAGAGACGAAACATGAACCTCTGCCGTATCACTGTACCGGGGAGGGTAAGTTTTGACTTTCTTCTCGATATAGTGGTACAGGTAGGCTATCATCTCGATGGTGGTGCAATAGGATGAACTTGTTCTGTAGCAATTCATTCAAACTATGCAACCTCTAACACGGAAAGGATATGATGGAACGAAGTTTGCAGTTACTGTTCGCATTTTACTATATATATATATATATATATATATATATATATATATATATATATATATATATATATATATACATATATATATATATATATATATATATATCTATATATATATATATATATATATATATATATATATATAATTTGCGGATACTAAGAATTTAAAAAAAATGAAAATTTGGTGGATCTAGATACGTACTCTGAGTCGTTTAAGGAAATCTAAGGAACTTTCCTTTTACTAAACTTAAGAAAATAACTACCACTAAGAAAAAAAGTATTGTACAGATATAGAATTCGAGAATTGTCATCTAAATTTAAAAATTGAATAAAAGATTTATTCAATTAACAGGACAGCGAATTCTGAATAAAAGTTCTTTAGAGTCAGTTTTTTAAAATTTATAAAAATAAGCCAACGTTACAGCATTTTAAACATTTTAAATTGTAATCGTTTACCACGCTATTAGCACCGTAACCATTTAAAAATTACTTAAGCAAAATTGGCATAAAAAAAAATTTCGGCCTACTTTGTTCAGAAATTTACGATTTTTGCTAACAGCTTAGCAATTATGCCCTCTAACGGTGAAATTAAATATTTAAACAAATTTCTTCTTATCTTTTTATTTAGCAACATTTACTACTAATTTCACTTTGTAGCCATAGTGTGTATGGTTTTTGCCATAGAGTTAATTAGTTTAAGCTAATTAACTCAATTGTTGTTATCAAAATTATGTTAATTAACAAGCATGTTAAGCTTAGTAAAAGTGTGTTTTGTAATTATGCTATAAAAAAATACTAAACTTTTATCAAACATTATAACTTAGTCAATATTCAAACCAATCAAATTTAACCTACATATAAATTGCTATTTATTTGTATTAGGTGGTTAGTACTGACGTCATTTATGTAGAACAGGAAAAATTTGTTCATCCAAATTTTCGTAAACTAAGTCATAGTTTTAAAATATTACAAAATTTGTATAAAATTAAATAGTTCCGAAATAATTTTTATTCATGTTCCTAAAATTATATAGAAATTTTTACCTGGAGCGATTTTTTCTTTAAATAAATTTAATTTTTTTAATACTCCTCGATTCAAACACATTTCAATGTAAAAGTATTGAATAAATAACACCCCAGTTAAAATTCAAAATAAGCAATATTAAGACTAATATTTATTTAAACTTACACAAACACCTAAGGCTGATTCCGGAAATCGAACCCGGGTCACAACGGTTAAGAACTCCTTTAATACAAAGACAAAATGATGAAATAAAATTCCTCGATGACGCCACTGTCCGGAGGCCTTTGGTTTTATAATTACTCTGAAAATGGAATAACTTCCATAATATGTCGTTGAGACGACATTGTTGTTGTAACTGTTGTGTATACCGTTGTAAAGGAAACTACCCAAATGATACGGCAGAAGCATTCGGCCATTAGCCCATTATACGCGTTCCAATTATTGTTGGTAAGAGAGAATTGTAACTGCTGCGGGAAAGTAAATTTATTGAGTTCTGAAGGCAAGCCCGAGAAATGAGATATGGCAAGAAACATATAATTGGACCTAATACGTGGCTTAATAGGGAGCTTCTTTTCCTGAAGAAAAAAGAACTGTGGTTCATCATGAGATTACTGACGTGATATTCTCACCTGCGAGGCGATTTTTATAGGATTGGCGTCGCGGATAATCCAGTGTACAGTTGGTGACTGGAGGAGGATGAAACTGTCGACCATATTCTCAGAGCGCTCAACGGACTCAGGCAGATCCATTTCGGAGCTACAGTAATATTACTCGAATCAATTAGACAAAGTCAGGTAAAGAGGTTGCTTGGATTCACAAAGACGACCGGCGCCATGGTGGGATGTAATAGATCCAACGAGGCCTTTGCTTCAAGGGTAGAATATCACCACTATTATTCATTTATTCACTGATTCATACTCAAACGGTATAACGCTGTGAGTATTTCGTTTTTCAAAAACTAACTAAAGCTGGTTAAAATAACAAAAAGCAATTCTTCTGAAAATGTGCCCCGTGATAGTAGCCCAGTGAATGTTACGAGTATTTTACAGATAAGGATTATATCTGGACGATATTCCATCAGGACTTCAAATCAAGTTAGATCGTTTCTTAAAAATGAAATGTGCCAATATTAAATGAATATAATGTACTAAGTTTTACCAGTGGTCAAAATCCTTATCACAAACCATAACGTATTAAAAAAGTAGAGACAAAAAGGAAAGCAAATACGAAATTTTAGCTCACGAAGAGTTTATATTCAAATTTTGAAGGATTTAATAATTTGTTTACAAGGTTCAGTTAAAAGGAAAGGTGCTTTATTATAAACGAAAAAAATTCTAAGAGACTCTTTCGAATTCAATATTCACCAGGATCATCCAGTGCATAAGCTATTCAGACTAACAACAACTGAAAAATAAGTACATGAAGTTATAAAATGTGTCCGAGAAAATGTGGGAAATCTCTAGGGCATGAAAAAAAAAACAACGTGAAAAGAATACTACAAGTTCATATAAACTTTTTCTTAAAGGCCTCCTCTTCGAAGATATGGGCTCCCACCGGGAATATTTCATTTTTTTTAAATATGTATGCAAGGTAAGACCCTTCAAATTACTATTCAAGAAAGTATTATGAATTACTCACAGCTGGAGGGACGGACTAGTTGTGACACTCATGACCCCATTTTTTTAGGCTCTGTATGATAAGAACTTTGGACAACGTTTTTTACATACCTTTAACTATTGACTAAAAATTAAGCATCTTTAATCATGTCGCTATTCTTAACCGTTTTCGAAAAAACTTCATTTTATTTACATGTATTGGGCGTATTTCGATAAAAGGTACATCTTTGTCCCTATCAAATGTTCAATCTTCAACTTGGTGATAAAAAAATTTGATCCAAAATTAAAGTTTACCTCTTTAGTTAAAAATGTCTAATTCTGTGAATTACAGTTTGATCTATGTTCGCAAAAATGTTCGTTTTATTTTATCGGCACCAAAAACCAAGTATTGTTATTCCAAACGTTGCTAGGTACGAAAGAAATAAATGTCCTGCATTTTAGAACTTGACAACTTTCACATCGCTGACACATTAATCCTTTACTAGAATATTAATTTACTGATTTTTTGATTTCGTGGGAAAATTAATTGTGAAATTATTAGAAGTATGGAATACGCGTTTATTGATTATGCAGATATATATTTGATGTATGGTCTTGCATCTTGCAATGCTTTGAAAGATAATAGATTATATTACGATAGATATCCTAATCATACTCTTCCAGATTAGAAAATATTTCAACGAGTTGACCAACGTCTAAGGGAGAATGTTAGGCGATTAGAGGAATATATTTTAAATGCTGTAGATGACACTCCTACAATGAGCAATTGAAAATTATCAGCGCAGTTTTATACGTCGAAAACAATAATACATGAAGTTCTTCAAGAACAGCGGTTATATCCATATCATTTGAAAAAGTGCATGAACTGATTTCTGAAGATTTCCCCCGTAGAATGCAGTTTGTAAACTGGCTATTGAATCAGCAACGAAAGAATATAAACTTCTTTAGTACTATTCTCTTCATGGATGAAGCAGGGTTTACCAAAAATTGTATCATAAATTTACACAACTCGCATGTATAGGCTGATAAAAATCCTCATGCAACTTTTGTTTCGCATCATCAACATCAGTTCCAATCAATTAATGTTTGGGCAAGAATCATTGATAATTTTTTGATTGGACCTTTCGTATTGCCGCCACGACTAAACGAAGAACTCTATTTGGAGTTCTTTCAGAACGCTTTTCACGATTTAGTAGAGCACTTACCACTTGAAACCCGCCGAAACATGTACTACATGCCCGATGGGGCACGACCTTATTTCAGCGTTGCTATGCGGGAGCACCTGAATAACGTCTAACCAAACCGTCGGACAGCTAGAGGAGGATCTATTGCCTAGCCTCCTCGATTTTTTAGCCTAACGCCGTTGGATTTTTACACCTCGAAACCTTGGTGTATTCCACTCCAGTCGATAGTAGGAAGAATCACTTTTCATTGTGATCAAACAAGGAACAATACTGAGTTAATGTGGCGGGTACAGCAGTCCCCAATTCGTCGTGCTCTCTTAGAAAGTTTTTAACTAAACAGTTAGTTTAATTTTTTGTTGAAACTATGGTGACAGGGGAAAATTCCTTTATTTCATATTTAATTCGACAGAAGTTAGAGGATTTACAGTGTAAATAAAATAACGTTTCTTTGAAAGCGCTTAGGATTAGCGACATAGAAGAAGAGTACTTAATTTTTAGCTAATAGTTAAAGGTATGTAAAAAACGTTGTCTAATGTTCTTATCATACAGGGCGTGAAAAAACGAGGTCATGAGTGTCACAGCTAATCCGTCCCTTCAGTTGTAAGTAATTCACAACACTTTCTTGAATAGTAATTTGAAGGGTCTTACCTGATATACATCATATTAAAAAAATTGACATATACATGGTGGTTCAATAGTTATGTCTAAAAAAATTTGATTCCATTGCAGATTTTTGGGGGCCCATATCTCCGAAGAGGAGACCTATGTAATATTCCTTTCCCGTGTTTTTTTCATATCCGAGAAATTTCCCCCATTTTCCCGGATACTTTGTATAAACAACCAATAAATGTACAAGTTAATAAACAAAAAACGCACTTTTTTAAGTAGTTTGGATAAAGTACGAAGTTTACTTGAGGGTATTAACTGGTTCAAGTATTTTCAAAACTGGGTAAACTCAAAACCTCATCAGACATTTGTGTCCCGATTTTTTATTGGAAAAAAATGTGCATGTTTTGCGAGCTTAAACAAATTCAAGATTTATAACACGTTATTAAAATTTCACCTGAAATGTAAACCTGGCACTAAAAATTTCAAATCCTTTTGTGACTGAAAAAATATTGGTAAAGATAAGTCTTTCATCTGAATACGACAAACGGGACATTCTAATGAAAATGACGAAAAACAAAAAAAAACTTACATAGAAAAACGTAATATTAACAACTTAAAACCAGAAATGCCCATGTGCACTTATTTGAGATGGTATTGCAGCCACATTGCTTTTAAAGAAACTAAAATGTAATAGATACTTTCAACCTCATGGCGAACTAAGCAGAGTTTCACTTCAATACTTCGAGATACTGTAGTTGAACTAGTTATTGTTTCATGAACTTTACTCCAGAAAATAGTTAGTGACATGAGAATATACTCTTAAACATTTTATATCAACGATCATTTTTGATTAATCATATTTAGAAATATCCCTAAATAAGAATTTTTAATTTGCTTTGATTTCTGTACACATTCAACAAAAAACTTGACATTTTATTAACCAGTATTACCAATTTTTTTTAATGATGTGACAGAAAAAATATCTGATTAGGAAAAGGTCATAAAAAGAAATTAAATACGCAGAGAATATAACTGAATATACTGTAAAATAAAATGGGTCTAAGTAATACAATGATGAAATGCAAAAAGTTTTTTTGACTACCTAGTTACTCGTAAATGTTTGAGAAATTTTGCAATACAAGGCCAAAACATATCTGCAGGGTTTTATTGTTTAATAATAGGGATTATTTAGTAATTACTTATCTAAAAGAACTACAATAAAAGAATTTAGACAAAATAGAGTTTTTTCAAATCATTATGGTATAATTTTTTCGCCTCCTTTGTTACCCATGTTGACACATGATTTAAAGTTTAAAATATTTAAATAACGATCATTTAAAGTTCATAAGTAAGTTTAAAATTAACAAATATATAAATTCTATAAAACGCAGATAATAATCGCCGTCGGGTAACTACGTCACAAATCAGCGTTTTATTCTAGAAATTGTTTTAACAGTGCGAGGTCAATCACTTTACGTCTACAACACTGCCTATTATTTTTTTTATTTAGTGATAAATTAATATGTTTTCTTTTTCTATTACTATAGTTTACGGTATCGCCAACATTGCATATTTATAAATCTGAAGGATGTTCAGCATTTATGATAAACAAACTGGCGTTCACATCTGGGATAAGTAAAGCTAATTGACTAGTTAATTTACAACATGTCTTACCTTTTATCTAGTTATCTATATACAGCCGTAGACAAATTGGTTTTTTGTGCATGGTCAGTATTAACACCTACAAAAAAATTTCGTTTATTTTCTTTTCAAGGAAAATTTGAAATAACACTTCTGGTTGATGGATTAGTATAATATATAGGCCTCGATAGGCGTATTCGTTTCAGGCAAACATAAATGGGGCTTGCTAAAATTACTCCAGATGGGTAAAAAGAAGTGATAAAAAAATGTTTCGCTATGTTTCACACCGAATGGAATTTTGTTTTGTTTTTTAACAATAGGAATATATTTCGTTTCATAATAAATCAGCAAATACCTGTCGTGGCACTCGATGGGATTATAATTTAGATATACGGGGTGTCCGAAAAATACGTGTATAAGATTGGATGACAGGTCGATTTAAGCCAATTTAGTTAAATCCGATACTGCTTCGTTTCGACGGTAGAAGACATCGAAGTTTTAGGAAAATATTGATTTTTGCAAAATTTCTTGAAAACCTGGTAACCGAATTTAATGATTTTTGATGTGTGGTCTAACACTATATTGTGACGTTTTCTGGCTATAAAGTAGTGTAAGTTCTATTCTGATTTTTTATGTTATAAACGTTATGATAACGTAGATATTTCTATCAATTAACCGCATGTATTTAGAAGCTTTTTTACCTCTTGAAAAATTTTTATTGGATGAGCGGCTTTGCCAGAAAAAAAAAATTCAATTACATGCATACACCAATTTGTTGTAATAATAAAGGGTATCCCAATAGTAACGCAGGATTTGATATGTTAATAAAATACCATACAAATTTGAGAATATGCTTGATTTTTATTTCGACATAAAGTACATAATTTCCGATTATACATGAAAGAAAATATCTGACAAATGCCCACCACGACTCTGCAGGTACATCCTCGCTCTTTTAATAAAATTTTTAATAACATCTTCACTTATCTGCTGCTGAATTTCGTCAATTACGCGTCGAATCTCATTATTAAGTTGATGAATTTTTATGGGTTTGTTGGAGTAGGTTTTAGACTTTATGAAACCCCACAGAAAAAAATCACAGGGAGTCATATCACAAGATCTTGCTGGCCAATTTGTGTCTCCGTTGTGTGAAATTACTCTACCAGGAAATTTTTCATGCAACAAATCCATCGTTTCATGCGCCGTGTGACAGGTAACACCATCTTGCTAGAACCACAAGTTTATATGATTTCTAAGGTTCAATTTTGACCACGAAAAGTCAATTACTATATGGCGATAACGTTCACCATTTATCATTAGAGTACTGCCGGTTTCATCCTCGAAAAAGTGGGGTCCAATTATACCCCCAGTCCAAATTCCACACCAAATAGTGATTCTTGGTGATGCATAGGTTTCTCATGAGTAACTCAAGCATTTTCTACGCTCTAAATTCTGCAGTTGTTGCTTTGCTAGAACCCAATTAACAAATTCCTGGCGCATCGCGTGGTCTATTGGCTTTAGCTCCTGTTTCAATTGAATTTTGTAAGGATGAAAATGAAGATCTTTCATTAAAATTCGCTGAAAACTGCTTCTCGGAATACCCACCAGTTGAGAACAATGACGAATCGAGGTTCCAGAATTTCGGTAACACTTTCGCGTACTGTGTGAATATTTTCAGCAAATCGACTAGTACAACGACGCACAGGTGTGTTTATGTCCCCAACCGAACAACTTTTTTCAAATTTAATAACTAACTTTTGCACTGTCATTTCATTTGGAGGATTATCGCGACCCAAAATTACACTTAATTTTCTAACGGTTTTCTGCATTGCATTTTCCATATTTATAATTGGTCTTAATAATGGTAAGACGCTGTTCTAAAAGGTACCGCTCCATGACTGATAAAATCGGGATGCATTGACAATAAAACAATCATATATTCAAGGTTGTTCTTTGCACAAAATAGGAAACTGGCGAAATTTAAATCCAGCGTTCCTAATGGGACATCTTTAAAAAAAATTTAAAATTAATATATGTTTTTTAACATCATTGAAGACTTACAAAAAGAAAATATTAATTAAGCAAATGTGCAAAATGGCCACCATTTTGCTGAATGTACTTATTAACACTTTTAAAAAAATTAAATTGGCCTCTATATAATATCTCAGGATTATTAAAGACAGCGCCCAAAAAAAAAAAAAAGAAATCACACATATTTATCTCTGAAGAACGTGGTAGCCATCTGACTGGTACCTCATTGCCCCTTTCAATTTGTCGGTTAAAATATTGGTCGTGTAAGTATTGCCGAAGAACAACAGAAAAATGGGGTGGGGCACCACCATGAATATACCATAGTTCTGGCTGAAGTAAAATGGGCAAATTTTTCAAAAGAACTGGTAATGTGTTTCGCAAAAAATTTAAATACATATTTCCATTTATCCCGTCTAGAACCACAACAGGACCAATAAGGTAGCGATCAATAATACCGACCCAAACATTTATTTTAAAGTTATGCTCATGGTGTGCAACTTTAGTGGCATATGGATTTTCATCACCATAAATATATCCAACTCACGTTCTAAGCAGATGGTAGTAACATTTAGTTCTTCCTCAACTTTTTCCAAAATTTCCTCTCGTTTTTCGACTGATTCGAGGTAATCGAATACGACCATTACCTTCAATTTTGTTTCTCAAAGCTGTCCGTTTTTCGGAGATCATGCTCAATACTGGCAAATGTTTTATGGTTTGGTATTTGGCGGTTAGGAAATCTCTCCAAGTAAACCTTAACACTTGACGCCTATATCCTTCAAAAAATTCATACACCAAAAGCGTGTAAAGCTTCTCGGAGTGCGTGTACTTTTCCACGTTTAATGGTAAAATAAATTTAGAAATTTAGAATTTTGATCTGACTTTTGTCGACTTCTTAGACAGTGATGGCAATTTGTCAATAGTCAAGTTATTAAATGCCATAGCAACAAGGTCATTCGAAAAATTATTGTTACTGGTATGTTTTGTTATTACAGTTAATTGATATATGCATGTAATTAAAAATATTTTTTCCTGGCGAAACCGCTCATCCAACCAAAATTTTTCTGGAGGTAAAAAAGCTTCCGAATACATGCAATTATCTTATAGAAATATCTACGTTGTCATAACGTTTATGACATAAAAAATCAGAAGCAATGTTTACAAGTGATGTCACACTTACACTACTTTATAGCCAATCGCTAGACAACGTCATATTACAGTGTGGAAATGGATCTCTAAAAACATATTACAATTTATTTTTTTATATGATGACATCATATTTTCAACAAGAGTGACGTAATTGTCAGCTTTATAATTTTCGAAGACATTAGTGACCACAAGGCGAAAGTTATTCCAAGCATTTTTTTTCAATTCTGATAGAGTGCTGTCAAAATGTTCGTCTTTCAAAATATTTCGAATGTGTGTCTCAAAAAAAATGCCTTCTTTTATTTTTGCTTCACTTAGCCTTGCGAATTTTTGACCTAGGTATTGAAAAGCTGGTCCATCTGTATTCAGTACCTTAACGAAATTTTTCTTTAGACCCAATTTGGTATGCAGTGGCGGCAAAAAAATCTTTTTGGGGTCTACCAATGGCATATGTTGTACATTCTTTTCACCTGGCACTAATGATTGTCGAACGGACCAGTCTTTTCTCTTTTAATGAAGCGCCTTTACCCGACTGTCCCATTCACACAAAAAACAGCAACACTTTGTGTAACCTAGCTGCAAGTCTAGTAAAAGTGCAGTCACCTTGAAGTCGCCACAGATCTGTCATTGGTGCTCATCACTTGTCAATAGGTACTTCATATTTTCGTATAATTCTTTCATGTGTACTGCATACCCAACATAAATATACGATAAAATATTTCCTATATGCAATAGTGCTGCTTTTAAACTCAATATTGAACTGTCTCAATTCTCTGGTTTTTAGTCGTCACTGAGGCTTTTGCCAAAGAAAAATGGTCCTATTACCCTATTTTCAGTAATGCCTCTCCATACATAAACCTATTTATTATACTGGGTATGAGTTTCTTCGACTTAGTGAGAATTTTCCTGCTCTCAGTATTTGTAGTTTTTATATGAAAATTGTATTTTTTAGACATATCCTGCTATCAGATAATAATCTGGTAGCTCTGTTGTTATTTCATAAAAATATTCCTATCAATCAAAATCATCTTCCAATAATTCTTGGAATGCTTTATAGGGACGACACTTTTTTTTTTCAATTAAGTTAGGGTGTGGCAGGAATATCGTTGTTACGTTCAGCTCGGGTATTAGAGCAACGACTAACTTCCTGTAGTGACAATTAAATGTTTATGTTTTTCTCATCATGCAAACCAGGACTACCATTTTTAACTAAA
Organism: Diaprepes abbreviatus; assembly: GCA_034092305.1. Classification (NCBI taxonomy): domain Eukaryota; kingdom Metazoa; phylum Arthropoda; class Insecta; order Coleoptera; family Curculionidae; genus Diaprepes; species Diaprepes abbreviatus. Next base: position 1,347,070 of record JASJET010000161.1, on the reverse strand, counting down.
CGGGAAATCTTTAACAGAATGGGAAGTTCTCCACTTTGTTGCTATTCTGTCGATTGACTAATAGGCAAAAGATTTAGTTATTTATCATACGAACTTCTCTATGACTTCTAGTTTCATTTTCGCGACCCAACATAATATAAATTTCTAGGCGTTCAGCTTTAGCGAAGCACATGTTGGATATAGTAATAGCACATAAGAATTCAAATTTGGGTAACAGTTAACCGGTTGATAATTTGTATATACCGAAAATCGTATATTTTATAAAAAATATCTAGATTGTATTGTAGAACCTAAAAGCGTGATAATGTATATGCAATGTGTTTCATTAAACAAATTTGAGTTCATGCACTTTTTTAAATCACCTTCTGTCATAACTATTAAAAAAAATGCATTCCAAATAATGAAATTGACGTGTCTAGCAATTTTTTATCCAGTAAGCGGTATTCCATATAAAATCCTAATCCGTTTTTTACTATAACTTTGTATATTCTTGAACAATCAATGCTGTAGAAAATTACCGCAGTTTCGTATAAAATATTGTTCAAACATGTTTTATGGAATATACAAAAGTTGTGCCTGCTTTCTTTCTTGATTTGAAATATAAAATCATCGTAAGTTTGACAATATTATTACCATATAGAGTTCAAATCGATCGTTGTGGTTTTCCTACAACACTGAACACTAAACTGTTTTCGAAAGACCTTTTCGTGGTCATAGAAAACTTTAGCTAGCGCGAAGGGTATGGGTTATTTTAGTCCAACTATGCCTTAGGGCATATAATTGAGAATCACAAATCAAAGTTAGTTCTTGTTATTTTAGTTTCACGACACGAAAAATTGCAGAGATTGGCTTTTATTTACAAAAACACAATTTAATTTTAATAAATTTCTACTTAAATCAGAAACGGGTTAACTTTGTTGTTTTGTTTCTTTCTTTACTAGAGTTAATCCCTAGACCTACCGAAATGAATCTAGCACCTTGAATACAGGCTAGATTTTATTAAGTTTTATAGAGTTGATAGTTTATCCTGGATACAGTAAGGTGAAATTCGATAGATATGCAATTTATCTTAGTCCCAGAAATAAATGAAAGATTTATAATATATATATATATATATATATATATATATATATATATATATATATATATATATATATATATATTATCTTTTTTTTAGGTTCTTTATTTAATAAAAAATCGAGAACAATTTGACGTTTTGCCCTTTATTTAAGACATCTTCAAAAATTTTTTTTGTCTTTTTATGTATTGATTTTCCTAAAAATATTTTTTATGTAATTAAGAATAATGATACTAAAACATATTTTCAATTTAAAAAAACACACAAACACTTTAAAAAATTATTCAAGTTTTTAAAATAGTATATAATTGTACCAGTGCATACCTTGACATTTTGTTTATTTACTATTTAGATACTGAATATACATGCACTTTGCAATGTACCAAGAAAACCGAAAGAACGTATACATTTAATTTTATGTTTAAGAGGATATTCAATTTTTGATGTTTATTAACAGGATCGAATACTTAATATTTTTGTTTAAATTATCCTATATCCGTTCTGTCGTTAACAGTGTTTTTATCTTTTTTAATTTCTATCATTTCCTTTATCTGCAATTTTTGATAACTAATATCTTTGTTTTTAGTTATGGTTCTGTTATAATCGAAGGTAAGTTGTTCGTTCTGTGTGTGTTTGTTTAACGCTGTTGAGGCGTTTTTCGTATATTTATGGCCATTCAATCTGTTCTTTAGCAATTGGCTTGTCATGCCTATATATTTTTTGAGACAATTTGAGCAAGCAAAATAATTTTTGAAAATTTGAATAGTTTTGAAAGTGTTTCTTGGTTTTTTAAAATTGTAAATATGTTTTAGTATGAATGTTTTTAATTATAAAAAAAATATTATTAGGAATATCAATAAATAAAAAGACAAAAAAATTTTTGAAGGTGCCTTAAATAAAGGGCGAAACGTCAAATTGTTTTGTATTTTTTTTTGTTAAATAAAGGACCTAAACCCAAGAAAAAACAGAATAAAAAAATTTAAAAAAATTATATAATCTATGGTTCAAGAATATATATATATATATATATATATATATATATATATATATATATATATATATATATATATATATATATATATATATGAAGTAAAATGCGAACAGTGAATGCAAACTTTGTTCCAACCATATTCTTTCTATGTTAGAGGTTGCACAGTTTGAACAAACTGCTAAGGAACACAATTTATTCTATTCCACCACCATCGAGATGATGGCCTACCTGTACCACCATACCGAGAAGAAAGTCAAAACTTACCCTCCCCGCCACAGTGATACGGCAGAGGTACATGTTTCGTCTCTACTAGACTCATCAGGGTACCGACATGCACCTGACTGGGCAAAGGACAGATTGGAAGGAAGCATGCAAATACTGAACGCGGCTTCGCCGGCCTCCCGCCGAATGGCGTATGTATGCTTATGCGGAAAGAATGCGGTTGGAACGAAGTTTGCATTCGCTGTTCGCATTTTACTTCATTCATACACGGAGCTGCATATAGTTGTACGTTTACTGAATATAATTTTAGCACTACAACGGCATAATGTGGATATATCCACTACTATTGCATCTCTTACGGAGGAATCCGTGAAAGCTGCATAAACATACATACGCCATCCGACGGGAGGTCTGCGAAGCCGCGTTCAGTATTTGCATGCTACCTTCCGATCTGTCCTTTGCACCATCAGGTGCATGTCGGTACCCTGATGAGTCTAGTAGAGACGAAACATGTACCTCTGCCGTTTCACTGTGGCGGGGAGGGTAAGTTTTGACTTTCTTCTCGGTATGGTGGTACAGGCAGGCCATCATCTCGATGGTGGTGGAATAGAATAAATTGTGTTCCTTAGCAGTTTGTTTAAACTGTGCAACCTCTAACATGGAAAGGATATGGTTGGAACGAAGTTTGCATTCACTGTTCGCATTTTACTTCATTCATACATGGAACTGCATATAGTTGTACGTTTGTTGAATGTGATTTCAGCACTACAACGGCATAATGTGGATATATCCACTGCTGTTGCATCTCATACGGAGGAATCCGTGAAAGCCGCATAAACATATATATATATATATATATATATATATATATATATATATATATATATATATATATATATATATATATATATTAATGATCTGTAGTTGCATTTATAAATAATTAAATAGAAACTAAAGGTAATTTGTATATTTGTATATCAAAGAAGATAATCTGCTAATTTTTTTTTAATCTTAAGAGAACAAATAAACGTACCTAATTCTTTCGTAGTCAGCGAAGGAAGACCTCGAGTTCATGATTCCGGTCTCACGTTAGAAAGATTTTTTTTAAATCATAGCAGAACAAACTAATCGAATCAAAATGTGACTATATCGACAAGAATAAAACGAAACTCTTTTAAACTAAATAACACATAAAAAAATTAAATACCTCTTTTCTTTTCACTATAACCCTTCGAAAACAAAACACTGACAAATGTGAAGAAATGGTTCAGTGAACCACATCATTTGCGGTCGATAATCCTGAACATGTAGTTGTATTACGAGGATGTTAGGAAAAATAGAGTGACGGAATTATAAAAATTCTGTAACATTGCCTTTTGTATTTTCAATTTGATTTTTTTTAGAAGAGATTTCACTTTTTAAGGTCTAAAGAGTGAGGATAGACAGTTTGGGCTTTATGATATACAATAGTTTTTTTTTTGCTACGTATTTTTTGATATTATCAGTCCTAGAAAAAATTGTAGAGGAAGATCTTTTGTTATAAAATCTAAAAGTACCTTGTTTGATTAATTTATTTATCTTTCCTATATATATATATATATATATATATATATATATATATATATATATATATATATATATATATAGGAATTAATTTTTTCTTGAACCATTAAATATATTTTTAGTTGGTTATTTTCTTGGGAATATGGTTCATTCATATTGAAACTACATATATACAGTAGTCATACTTATTGTGTATATATATTTTTATTTCTCAGGACGTTTCGATTCTTTCGAATCTTTTTCAACTGATGCGGATGCAGAACAGAGATTTTTGTTTTAAACAATAGTTAATTACATCACAAACCAATTGTAGTCACTCACTCTTTTGTATATTCACTTTTTAAAAGTATTTTTAAAACGCCAGTTAGAAGAATGGGCACTACATTTTTAACCCTATAACTGTCTTGACTTGACTGAGAAATAAAAATATGTATACATAATAAGTATGACTACTGTATATATGTAGTTTCAATATAAAAATGAACCATATTCCCAAGAAAATAACCAACCTAAATATATATATAAAGAATATTGTCTTCTAGATCCTTAAGTAAAGCTAAATGAATCATCGATGTATCTTTTGAAAAAAAAAATAAAGGGTATTTTCACTCTTAATTGAAATTGACAGTGGAAAGTGAAAACAGCAATGAATTTAATTTTCTTCACTTAACATTAATCAGAAATGTAGAAGTCGAAAAACTTAAAACTAAATGGTGCCCAAAAATCACATGTTCAAGTCATTATCTTAATAATTCATGCCACCCTACATATAGAAAAAAGAAAGTGTAATCATAGAACTAAGAGATAAAGGACTAACTTTAACCTTGCCTAAATAATAACCAGAAGCGTTGAAAAAAGTTAGAAAAATATTCAAAAAAAAAAAATTTTTTTTAGAAGGATACATAAATAGATTAATCAAACAAGGTACTTTTAGATTTTACAACAAAAGACCTTTCTCCACAATTTTTTGGAAGACTGATTATATCAATAAATATGTCGCAAAAAAAATATTATTGTATATCATAAAGCCTAAAACTGTCTATCCTACACCTTAATAAGTAAAATCCCGTCTAAAAAAATGATCAAATCGAAAATAGACAAGACCATATTGTAATACAACTACATGGTCATGATTATCGACCGCAAATGATGTGGTTCACTGAACCATTTCTTCTCATTTGTCAGCGTTTTATTTCCAAAGGGTTATAATGAAAAGAAAAAAAGGTATTTAATTTTTTCATATCTTATTTAGTTTAAAAGAGTTTCATTTTATTCTTGTTAATATAGTCACCTTTTGATTCGATTAGTTTATTCTGCCATATTTAAAAAAAATCTGTCTAACGTTTTTGTTTGAGACCGAATCATGAACTCGAGGTCTTCCTTCGCTAACTACGAAAGAACGAGGTACGTTTATTTATTCTCTTAAGATTTAAAAAAAAAATTAGCAGATTATCTTCTTTCATATACAAATTACCTTGAGTTTCTATTTAAGTAGGTTTAAATGCATCTACAGAGTATTAATTTATCTGGCATTTAACAATAGTGTTCACTTTAACGGCACTTTTTCTTGATTCATGGTCGGCCATCTTGACACGATGCTCTAAAAATTAACTTAAGTACCTGTTGCTAGTCGCAAATGCCTATTTTCTTTATTAAAACGACTTGTTGATAAAGCGTTTGGCAACTGAATGTTGTGATAGGAGTTATACTGTCTGGTTTTGTGTTTTTTAGCTCTATCATAAGGGTAAAATGGTACTGAACATTTCTGGAAATTCGCTATGGGGAAGCCTACCTCCAAGAAGTTATAAGGCTCAATTCCAAGGACGAAGACATAAATATAAAGAATGTTCTCAAAAATATGAGGTGGATATAATAAGACTCATAAATTTGACTTACCCAACATATCCCGAAGAAATAAAGTAAGAGTTAGTAGTAAATAGTTTTATTGAAGGTTTACGTGACGCAGAAACAAGCCAAACTATAAGAATGGTTTGACTGAAGAAAATTTACGAGGCTCTTCTTATGGCCTTTAGTTTGAAACAGTCAAACAGACCTCAAGGAACCAAGAGAGAATCATAAGAAGAATAATGTTTCCCAGGATGACCGCAAAATCAACGAGGAAATCTTCATGAGGCTAATGAGGGAGTTGTAAGAATTTTTAAAGAAACAAAATATATATGACAACAAGAACACAACCATAGCAGAAATAGAATTCGTTGTTAAAAGTGTGACCAGAAGGGGCATGTACAAAGCCGCTGTACTAGCCGTACTGCCCCTAACAGTGATCCTGATGGCTATCGGCTTCATATTACTGATATAGGTGATGTAGTTCGAAGGAGCGACTTGGAGAAAGTCTTTGCTCCTTACGGTATACTTAAAGAAGAAAAGTGTTGCAGTTGCCGTCAAGGCTTGCGATGGGGTCCAAGAACAAGGGATCAGGGTCGCCGATAATATTCGAATAACACGAGATGTTCTAGTGCGGATACAATGATCACTCTTACCGAGATTGCCCTGAAATTACTCCTGGTAGAGGTGATAGCAGAAAGGACCGCTACGGAAGAGATAGAAAGAGTACTCAAGAAAGGGACTACTTAAGAAGAACGTCTTCAAGATCATCCTCGAGAAAGTACGTCCAGAAGGACCTTAACTGAGGAAGGGACTACGGAATAAAAACGTCCAAGAGGACATCCTCGAGAAAGTACAAAGACGACTACAAATAGAAAACGACAGAATGAACATCCGCTATGGCCTCAAAGCCAATAATGATGGATTCATGGTTGGTGAAAAAGTGTGGTATACAATTCGAAAAGAACCAAAGGGCGTTCATCAAAGCTTCAGAAGCCATGGAAAGATCCGTACAACGTGACACGATTAAATTATCTGGTATACCGAATTCAGAAAAACCCTCATGCGAAGATGAAACTCGTGCATCTTGACAGATTTGCCCATTATCAGTTGAAGAAAGAAGAACATCGTACAAGTCATCCTCGAGAAGGTACAACGACGACCACAAATAGAAAGCGATAAAATCAAAACCCGCTATGATCTCAAAGCCAATATTGATGGATTCATGATTGGCGAAAAAGTGTGGTTGTACAATCCGAAAGGAACCAAAGGGCATTCACCAAAGCTTCAGAAATCATGGGGTGGTCCCTACAATGTAGTGACCCCAGTAAAAAATTAGGTGTACCAAATTTAGAAAGACCCTCATGCGAAGATAAAAGTCGTGCATCTTAACAGATTGGTCCATTATCAAGATCAAAAAAGTTGATCGGGAGAATTAAGCCATGGAACGGGGCAATGTTAAGGTTATACATTTCATAATATTAGTTTATGTTTGTAGTTTGTAGGGTTTTAGGTTTATTTTCTACGAGTTCATAATCTATTTAATAAATTCTACCTTGCTTAATTTCCTCCTGATTTTTCTATGAAAAAGGTTTGGAACTGTTTAGAAAATTCTATTTTTTAATTTTTGACATGAAACACCTATCGCAGAAGGTCTATAAATTGCCAAATAATTATTTTTCTTATTTTTATTAGACCCTGTAGTATGAAAATCCCTCTAGAAGATTCGGAAATTTTCTGGTATCCGCAAAAAGCGTATATAAAGAGTTCAGATCGGCTTTCGCGGACAGTTTATTTTTAGTAGCTTTTAATTTTGCAATGGCAAAATTTTAAAAATCTGAAGAAATTTGGCATAACCCGTGCTAAATATTTTCGATGAAAATTATTTAAGTTATACCGACAAATTTATAAAAAATTTTAAAAATCTATATACAATTATGTCTTCTCAGCTAGCCTTATTGAGTGGAAATTCCGTTGAATAGGTCTTTAAAAATGGTATTAAAGATGTAATATTTTTTATTCATCTTATGCACGAAAGATAAGCCTTTAAAGTTACTTATAATTGTCACTCTATTTCGAAAGTATAGTTTTTGGCAAACGCACCAGGAAGAGCAGAAAACTATAAAGTTTGCAGTGGAAGGTACAAATTGTATGATTCTCCTTAATATAGGAGCGCGATGTTTAAACGAGTTTATTTCCGTACTTTTTGATAATGGACCAACGACAGTTATATAATATTTTTTACTCGTAAGTTAATATCAGTGTTTTTAGATTACTGGTTATATTTTAGTAAGCACAACTTGTCAAATTGCAAAAACAACTAAATCTTAATCAATATTAAAGAAAGTTTTACTCTTGCTAGAGAAAGAACTATGAAAGAGGAACTAAGTGTTTGGTATAGCGTTTTAACAACGTTTCTAGATTCCCGTTTTAAATCTAGCTTTTTTTAAAAACGGTGATGAGTCCACATTTTAAAATATTTTTAAAAATCTTAAAATTCCATTGAAAGAAACTTCTAAAATCCCAGAACACTCAAATGCCTAAAATAAAATCGAAACGGTCTACCAAAATAACTGTATCTCAACAAATACAATATGAAATTAAGAATTTAAAAATTTATTTCTGATTTCAAGAAAAATTAATCCTGTTTTATGGTAAAACGAAAAACAGGAGATCCTGCTCTTATTATCTTCTAAAGCCATTATATATGGATGGGCAAAGGTTTCGGCTTAATTAAAGGCGAACGGGAAGTGACAGCGAATCCGTCTTTTCTTTAACCTTCATAACTACAATTATAATATTTGATTGTGTATTTTGTATGACAATGACGTTAACAACTGCCAGAAGACGTTCCTTATAATTTTTTTTAAAATGAATGATGCTGAAATGAATATTTTTTTATATTGCATACTCTATAAATAGACTCAACTGTTTCGAACAATTGAATTTAACGAACTCATAATACATTTTAGCCTACCCTTTTATCCTCCCTCCTAATTAAAAATTTTAGTGTCCGTGGTTACTATGTGACTTTTGGCACATTAGTTTTTGATCAGTGGTATTATTCTTTTTATTAACGGGTAAACTAGAACATATTTAAATAAAATACTATAGTTTGGGTAAGAGAATAAGAACGTATTTCTCTGTTTATAATAACAGGATAGGGATATACGTAAGTTCTTCGAACAAACAACCTACCTTCAATTAAACTTTCCCTGAATGGGAGCCCATTTATAAAGGCGTTTTGTCGCGAGACACCATTGATCTACCGGTGGTATTCCTTTACATCTTTTTCTACAATATATCTTTCTTCCTTTTTATCTCTCTTCCGCGAAAATCCAATGGCTAAGTTAAACTGACAGATCTTTTTTGTTTTAGGACTGACAGTTGTATTTACACAAACATTATTTGTTTAAAATGCATAATTTGTTGCGGTTTCAATCTATATCTTCTCTAGATTTAATGTTCTTTGATAATTTTTTGTTTAAAGAACTTACATGTTACTTCAATGATGAAGATTACGAGTGTTTAGCATTTACTACTAATTTAAAAAAAATACAGCTATCCCATATCATCAATATATTATAACTTTGTTGACCGTGTAGTTATTAATTAGATTTTACTTTTTTGGGTTTCGGTCATACTATTACTTTATAAAAAATTAACACATGTTTTTTCTGACGTCTCGGTTTATTTTATTGATTAAAGTATCTTCAGAGAATTGCTGTAAATATGAAAAGGAATATGTAAATTGTTGTTATATATACTGAAATTTTACTTCTTACCTAATGTTAACAGGTGGTTCACTTGATTAACTTACATTTAACTATTTTATTGTATTAATACAAATATAATCAAAAACTTCTTTTTTAATATAAATATAGAAAACTGATATTATTTTTTTATTTATTTTTTATATATCTGGTTTGTTTTGCTTTTGACAGAGTACTACTAAAGAGTTTGAAAGTTTCTGGACCATTTGCAATTTTATTACCCTATTAGATTGGTATACACATTACTCAGATCATTTATGTCCGTTCCGAAATTCATTGTACAGGGTGTTCTTTTAATACGGATCATTTCTTTAATTGTTCTTTTTTGTAATTAATTTCTTTGTCTAAAATCTCCACGTTGTTAAAATCGATGTTGTGTATATTATCTATTGCCTCTTTGGCTAAGGCGGTTTTATTATCGTTATTGTGATGTCTAATGCTGTATTTATGATTTTATATTCTATTTTTTTATATACTGTTTGGTTTGACTGACATATGTTTGGTTGCAATCTAAACAATTGATTTTGTAAAAGATATTTGTTTGTTCGCCTTTAGGGATATCGGGTTTAAGTTTTGTATAAAGGCTTTTGAAATTATTCGAAGGTTTTTCAGCTATTTGGATATCATATGGTTTTAGCATTTTTTTAATGATTGAGTTATTGAAGCTACCAAATTATTTTTAACGCAAACCTTTTTTCGCTTTCAAAATTCTTTCTTTTCACAAATTTACGGTTTTGCCATGGGTTAACCAATATCTGCAACAATAGCAAAGCTCGTCATGGAACTTCTAGAAGAAAATGTAATTAAACAATTAAATTATAAACTGTTTTCTTTAAAAGATACGTCGACGACTGTATATTATGCATACTGGAAGACAAAGTTCAGTACACTCTCAATAAATTCACTAGTTATCATAATAAAATATAATTTACATTAGAAAAAGAAAATAATAAAGCCATTAATTTCCTCGACATTACTATTCACTATGATCACAATGGTAAAATAAAAAAAAACTGATTCACAAAACCGGTATGGTCAGGGAGATACCTAAATTACAATTCTGCAGCACCTAGAAAATATAAAAAGAGTGTTGTCACAGCACTAACCGATAGAACTATTAAATTTTCCCATCCACAATTTAGACCTCAAAATTTAAAAAAAGTTAAAGACACTTTAGCGAAAAACAATTATCCAAAGAAATTTGTTGAACCCATAATAAAAACCCGAGTAGAAAAACTCTATAACAACAATAATCCAACAAAAAGCAATAAATTACTAATCCCAATAAAAAGTGCCAAAACCATATGATATCCAAATAGCTGATAAACCTTCGAATAATTTCAAAAGCCTTTATACAAAACTTAAAACTGATATCCCTAAAGACAAACAAACAAATGTCAGTTACAAAATTAATTGTTTAGATTGCAACCAAACAGTATTTAAAAAATAGAATACAAAATCATAAATATAGCATTAGACATCACAATAACGATAAAAAACCGCCTTAGCCAAACATGCAATAGATAACATACACAACATCGATTTTAACAACGTGGAGATTTTAGACAAAGAAATTAATGACAAAAAAATAACAATTAATGACATGATTCATATTAAAAGAACACCCTGTACAATAAATTTCAGAACGGACACAAATCACCTGAGTAATGTGTATACCAATCTAATAGGGCAATAAAATTGCAGACGGTCCAGAAACTTTCAAACTCTTTAGTAGTACTCTGTCAAAAGCAAAACAAACCAGATGTGTAAAAAATGCATTAAAAAAATAATATCAGTTTTCTTTATTTATGTATATACATATATATATATATATATATATATATATATATATATATATATATATATATATATATATATATATATATATATATATATGTTATATTGCCGTTCCCACACGTGTCCAAGTTGACATTTGTATTTAATTCAAAGTATTGAAAAGGTTGTAAAGTAAATAAATAAAATTTTTTAAAAAGTGATTTTTGAATAAAGTGATATAATATATATATATATATATATATATATATATATATATATATATATATATATATTAAAAAAGAGGGTTTTGATTATATTTGTATTAAAATAATAAAATAGTTGAAAGTTACTTGATTAACTACCTGCTAACATTAGGTAAGAAATTAAAATTTCAGTTTATTTAATTACAATTTCCTTTTCATATTGACAGTAATTCTCTGAAGAAGAAAAATACATAATAATAAAGGTCTTTATAAATTATTTAAACTATTATCATGCGGTCCTTTTCAAATTCAATTTTTGTAAGAAATATTGTACAATTTGGACAACAAAAATATTTTCCCAATCACGATTATCACATAATAGGAGACAGTGCCTTTCCATTAAAAAGCTAGCTTATGAAATCATAGAGGTGCACGGACATGAATTGAAAGACATCATAATTAAGTATTGAGTATGGATAGAGTTTGTATTGAACACACTTTCAGTATACTAAAAGGGAGATCGAGACGATTTCAGTTCATAAACACATACTCCATATCCAAAGTTATTAAAATTGTCACGGCTGCATACATTATACACAATTTTTATTATTTGAATCATGATATATGAAATGGTACAGTTTCTATAAAGAATATAACTCTAGATTGAACCTGAGATTTGCAGCAATTAAAAGGGATCGTATTGCTGAGAATTTAATGTGAAATAAATTTTTTAGTAATAAACGTCTTTTATTATAAAACTAAATACAATACATACTATAAACTATACATATAATACAAAAATAAAGGAATTTCTGGTAAAATATGTCGCTTAATTTTTCTTGTTCAGTCACTATCCGATTCTTCAGAGGAGCTGCTACCATGACGTCTTTTGTGCTTTTCACTCTTCAACAGAAATTGTAGAAGTTTTTCCCTCTGATCATTTTGTACTACAATGGCCTTTTCAAAGATCTTCATGTATTTCTCTTTATCTCTTCGGAGCTGATCATGTTGCTCTTTGAATAAGTCTATTACTTTATTAAAATTTGTTGTTGGGCGAACAGAAACATAAGAAGAACGAATTTAAAATATATCATACATTAGATACCGTATAAAATCTGATAATGTAACACGAACCTATTTCTTACTTCCTTCTGTTTATGAGTAACAGTTGATGCTTAAATAGATATTTTATTGGACACAAACCTTGAGCACCTTAATATCTTATCCTGTAAATCTGCACTAGGGCTGCTTGTGTACAAGAAATCCTCCAAATATGCAGGATTAACTTTATAATTATAATTTGAAATATCATTCATTTCGTCAAAATATGATAAAGGATCTGTATTTTCCACACCAGTTGTTTTCATGTGTTTCATATAGTTTAGATAATCTTGTTGTAGGTTGGTAAGTTTTTCATGACACCTTTTAGCATCTTCTCGACCTTTCGATATATCATAACTTTTTCTTTCATCTCTTCAGCTATTTTTTGCCAAGAGGAATTTTTCAATGTTTTTGTTTTCATTAAATTTGCAATTGTACTGTGTTTTCAATTGTGAAAACATTAAAGTTGCCTGTTTTGTTATAAAATTAGACTTTTTTTAGAATAGCAAGCAACTTCTTGATCACTACTGATCTGAAGTTCACGTCCTTTTTTTTGCCGTGCTAATAGAGCTTCCGCATATTGTGCAGCTGGCTGTTACATCTATAATAAAACACCATTATTATTTACACGTAAAATACAGTTCCGATTTTTTGATTTTTAGGCTGATTTTTGTAAAGAAATTTACCATTTATTAGAATATTAGCTTCCTATGTCGTCACCACAGCTGTGATGTCTACCCTCTTGTGATTGATGGTGATTTCTAGTAAATCCCTATATTCCAATTCCGAAATTATTCTGTACTTTAACTGTATGCCCGAATTTGGAAACAATTTTTTAGGTTCATATGTAAACTGATCAACTTGAACATCCTACTCAACACGGTTGTCGATTTCATCTACCATTGACGTACATTCCCAGTCGCGACAACGCAACAGTGACGAAAAATTGTGCAGTATTAAGTTAGCTGCACCTGGCGGCAAAACGCTTTAAATCAATTGACAATAGGATATTCCACAACTTTGAACATATATATGATGTAAAAACCTATCAAAAACTAGGTATACGAAAACAGCTACCAGTCATAATGAATCCTAGGATATTATACTTTCTCAGCAAGAAGAACCACGGACTTCCGTACAAAAATTTGCCCTTGTATATGATAATACGAAAAGATCCATTAGATGAATCTTCAAAAAAAAAATAAATAAAATGCACCTCTGGAGAGTAACGTTACTTCAAAAACTGTCAGAAGTAATTTTGTCAAGAAATAATTGTCATTATAGACCTACAACTTGAGTTTAATTTTGATTTTTTAACCATATCTTATTTTATGATGATGCCCATTCTATTCTAGTAGCTTCGACAACAGGCACAACTGCCGTTATTCGTTTGATCATAATATTCATTGGAAGATGGAACATTATACACAATATCCTCAAAAATTATATGTTTAGGCCGGCATCATTGGAAACGGCATTATAGGATAGTTCCAACTTCACTAAAAATTAACGGCTAATTCCTCGTTAAATTTGCTATAAAATAGAATTATATCCGATTTAAATAATTTATTTTATGATAAAGCAACAGCTTGATATTTAAAAAAAACACATTGAGTAGCAACAAAATAGAGCGGCAGCACATTCTGCTGGAAATGTCAGAGACTATCTACATAAAACGTTGGAAGGTTTCCTGGAAGGCGGATAGATAGAAGAGGGTCCATTCAGTAGTCTCTTAGGTCACCCAATTTTATCCCTTTAGATTTATCTCTTTGAAGCCTATTAAAGACTGTAATCTATAATATAAAATCGAACTATTTAGAGGATCTTAAAAACAAAATTTCAAATGCTGTGGATAATACCCATCATCAACATTTGCGAAAAGTTCTCCCAGTTTTCAGAATGGTTTCGACATTGTCATTTGGCGGAAGAAAAAGACGTCGAACATTTAATTAAATAGATATTAGTTTAAATTATTGTTTTCTTATTATTTTTCTATTAAAAATTTGTATTTTTATGCTTTTAATTGTCAATATTTTCGAAAGAGTTAAATTTAACTATATGATATGATATACAAAAAATTTCCGAAGTTGTTAGGAATTTAAAATAACTGACAACATACAGGATGCTACACTCGTGAATTTATAAGAAACATCGTTATTTAACAGTTGTTGACGTCGCTGGCATATGGAATATACAGTCAAATAGAATAACTGTATTTCTGAAGGTTGAAGTTAATCCTAATCACTTTACATTCGCGCATGCCAAACTCTGTGTGTTTACCTGCCACCAGACGGCAATGTATCTAATAAATTAATATTTTGAAAGGTCGGGACTGCATAGCTTCTGAATTTCTAGTTTTATTTCTGTTCGTTAGTTATAATACACTTTATGAACGGTGTTTTAATTCTATTTCATTAAACGCAAAATTTATAGACCAGCCCATACCGGTATCGTCCTTTCAGCCGATAAATCCGATATGTCGGTATCAGTATCGGTCGATTATTACAAATTATTTGTTTCATTTTTAGCCCAGTATCTTTTTCAGT
Source organism: Diaprepes abbreviatus (assembly GCA_034092305.1). Lineage (NCBI taxonomy): Eukaryota > Metazoa > Arthropoda > Insecta > Coleoptera > Curculionidae > Diaprepes > Diaprepes abbreviatus. The sequence goes on along the minus strand of JASJET010000161.1, from coordinate 1,331,972 downwards.
ATTTTTTGTATTTAGTTTATATCGATTTGTATTTCAACTTTTTTTTAAATTACTTTTTGTCTTAATTTGTTTTGGTTATAGATTTGTAATTTTACTCTTTTGTTTTCCAGCGTTGAAAAAATGAACAAAGCACTACTTAGTAATTAATAAGTAAAGCAAACTCTTTAATAGGGCTGAGCGTGACGGGGAATTCTGGCAGAGAAACTCACAACTTACAACAAGGAAATTAGGAAAACTCAAAAACAGCTTCGAGAAGTTTTGTGAAGACAATCAATCAGCACCTGTCGCAGCGAGATTACACAAAGTCATGACAAAGGGTAGGGTTGACACAGCAATGGCATTCAGAAAGCCAGATGACAGTTTCACAGAGAGCGAGGAGGAAAGAGTATTATTCTTACCCAATACTCGCTTTCCAGGGAGAAAGTACTGCAAATGACGCTATAAAATGCCACAAAAATCTCGCAGATAAGTTATAGCAATGAAAAGACACATATGCAGCAGCGGTCGTCTAAATAGCAGTGAATACCTTCCGACCATTTAAAAAATCAGGGGTCGATGGAGTGATTTTGGCCTTGTTCCAACGAGATCCTACCAAATATAGTGCGTATCAGACACAGTAGCATGAAGTTGGACTACAAATCAGAAATTTGGAGAAGGGCCAGCGTAACCGTCATTCAGAAAACGGGAAAAATGACCCTATACACCCCAAATCCCTGTAACCCACTAGTCTCACATCGTTTATTTAAAAAATGATGGAGAAAGAAATTGATAACTACATCAGAACATCACTAGAATAGCAGAGACAGAGATAGAACAGGATACTATCGCCCTCTGTACCACTAGGAGATACCCTCAGGGAGGAGTAGCTTCGCCACTTATGTGGAGCCCAATTGTAAATCGATTTCTCTGCGATCTGGCTGCTCTCAGCATATCCTGTCAGGGCTATGCCGATGGTCTGGTCAGAATCATGAGGAGTAAATTGGAGACTATCTTCTGCTACATAATCCAGAGAGGACTTAAACATACTAAAGAATTGTGCTAGATGATGGGGCTAAATTTTAATCCGACCAAAACCATCTTGATAATCTTTACAACGAAAAGAAACCTTAACCTGAAAATCATCAAAATGGATGGGTACGTTAGTAAGAGAATGCCAGAGGTTAAATATTTACGCCAGGTCAATACGAGAGCTAACCTCTCGAAAGTTCGGAGACTGGCCTGGAAACCTGCCCAACGGTCGCTATGGAAGTAATCCTAAACCTTACAACTCAACATATACTTGGAGAGTATGACAAAGAAGACAATATGTAGTATGATGAGAGATAAAATCACAAAATGAAGGCCCAATTTCTTATCCAGAAATCAACAGATCCGGGACGTGCCCCAAGATGAAATGAAAAAGAAGTTCAAATTTATGAACACAAAGTTGGGTCGTAAAGTAAATGGGATAAGAATAACATTAAAAAACTTAAAAATAAATTTTATTAAATAGTATAAAGATGGCTCTAAAACATCCAGACACCATGAAAGCTTGAGTAAGTCATCAAACATCTTTCGGGAGGAAACACACTCCAAAATGCATTCAATTCAGCAAAAAAAAAGTCTCGCCAACAGGAGATTATTATCATGTCGGATAGTCAAACAGCCATCATTGAATCGACTTTTCAAATATTCAGTTCCAAGATTATCTGAGAATGCCTAGAAGAATCAAACGAATTAGGTATGAATAATAAGGTCTCTTTCATGTAGGTACCGAGACACACTGGGGTAGAGGGAAATGAAATAGTAACTCGCGAGAAAAGGGTCTAAGGCACCACATTTGAGGCCCGAACCTTTCTGTGAAATCAATAACAATGTTGAGCTGAAAGAAGTGAAAAAGGAGGAAGACAGTATGAAATCCAATTACTGGACAGATCTGCAAGAAATAAGACAAGCGAAGAACTTGTTGGAAATTACGACCAGAAGAGATCCAAGAAATGCATCGGCCTAAGCAAAAACTAACTGAGAGCTCTGATGGAAATTCTGACAGGGCATTGCTACCTGAAGGGACACCTCAAGAAACTCAGATTGGCAGAGGGAGAAGAGTACAGATTTTGCGAGGAGGAGGACGGGAGAGACCTTTATCCAGATCCTTTCCGAGTGCAGCGCCTTAGAAATGTGGTTCCTCGGAGCACACTAAATATAAGAAGCGGAGGTATCCACTTTAAAGCCGTACAACATTCTAAGGTTCCTAAGTGAAATAGGAATGGAGGAACTGCTCTAGTCAGCAAGGTATTCCTAACCCCTTGACAGCAGAAGGGGACTACAATAGATATATTAGGTCGCAGTGCATCGATCCCCATTTCTACATTCATGCATTTGGATGCATGAATGTAGAAATGGGGAGTAAGTAATAAAAATTAATTAATAAGGTACATTTAAAAATTTGTTAAATAGATAAAAAATTCTTAAAATTTAATTTTCGATGTTTTAATATGCTTTCCGACAAAAAGCTTTTGTGATAAAATTTTGCAGGCACATAACTTCAATTAATTCAATAAGAATGTGCAACGTAGTTGCGAATAAAAACTTACTACGAAAAATAACTGGTACGGAGCCCTAAAGTAATGTATGCTCGACAAGCAATTGATTTTTTTTTATAGGTTAAAATTAAAAGCATACGCGTATTGAAATAAAATTGGGCGCAAAATTACATTCAATGCTTTCAAAGCCACATATAGTAGCTAGTAAATAGTTACTTCTTTTGTGTATCTTCCAGTAATCTATTTCTAACATGCATGAAAGGACCTACTGCATAAGGTTCGCATATTATTTTAATAAAACTTCATCAATTTTGAACAAAGTATATAGGGATTCTTGTAAAGATATAAAAACTTTCTATCAGTATTAAAAAGTTATACGGTAGAAATTTCAATATGTAAATATTTTATTCTACTCATCCACAAAAACTCACTTCTCCGTAATGGATAATTCGGGATTCTGGTTATCGTAAAGGAGACGAATTTGTGGTAATGAAAGTTGGAAAAAGTTCGCAGGAATAATTTTTTCCAGTTACACGCAAAAAAGAATAAATTATTTTTAAATTTTGAAGTTCTATGGATGCTTGTTCTTGATTTTTAAATTGTAAATTAATTGGATCAAAAGAGAACTCAAAAGAAAAATATAAACTAAATCATATCAAAACTTCATTTTTAATCTTTTTTCTAGGATAGTACTCATTTGTTAGTTTTAGAGAACTCATAATTGATTTGGAAATAATAAAGCATTTACTTTTCTTTAAAATCTTCTAGTGGGACTCTGTAACAGAAATAATGAAAAGTAGATTGAAGAATGGTATATAGTTGCCACATTTACCGGTAATTTAAGGAAAAATACATTAAAAATGCCCTTTTTTTTAGGAAAATGTTATGTGGTTGGCCTGATTTTCATTGCAAGGAAACTAAATAATAAAGTTCTTAAGTTCCTGTATTCCTTTTTATATATCTCTTTTTAATTAAAAGTCTTGATGGTATCTTTAAGAATTGTTAAAAATAATTTATGATTTATTTTGGTCACAGTGTTGAAGAAACACATATTTCATAAGAAAACAAATCAGTATAGAATTGCTAGAGTCTATTGCAAATTTTAAATTCCTAACGTTGACTATACATGATTATAGAGATGGCTCTCGGTCACACTCTTTGATCCTAGAATTCTGACAGCCTTTGATGGGTGGACGAAAAGCCTCAATGGGTGCTTAGTCCTAAGGGAGTTCAATGGCGACCTTCACTCTGAGCTTGAAATGAACTTTAAGGTGGTTCTCAAGATCAAAGCGAAGGTCCTCATTGGGCGAAACCAATTTGGACTTGTGCGGTCTGCAGTAGCTCAAAGCTACCCGATGACGTATGTATGTCAGTACGTCCGTACTTAAGCATGTATGTTTATGCATACATGATAAAAATTCTGAAAATATATAGAGTCGATATACGTATTGTCTCCTTTTTAGAAAACCTCATGTCAACTTGGAGAACTAGGATCCAAATGCAACTTCCAGCGACTATATTGAGATACACACAATCCCAATACGAAGGGGAATATTTCAGGAAGATTCAGTGGCCTATTATAGTTCTGCATTACCTTCAATCCACTATTACGCCATTTAAATTCAACCAGCTGCGGCTTCAGTTTTAAAAACAAGACTGAATAATCTTCTGTATATAGATGATCTTAAATTGAAGGCTGCCGGGGCAACTACTCAAAATTGTGGAGGAGTTCTCTGGGGATATGAAAACTAGAAGAAAGATACAACCGGCAGAATTTGAAATATAGAACGGTCAAATCATTGCGGCAATGGATACAGAACAAACCTGGACATGAAACAGACACAAAGAATTGATCAACGAACTATGAACCATGAATTGATAAGATGGGTGAGGCAGGTATTGCGAACCAGCCTAAATAGTAAAAATCTATATAAAGCACTCAACACCTATGCCTGCTTTGCACTCAGTTATTCTTTTGGAATGGTGAAATGGAGCAGAACCGATACAAAAAGTCTGTAGAGGAAAGTCAGAACACTACCGACAAAAGCACACAAACATCATCATCGTAGTGGTACTGAGCGGACAATGCTACCAAAATACCATGGAAAAAGGCGATTGATGGATACTAGTGAGCAATTAGACCAACAACTAATGAACCTACGCTCATATTGTCACAGGCTGATACAATCTTCTGTGCTATCGCCGGCAATACGTACGGCAGACGATTCAACACCACTGCGATTGAGAAAACATAACCTGACTTCTCACCATCAACCAAAACAGGAGAAGCTGTAAGCTTGACTAGAGAAGCACCTTCATGGATGACACTCTTGTGAGATCAGCTAGAAAAAGTCAGCAAATTAGCGTTAAATTACTGGTTGGCGTCAGGGTAGATGTCTCCCGAAATGGAAGGATTTCTACTAGCTATCCAAGATCAAGTCACTCCAATGAGAAACTATCTGAAACACACAATCAGAGCCCCCTTGATCCAAAATGATCAATGCAGGTATGACCGTGGAACATCAGAGACAGTCCAGCACATAATTGGAGGACTCCAACCATTTGTCGCATCAGAGTACAAGGAAAGACAGGAGTGAGCTGATCATCCATCAAGAGCTGGCAGAGAAACTGAAACTATTGCAGGTAGAGGACGTGAATACAATCCTAGAGCCTATATTAGAAAATAACGAGTTCAAGTTGTACTGGGATCAAACTGTGCTTACGGATCATACAGTTGCACATAACAAACTAGACCTCATTTTAGTAGATAAAACATCCAAGCAAGCAACACTAATAGACGTCGCCATCCCTAATAGCAACAATCTAAGGAATAAATATAATGAGAAATTCGCCAAATACAAATACTCAGACAGTGGAGAATAAATAGCGTCCGAACGGTCTCCAGAAATTTATCAACAACCGGCGTAGTACCGAAAAGCCTTCTGCTTAATATCAATGATTGAGTCTTAGCGGACACCTACATAAGGCCGTGCCAAAAACAGTGCTACTTGAGATCCCTCGAACTGTCCGGAAGTTTATGGAAAGTGCAGAGGACCATAACATCATCTAGAACAATATGCAAATGGCCCTCCACAGAGCTTCATCTTTATGATATCTGAGTATAACTGAGATGAGTGACTGTTCCCTGAAAGGAGTACAAAAACTATTTGGCCAAGCATACAGGATAATAATAATAATGTCATCAGGTCATTCCAACGAGAAACAATTCGAAACCCATAATCAGAAATCCCTCGATCCAGAACGACTAATGCCGATATGGATGTCGAACATCAGGTACAGTTCTACATATAACAGGAAGATGTCAAGCATTTTCCGCGTCAAAGTATCAGGAGAGACACGATTCATCCGCTAAGATCATCCATCAAGAATTGACAATCAAATAAAAATTATAACACTAATCTAAGGGATAAACAAAATGAGAAAATCGTCAAATACAGAGACCTGTCGATACCTATAAATCTATCAACAACAACCGAAAAGTCTTCTGCTTAATGTCCAGGGATTGAGCCTTAGCGAATATCTGTGTAAGACTATCCAAAGGGCAGTGCTAGTTCGGACCTTTCGAACTGTCCGAAAATTTATGGGATGATTAAAAAAGGATCATAACATCACATAAGGCCCGAGAACATGCAAAGGGTCCTCCACAGAATTTCATCTTTATGATATCTGAGTATCTCTAGGATGAGCGAATGTTCCCTCAAGAGGGTGCAAAAGCCGTTGGCCTATGTTATGAGGTAATAATTAAAAAACTTTTATTTTACGCTCAGCGAAGAGCTTTAAGGCTGTTTACAACAACTTAAGTAGCAGAGATGATAGCCAGAGATTGCATAATACTTGGAAGAACCTACTTATGAAACATTAACCAGTAGTAGGTAGCAAAGAATCGGCTCGCAACCTGTTTGGTTAGAACCATGCTACCAACAAACACGTCCCACGTACACATGGAACTGACAATGAGATTTCACCGAAACGTCCCTACAGCACACACACGGGATACCCAAAAACCTTCTATGTTATAATTAATAACTAGTAATAACTTGTTCCTTGACTGCAGTGTCAAATTTTGCAATAACAATTTTCCAAAAAAAAGAAATATAAGTATATATATATATATATATATATATATATATATATATATATATATATATATATATAAATATATATAATACATTTATTTTTTTAATAATGATAATAAAATTGTGGGATTTAGTTTATCTTATTTTTATATTCGAGTAGAAGCAGATCTTTTCCACTTTGAGAGAGCAATTTTTTGCTTTTTGCCCGCATAAAGCATCCAAGCTTGAAGTGGGTGACGTTATTTATTTACTGTAACCTCCCTTAGTTAAACGTAAGCTAGCCGTATGGACAAATTTAGGTGCAGTGATAAGAGGCAAAATAGTATCAGAAGTGCAGAAAACCGCCCAATAGTGTAGCATTTTAATAAATACTTTTATGTGGTTTAGATGTTTTGAATAAACTATTATCCTTATGTATTAAACCATAACTAATAATCTATAATCGTTATGCCTCAAATACTATTAAACCAAGAAATACGAGTACATTTTATTTCTTGTTCTAATTATTGTCTTACTATAAAACAAAGATAAATACATTATCGTAGGACAATTAATATGAATGGATCCCTAATGGCCTGATTGGCGTCGCACGTCTCAGATTGAGATAATAGATAAAGATTAAAGGATCCGATGTCTACGTAGCAAAAGTTGTTAGAATTGGTTTCGTAGTTTCTACAAAATAATACGTGTTTTTGTGGTAACTATTGCACGAATCAAGATTACGATTTTTTAATGAAATATTGATATTAACATAGTAATAAGACACCAACATATGTTTTGTTATTTTTTCTGGCTCAATTATCGAAATAAATGTTTTTTTAGTTTAAACACAAACAAATATTTTGTTGCTTTTAGAAAAAAAATAGTTACTCCTTTAGTGTTTCTCAAAATATGCGGCCAAACTAAAAAAAATGGACGAGAAAGAAAATGGACTGTAGTTTTGCAATTATAAAGATTTTTATTTCAGTAAAAATTGACGCCGAAGGTAGAGCAATCTTGAAAACTGAAAATGGCCTACCTTGTAGCTGCTTCGCTATTTATAGAAAATGTGGTTCTAGTTCTCGAGATGAGTTTTCTGGTCTAACGGCATTGTTATACAAGTTTAAGCAATAACTAGCTTAGTGTATCTAAATAGATTTAGCTGACACAGAAACAAGCAGAAGGATGAGTTAAAAGTAAAAGGTAAAGTGTTCTTTTTTGCTACAATGTTCTGCTGTTGTGCACCCATAAAAATATAACATAAACTTTTATACTTTGGAGAAACAGAACATACCGCCCAGGTAAAATGCTAATTTTACCCGAAAAGGGAAAATAAAAATAAATTCAGCGATAAATTAACATATTCAAAACCTGATAAGTCTCGAAAGAACGTATCTTAGAAACTAGATATTTAAAAATATCTTTTTGAATTTTAGAGGTATCCTCACAGGATCATACCACTATGCCCTGTGGTTAGAAGTATGCAGTTATTCTACATACCATCTCTTCCAAAAGTCTTGACGCCTGGATTGTGAGAGCTACCATTCTGGAACCTCTCTTAGATCGGATTCAAAGGAATTAAGGAATTGTGAACATAGGAAATGGCTTGAGATAAAAACGCTTAAATCATTGGGGACAATATGCACAATGGTCGCACGTTTAAAACATCTTCAATAGAGACCAGAACTGTCAAAAATTCTTGGCAAATTACTCTATGAAAAGAAGAGTTAACCGATATTCATTTAGTGCAGCTACAGGGTTGTTTATAGTCGTAAAAATTGTAAAATGAGTGAGTCATCCGCCCACCTTGAGAGCATTATTTCTATTAAGAAAGTTACTTAATTTCTTCAAATACTTTGAAAGTGAATTTAAATTACAGATAGAAATTTTCTTGATTTCTTTTGCAAAAGAGGCAGATGGAATAACTAGAATTAAAAAAGACTTTCTGAATTTCTTCTTGTGTGATTTGAAGTAAATCGTCGAACATAAGCCAAAATACGACTTATTTTCAAAAGGGGAGTGGTTTTCCATTTTTCAAGTGTAACATTATCTTCATTAAGTTTAGTGTTCAATTCACGAAGGTTGACAATGACACGTTAGAAAAAGGATACCGCCCACCATTTCTTCAGCCTGATTAATGATATCGAAAGAATACCTAGCGCAATCTGCCGGATTTTAGTCAGAAGTTACGTGCGACTACTGATTCATGTATAGGTTGCTCGGTTACTTAAAAACATAGTCCACTCATAGGGAGAGAAATGAACCCATGAGAGTGACACCGTTGAATCCGTCCAAGCAAATATTGATTTATATGCACGATTAACAGCTGAAAAAAGATCAGAGTGGAACTGCTGCATACAGCTGAAGTTCAGATATACATCTTCTTTTAAGAGGTGCAACTCGAAAGGACCACGCACCAGCCAAATGCAAATTGGATCCCGGTCAAATTCGTTGATAATTCAGTACGTTGTAGGTCTAGATGTCCTGATCAAAAGTTCTTATAGGCACAAAGTCCAAAAGTTAATAATTTTCGAGATACAGAGGGATGAGTTGCTCCCGATCCACCATTTACATAGGCAAGGCGTAAGGGTCAATTTTCTCTATCTATCTCTTTTTCTCCCTCTCCCTATCTTGTGAACTTGTTTGGCTAACGTAAGCGACTATAAATGTACAATACCATATTCTATATATATATATATATATATATATATATATATAGAATAAATTAAAAAACTTTATTTTTCCTTTTTTAACAATTACTTTTATTTTCAACAATTTTCAAGACTTAACCTAACTAAGTAACAGCATTAGTTGCCTCGTTTACTAATAGTTCTTTAAAATAATAATTCAGAAGGTATTTATAAGCTTTGTGTAGCAGCGTCAGCAAGTTGCATCATATTGCATCATCCAAAGTCAACGAGTCCGTGTTACAATGTAGCTTTTGCTGATTTTGCTTTAGTTGGCGAATTGTTAATGCGACCTTTGATACCGCGGTTAAGGAGTAAGTTATTATTAGTTATTAATTATAACATTGTCGTAGAATCGCATATAACAACTCCCCCTTTTAAAAAAAAAGTTAATGCCATACATTAATTTTTAAGTGATCTCCCTGAACTCGAAGACTCATCTTCAGGGACTTCTTGGGGACGAATGGAGGGTCTGGTTCTTCCTAGAGTAATCGTAGCCTAGATTGTTTCCGTGGTCCTGGTCCTGGTGGGTTAGATTGGTCTTCATTTGCTGTAAGCCTGGGCAACCTTTTCTTACGACATTTGCCGAAAATGTAGATGACCAATAGGGCAGATATCAGAACAATGGTGAGGCTTGTGAACCAAGACAGATGTTTGTGTATGAACGGCTGGTTTATTAGTTGGTCAAGTTCTTCAGAATATTGGTCCAATTTTTGTTGGGCCACGTTAAGATCTTCCACATCGATCTTATTGAGATTCAGAGGCTTGAAGTCAGGAATATGATTCTTTGAAGAAATTGTTTCGCAGCAAACGAATGGAATTTTTATTGGATGGTTCTTGTAGGTAATATTTTGACAGGACTCTAATGCTTCCTATGAAGGCGTGACATCCTGGCTGGAGTTTTAGCAGTGAGTTTGTATTGATTATATTGGTTTCCATTTCTTTGCCTTCGCATTTCGCTGTTACTGGTAACGGGTCAGAAACTGTAATTAACCAAAAGTGTTGGTCAATTTCTTTGACGTTGTATTCCTTAGCAGCGACGATTATGACTTGACAGGTTTTCGGAAGATAGGCTTTGGGCTTCACACATGGCTTCGCTATCAATAGGATATGGTAGGACTTCAGAATATATCTTCTTGCCTTGCTTTAGAGACTCGCATTTTTCGAGGCTTCGAAGAGATACATATAACATTGCATATTTATGAGAAACAGGAATGATATGATAGAGACATGTTCGATTATCGAGCACTGGTATAGGGTAAAGAGTATATGATTCAGGTTCGACTAATGGTATTTTGAGAACAAAAACTACCTTTGAGTCAGATTGATATGCATCTAATTCAATTATATTAATGTATTGTGCTAGACTAGAAGAAAAGACCGGCAAGGGAAAGTTGTTTTTCTTTAATGATTAATAAATTTGTTGTAGAGATTGGACCAAATCTATCGGGGTAATTATTGAGCTATGTAAAATATTAAGACGTGCAAAAGAAATGGCATTTAGAACGTCAATGAGAAAATTTTCAATGAAGGTATAGCTTTCCATTAATGATTCGCAATATTCCAAAGTTCTTACTTGGGCGTGGTAGAAAGCTAGATCATCTGTTAAATTTAGGATGGATTGATTAATTTCGTTTAAATCTTTATTAAAGATTTCCTCGTCTATCTTTAATTTTTGTATTGCACTATTGAAATTTCTGATAACCGATGCCGTTACCGAAATTTGACTATTCAAAAGACTTTCTGTCGCTCGTCTTGTGATACCCTGTTGATACATTCATTAAAATATTCTCCGTCTGAAGCATCAAGGTTTCCCGTGATCGATTCCCAAACGGTACCTATTCCGTTAAAAACTCCTCGTTTTTCCCCATAAATATAATTTTGCGTATCGACAAATATTTCCTTATATTTTAAATTTACGGATTCAGAAATCTGATCGAGGAGGCTGATATGAGTTTGTACGTCCTTTTTAAAAGCTATCATTCGGGGTGTTTCAGCGTATATGAAGGCGTCTAAAAGTTGGTCTAAAATGTTATCGTTACTAACAATACTCTCTTTAATATGTACAAGGTCTTTATATACGATAAGTGTCCATTTATCATTTGATATTTTCAAGTTTCCTGCTTCATGGAAGAAGATTCCTACGGTGTTTTCAATGGGTGTGAGAGTAAATTGGGCGAGGGCAACCGAGGATAGCCCGCAATATCTGTAAATAGGACAAGAACGCTAGTCATAATAGAGCCTTTACCTATCGAAATTGACTTTTGTATTTTGTTTGGTTCGAGGGTTAAAGAGAACGGCTGAATTTTGGAAAATATCTTTTATTTCAAAGGGTCCACTAAATTTATTTTTATCTTCTGTCTACTGAACGTGTGTCGGAAAAGGAGTTCCTAGGGTGTAAATCCATGGGTCTTATTTTGTGTGTTATTATAACATATAGTGGCATAGGGTAACACGTTGAAGGGGTGCTCGTGAGGGTTTTCGGTCATATTAACTCTGATCATTTTAGAGAGGGTTGCGTGAAATAGTTCAACTGAGCCGTTTGACTGTGGATGGCCTACGCTTGAAAATGTTATTTTAATATCAAAAAATTCGCCTTTCGTGAGGGTGTTATCGAACACGCAGCCGTAGTCACAATGGATCTTTAGTGGAGTTCCATAGTGCTGAAAAAATACTAATAGAGTATTTATAATAGTATTTGCTTTCTTGTCTTTTAAGGGATAGGCTTGGGTGAATTTTGTAAGTTCATCACGTATAGTAAGGGCATAATTTCTTTCAGGGTATTCGTAAATGTCGATATTTATTCTTTCGAAAGGGGTCTTAGGTGTTTCTGTTATGACGAGAGGGGTACTTAGATTTTTCCTACAAACTTTTACTTTTTGACATGTTTCGCACTTTTTTATAAATTTTTCGACATCTTTAGCTAAGTTCGGCCAGTTGTACTTTTCTTTTAATCGCCTGACTGTTTCATTTATATCACGGTGTAAATTGTTTTTGCCTGAATGGTAATGGTCTAAAATTTGGGGTATTTCGTCATCTTCCGGGTTTTTGACAATATTTTGACAAATTTTTAGTTTTATGTCTTTATCTGCAAAAATAAATGAAAAGATCTCGAGGATGGGTAGCTCTACATTATTCTCCACACAGTAGGTTTTTTCGGGTTGGAATTCATTTTGGTTTTTGAATAAGATATAAAATAAGTGTTCTATTACAGATTCGGGGTCAAAGGGTAGAGGGATAGTAATGTATGAACGATCTTTACTGTTTTGCTAGAAGTTACATTGACTTTATTATGATCGAATTTGAGGTTTTCCTCGAAGATATCATCGATTACTTCATGGTGAATGTCTCCAAATTTATTTTGCCAGAAAAAGTTACTATATTTTTGTTAGATTTGTCAAGAAGTTGGGAATTTATTATTTCGATTTTAGAGTACTCTATTAGAGACTTAGTATTATATAGTTCGATAAATCTATTATATTCCAAGGTAAGGGTTTCATCGTCTATTTCGGGATTTTCTGTATCCTCGTTTTCGGATTCATCTTCATCATTAGCGGCATAAACTGACATTTTTGATTGGACGTTTGTGCATTCCTGAAAATAGTTAATGCGTATTCTAGACAAAGCGTCCGCGTTTGTTTATTTTTCCCGCTTTATATTCGATTTTATAATCGTATTCCTCAAGTTTGAGGTGCCATTGAGCCAATCTGCTACCGGGGTCCTTAATAGAGAAAAGCCAGGTGAGAGGCCTATGATCAGTTATGAGGGTGAACTTTCTTCCAAATAAATATGTTCGGAAATGTTTTACTGCCCAGATAATGGCAAGTAACTCCCTTTCAATGGGGGAATATTTTGTTTCTGCGCTACAGAGAGTTCTGGAGGCAAAGGCTATCGGGAGATCTCTACCTATGGGACCTTGAGAAAGAACTGCACCTATTGCGAATGCACTTGGATCTGTGGTCAGAAGGAAGGGTTCATTGAAATTGGGGTAAGTCAGAACAAGATCTGAGATAAGGACATTTTTTAGCTCTTCAAATGCAGATTTGCATTCAGTATCGAAGAAGAACTTTCTTTAGACGTTTAGTCAGTGGTTTCGATATTTTAGCGAAGTTAGGAATAAATCGCCTGTAATAACCTACCAAACCTAAGAAGGATTTGATTTCTTTAGGAGTTTTTGGCTCAGGAAAGTTTTTGATACAGTCAACCTTAGAAGAATTAGGTTTGACTCCATCTTAGGTTACTATGTGACCTAAGTAAGCGACTTCTTTTCTAAGAAACTCGCACTTATCAGGCTGAATTTTTAAGTTGGCTTTCCGAAGACGTTTGAATACTTCCTTAAGTCGTTCCATGTGTTCATTTATTGTGGCAGAATGGACGATTATGTCCTCCATGTAAACTAGACATCTTTCATTTTGAAGGCCAAGGAGTATGTTGTCCATGACTCTTTGGAAGGTGGGCGGTCCATTTTTCAGACCGAATGGCATACGAACAAATTCGTAATGACCATTTTCGATTTAGAAGGTTGTCTTTGGGATATCATCAGGATTGATCTCTATTTAATGGAATCCAGACGCGAGATCAAGCATAGTAAAATATTTTCATTTGCAAAGCTGATCTAGCAAATTAGAGATGTTTGGGAGAGGATATCGGTCATCAATACTGACATCGTTTTATTTTCGGTAGTCTATTACAATGCGCTATTTTTGCTTGCCAGAGGCATACAATTTCTTGGATACCACTCAAACAGGAGAAGACCAGGGTGAATTAGGCGGTCGAATAATTCCTTGTTCGAGCATTTTGATAGTTTGGGCTTTTACTTCCTCTTTATGAACTTGACGATACCTATATGACTTTGTAAAAATAGGACATATATTGTTTGTTGTTATAGAATGTTTCACTTCGTTGGTAAAAGTTAAAACATCGTCTTCGAGGTAAAATATGTCAGGGTATTCAAAGAAAAAATCGTAATCAATTCTTTTTCTTCCGAGTTTAAATGTTCAGTTCTTAATTGATTTTTAATTGTTTGAATTCTGTCTATTTGAATAGGATTAAGTTCGTTTCCGAAATTAAAATTTAGTAATTTTTCGCTAGGGGAAAAAGGTTCAATAGAAATATCCGAGAAATCGATATTTTTGGGAATTGCATTAGCATTTATGACAGTTGTTAAGAATTCGCCATTTGCGTTGACATGTACCAGAGCGTTTGGTAATCTAACCTTTTCTTTTTCTTGAGAGTAAAGGACTACGTCCGTATTTTTAAGGTTGCATGTTAATTTAAAAATTTTCTCAGTACGACCCTCTATAGAGATATTATTTTTATTTTGCTGTGACTTAGGAGAAATCGTATTTGAAGTATGTACCTTATGTAGGGGTACGGTTTTAAAATTTGTGATAAGATTTTTTTGATTTTAAATCTATAATGCATTCATATTGCTCTAAGAAATCGAGACCAAGGATGCCGTCGAAGTCAATATCTAAGTCACACTTTATGGGGATTGCCTATGTTGAAAGGTATAAGGGTGGATTGTGAGACGTGAAGTTATTGATTCGTTAGCCCTTGTATTGTTACATTTTCAGGAGAACGGTTAGGGAAATTTTTTACTAAATTTTCTTTAAAAATTCCAGCGCCAGTTTCAATTAGTAATTTGTAAGTATTTGTAGAATCATAAATGTAATACAGGTTTTTCGGATTAACTGCGAGTAAGGGATTTAAATGAAGGTTTGTTTTGGGAAGTTCAGATTTGGGTTCATTTACAAATTCAGGGTTTGAATTTGTTCCTGAAGTGCAGTGACATGATCTGTCTGTCTGTATGGGTTGTCGGGCGGTTGGTCTGGTTGCGGAAGTGAAAGAAAATTTTGGTAATCATGAGAGTCGATTACCGGTTCACAGTTTTTATCAACATTTTGAAAATTTGGATCGTAATCGGGGTAGTCGTAACTATCTTCTGCGTAATATTCGCAGTAGCCAGAACTTTCGTTGTAATTTGGATAGTCTAAATTAACGTGGTGTGTCCTTTGTTGATTCGAAGAATGGTATAGGTTTCTTTGAATTATGCTGGGACGAGTTTGGGTGTTATTTTTTTGAATTACAGAAGGCCTGTTTTGATTTGGAAACATACTGGGTCTCTGTTGTTGTTGAGAGGATTGGTTTTGCGGAGGGGCTTGCCTTTGAAAATTTGCATTATATTTTGGAAATTATTAGGACGCGATTGCATTTGAGAACGGCAATCAGCGGCTAAATGGCCTATAAGTCCACAATTAAAACAACGACTAACTTGCATCGGGGGTTTCCTTACAGGCGGAGGTTTTTGAACTACAGGTTTGGAAGATTTTTGGGTTTCGAAATAGGACAGCTGCAACTCTCGTCTAATGCGAGGCTGAGCTTCTAGAAGATCTTTAGGGTTTCCTGTACGAATTATTTGTCCTAGTCTTGGTTCAAGGCCTCTCAGGAGGGTGTTTAAAGACATCGTGTCAATTAAGGTAGATTGAGCCGTCTTTTGTTCATTTGTCAAGGTTGATTTTTGGACATTCGCCAGCATTTTGGCTTTCAGAGTTTGTAACCGATTAACGAATGTTAACGGTGAATCATTTGAAAGCTATCTTAACCTTTGCAGATCTTGAAAAAGGGACGAAAGATCGCTAGAATCGCCGAAGTGGAGATTTAAAAGTTGTTTTATTTCGCTGTAAGTGGACGAGTTTCGAGAATTTATCAGCTGCGCTGCACGGCCTTGTAATTTCTTTTTGATATGAATCACTAACAGAATGCGTTGATCTTCTATTGCCATTTTGTATCCGCAATCACAAATGTTTAGGAAAGTACCAAGAGAGATTTGGTCTCCCTCGAATTCAGGAATGATTGAAAAAATTTCGGAGAGCTTGTAGGGCTCAATATCGGCATTAGTTCTTTGGGATCTTGTTTTCGGCATGGTTGTTGTTTTTAATAATTATTATTTAAATCTATTTAACTTATTTTACGTTTCCGTTTAAGAAAAAGTACTCTATTTTTCGGGATCTGGGAACCACTGGAGATATCCGTTCCTACATTTACTATCAGTCACCCGCTTTCTATATCGAGACTGTGGAGTCTCAATAAGCGAGAGCGACTGCCTTAAGGGGGGGGGCATGTTGTAGAGACGGACATATCGGTATATCTTACCGATGTGTTCCGATCAAAATTGAATACTAATATTAGTTCCAAATATATGGAAAGTAGACACATGGGTGTCGAGGGTGTCTGGGTATGGCGTCAACGGACCCACTGATGAGTTCAACCGTCGGCGTCAGGACGAAACATCCTATTTTAGTGGCATTATTAGCGCGTATATATATATATATATATATATATATATATATATATATATATATATATTTGTTATATCATAAGTTCACGGATGGTGGAATGAATGGTTTGGTTATTCCAGGTTTCAATCCGTTCGTTCAAAAAATGGTTTTTGCCAAAATCTCATTTGGCATTTTCAAGTGCGGTTCGTCTCGTTACTCGCTGAGAACTGATGGTGGCCTCTGATGAATTTCCAGTTTTGTTTAGCTGCTCGTTTTCTGATTGAACGGGCGGCTTCGCAGGTTCCTCCCCTCTGCCGAGTGCGATATATTTTATTCTTGTATGCTGGTCTCTTGTATTGGTTGATTTTTGTTGTTTTGTTTCTTGATTTTTTATTAATGTTTTCTATTTAGTTGGAACATGTAAAGCATCATCTTGTTTATTCAGCTGTCCCGCTTTTTCGATTTCTAGGGCCTCTCTTATGACGCGTACCTTGTAGTTCTGTACTGGTGCTATTTCTTTCGCTTTTTCAAAATCTATGGTATGTCCGGTGGTTTGGTGATGTTGAAATAGAGCTGAGGTTGTTTGTTTGTTTTTGATGCTATTTTTGTGTTCTTGAATTCTTGCTGATATGCGCCTGTTTGTTTATCCTATATATATTTGCTGGCAATCTGCGCACGGAATGCTGTAAACGCCATGATTTTCAAGGTTGGTTTTATCTTTGGTATTTTTCAGGATGTTGGCTATTGTTTTTTGTGGTTTAAATATGGGCTGTATGTTGTGTTTCCTTAAGATTCTTCCGATTCGGTCTGTTACTCCTTTTATGTATGGGATTATGGCTTTGTTTCTTGTTTGATCTTGGTCTTTGGTTTTTGTTGTGGTCTCCTCTTGTCTTTTTATGGCTTTCTTTATATCTGATTATGAGAAATCTTTCCGTTCTAGAGCTTTTGAAATGTGTCTTATTTCGTCTTGTTTTGTATCGAGTTCTGTTGGGCGGAGAGATCTTGATACTAGCGTGTTGACTACTGCCTGCTTTTAAGAGGGATGATAATGTGACTTTGCAGTGAGATATCGGTTAGTATGTGTAGGTTTTCGATATACGCTAAAACCTAGGGTGTTGTTGGGTTTCCTAGTTAATAACAGGTCCAAAAAAGGAATTTCTTTTCTTGCTCGATTTCTAATGTGACTTGGATTCTATGTTGGATGAATGAATGAAAAAGAGGTGATGAAATAGCGTATTCATAAAAAAATACTTCAGTCGATAGGTTTAGGATAATGAAGGAGATCACCAATTGTAATATTGTCAAGATATCATTTTTTATGAAGAAACTTTATTTAAGAAGCATATTTAAAAGATAAAAATGTTTTTTTCTTAGATATTTTTCGACTTTCGTAATATTTGAACCTTTTATGACCTTGAAGTCAATGGTCAAAGTGAGGTTTGTAGTTTGAATGATTTTTTGTATGAAGTCCATTTTTAACTTCTTTTTTTGGTAGTTTTCTTATTCAAGTTATTTTTAATCATCAATAGGTAAAAATTTAGTGACTTATACTAAATTCTAATTTAATCATCAATAGGTTAGAATTTAGTAACTTATATAAATTAAAATACTCGTGACTTATACTAAATTATAATTTAATCATTAATAGGTTAGACTTTAGTGACTTATATATATATATATATATATATATATATATATATATATATATATATATATATATATATATATATATTAAAATACTCGATTTAAGCTGAATCGAAGATCATGGTAACATAGCAAAAGAACAGCGGTGCCATAATTTTTGAATACGAATTTTTACAAATGATTTTATGAACCGTCGGCATTAGCATTACCCAATGTATACCACACGGAGGTTTCGCGATCGGATTTTATACATCATATAGCCTTAAAAGGGCTAATTGTTTTCTAAAATTGTTACAGGCCTTTAGTTTTTAATAGCTTATTGTGGTTGAATGTTTATGTTTTAATGAAGTGGTTTATTGCCTGCATTATGCACAGTTTCTGATACTCTTTCAGATGGATGTTTGACTTGTTTTGGATGCGCATATACTAAAAACCATATAACGCTAACAACATGTGCACATGTACCAACAGTACGAGCACCAGATTTGCATGAACAATAATACCCCAGTATATTATGTTCAACTTCAACTTCTTCAAACTATATTTGTTCATTTTCTTCATCAGTTGATACATAAGCTATCCAAAGCTGATATTTAGTAGCACTACGAAACCGTGAAAAAGCACGAAATCTCAAGAAACCAGGTTCTGGGAATCTATTTTTATCCCTTAACATTTCCAGCTGGAACTTCTCGACGCAATTTATCTTGTACAAACGAAGGAGCGAACTACACTTGATATATGCCAATTGTTAGGTCTTTTATTTGCTCAATTGTTAAAATAGGGAAGTCCTTTACTTGTGCAGCAGTTAAAGAAACCCATGTTTGCTCATTTTTTGTGTAAAGATTATCAGCTTCTACACGAGCCTGTACGACATTTGGTTCTCTACTACGATCAAGTAGT
Source organism: Diaprepes abbreviatus (assembly GCA_034092305.1). Lineage (NCBI taxonomy): Eukaryota > Metazoa > Arthropoda > Insecta > Coleoptera > Curculionidae > Diaprepes > Diaprepes abbreviatus. The sequence goes on along the minus strand of JASJET010000161.1, from coordinate 1,312,863 downwards.
CGTTGTGCCATTTCAGCATTGGCTCCTTCTATCAAAATGAGAGGGCGATATTTATTTATAATTGCACCAGCTATTTTATATAAGTCTCCAATATATGGAATTTGTTGGATTTGTATTGTTTGCTGAAAGAATTTGAAAATTGTTCTGAGGTGTCCGTTTCTAGCTTCTACGATCCATCTAGATTTTGTGACAAGTCTTGATGCGTTTGCATCTTCAGTGCTGAGCTGTCTTTCACATCGGTTAAGTAGAGCTGGCATATACCAATTAATTCCTAATGCTCCCATTATTGGAATGACATCCCGATAACCTCTGCCAACAATAATAATGTCATCATCTTCCAAAATGACAGCATCATTATTCTGATAATCAGCAAAATATGGACCTTGAATATGAGGAATCTAGCCATCGGGTGCAACTACCATTATCAGTTTGATTAAGTGACGACTTTTGTGAACAGAATGTGACTGACGAGGTGCCTTGAAGTTGATACTTTTTGGAATGTATGTGTAAGTGCCATCTTTAATTGCAATAACTCGATGAATATGAGGATCAGGGGTGTATAACTCATTGGCAAATTCAGTGACATGATTGGCAATATAATTCTCTCGTGTAATTGCGTCAAATCTGATATAAGCACGTAAAAAAACGCTTCATCAGAGATTTTCTAACAGTCTCAATAGCTGAACTTGTTGCTTGTCTGCTCGAGTATTGGAATATTGCGCAGATAAATTCAACTAAAAGCCCTTGCCTCATTTTGCACACAAAACTTTAATAGTTTTCTTTTACTAATATATCTATAACCACCTTTACGAGGAACTCGGTCACATTAAGTATATAACTTTCTGAATTTTTCTTTTGATATGGGACAAAAACATTCAAATTCCTCATCTGTAAAGCTGTTTCATCAACAGTACGAGATGTATTTTTTGCTAGTTCACGAAGAGCTTGTACAAATACTTGAAGTTCCTATCCTTTTAACATATATGGTCTATTAATAAATTGCAAACCAAGCAAGAACGGTTGCAGCAAAAAACCTTGTTCATCTAAATGAAGACATTCCTTTACATTCACTTGACAGTCGGTGAAGATCATGTTCAGCATTGTATATAAGACATGTCCTATTCCTCGTTTGTGTCAAAACGTTCAATCGTAAGTGGTATAATTCTAACTTGTCTTGTTCAAACTAATTACAAAATTCATAGATTTCCTCTTTCTATAATATTGCTTAAATTGCAGGTATCCTAGAAATTTTAAGTTACTTAATATTCCGTATCTTACAACAGATTTGCGTCAAAATACATTATTAATTAAAATTTAGTCTCAACTATTCAATTTTGTAATAACACAGATATCTTTCTTATAGCCTTCGTGTGTTAAAATGTCATATCAAGAAATATTTTTGCAATTTTACATTTGAAACCTAAATAATCAATAAATTAATATTTTTTATATATTTCTTATATATTTTTATATAGCCAGACTATACCAATTTCCATAAGAAATAGCCATGGAAGTGTTTAAATTTAGGTTTCTTTAAAATTAACCTTAACGTTGCCTCTTAAAACTAAGGCCAAACAAAAAATATGAAAAGAAAATTGTGAAGTGTTAAATTTTTTAATTATTTACTTAATAAACCCATTAAAAATAAATAAATTGGACATATATTTAAAATGGGTAGTGCTTGATGGCAGTATCTTAGTTAATACAGTAATTTTGATTCAGTTTCTCCAGAAGCTGCGTGTATGGAGAGTTAAAAATATAAATACAAATTTAATCTTTTTATGGGTGTTGGGAATTTTTGGAAAAAAAAGTTAAATATTTAAAAATCCCACAATTTAAAATTGAACGACGTTATTGGACATTTACTAATAGTCTCTATATATATCATAATAAATCGATAATATTATGATAAGACTAATAAAGTTTCTCAATATTTCTCCTTTAATATTGCATTTACCATTTTTAGGAGATACCTGGAAGCGTCACTTTCAGGATTAAATGATTTCACGAAGTTCTGCATTATTCCTAATTTTATATGTAGAGACTGAACAATCATCTTTTTTAATTAAAGATGAAATAAGAATATTCTTTGATTTTGCCAAAAAATTCTTCCTTAAAGAGTATACCTTTATTTATATAACACAAAAATTTCTGTCACGACTGAGTCACAGACATAAGCAGCACTTAGTAAAACTTGGTGCATTAAAAAAAAATTTGCAGTATCATTAATGTTTGCACATATTTTTTATAAGTATTCTCGAAATTTTAATTTTTTAAACAAAACTTGCAGATTCTCATATGCTTCCTTACGGAAATGGCGTGCCATGCAGGAATGGACAGGTATATCTTAGCAGTTTGTAAAGGAATCGACTTTAAACTAATTTTAGAATAATTCATGAATAACCCCATGCGAGGGGTCATGTTTAAAGCCCTTTAATAGCTGATTTATATCATTACAGTTGCACTAAAAAGATGAAGTTTGAGTATTGAATTATAACAAAATACACACCTGTGGGGCCATACATGTCTCGATGGTGGTTAAGGTGTTGCATGCTTGTTCGTCATGTAATAGAAGTGATGATGGCTATTTTTTACTAGCGTAGAGTCCTACGATTGTATTAAAACGGCAGTGAAAGTTTTTATAGTGATCTTGTTTTCCTTCCATATTATTGGTTTGGTAAAAGAGAAACTTAATCAATGAGCAGAGCGGAATCTAGGGATTCCGTCAATTTTTTACTGCAACACCAAAATTGAGTGGTTAACTCTTCATCTTCTTAGTATAATTTCCATATACACAACAAAAATTATCCCAATTATTGCGTGAGGTATCGTTATATCGGCTTATTCACAAAGTTGTATATAGATTTCTTGAAAATAAAATAATTAAAGCCAGAATAAACAAGTCTAGGTAAACATTAACTCCAAAACTCTAGTTAAACCAACTGTGAAAGGCATATAATTAATAATTACTTTCAATGTACTTTGTGTAATGTTACTAGGGGCATAAATCTTGTTGGCCGGTGTTAATAATAGCTGAGCTATATATTGTAGCTATAGAAGGCGCAACACAATATATGAAAAAGTGCATCATGTTTCAAGAAAATAACATATTTTATGTCTATCAATTAATTTACACCAATGATTCTTGAAATAGCCGATACGCCACCCGGTGGGTACTGAAACGACTTTCGGAAACAGCTTTGGGTGATAAAGCAGGCGTTATATAAAAATAAGTTGGGGATGGAAGAATTTAGAAAAAGAAATATTAGAATTAATGATGTTCGTATATTTCATACGTTATAATACACAATAAACATTCTGTCATCGAAATTATAATTGAAATTGTGGAGTAAGTTACAAATCACATATAAAAAATTTGTTAAGCTCTAGTTAAAACTTAATATTTCCTTTGTTTTTACAAATTACAGTTTTTATAAGAAAATATTTTTTTGTTTCTCCACACAATGTAATATACAGTGTATATACAGATTTGCATAGCAAAGGATAAACTTTTTAATTTTACCAGAAGCCTTATTTTTTATATGTCTGTATACATGTCTGCGTCGCCCTTATACTATTAAATATTTAATAATTTTTTATGGAGTTGGATATAAGCTTTTCTTGAATAATAAAGTCAGGCACAAAAGCGACGAATATTTGAAATATTACTCAGTCTCCTACAAACAATACTTTGCCAGTTTTCTTATGTGCCAAATAGTTTTCCCAAATAAAGCAGTCGAGCTTTTCAAACCCCAAAAACATTTGGCAAAAGTTCATGCCAATAAAAATAATAAGTTTATAAACTTAAATAATTAATTATTGAATGTTAATAATTTAATAAAGTTTACTATGTGGAGTTCTTAATTTCCATTCTTTGAAAAATCCACAGTACTTGAGGCAGCTCGCTCTTAATGTAGTGACAGTTACAAATGGGTGGGGTTTAATAATACACTTGCTGCAAAATACAACATAGCACTTTCTGAAGTTACTCCTACCGAAAGATCAAATTGAGGGCGCCATTTGTAGCTTTAAATTGATAAAATTTAACTTCAGGAAGGTTTAGTCTCTACAGATAGACTCTTGCTTCAAGTCGTTCACATAAAACTTGAGATACGTGTACTCAATTATGTAGTTTAATTTAGTACTAATATGTGTAGCAAAAAATATTAGAGCAAAAGTGACATTATTTGTAAACGAAAATTGCAATTTCCTTTACAATATTGGTATTATGTTATTGTTTACAAATTTAAACAATTCAGCTACTTATCTGTTTGTAAGTACTTATTTTTAGGCCACAGTTACCACAAGATGGCCCCGGGTAAAAAGAATAAGCTTAAAAACAGCGCAGCACATCGTACGTTTTAATATTTTTATATATCTATAGTAGTATCATCAGCTGTCTTCTATGTAGTTTTTATAGTATTTCTACTAAGGACGAATGTACTACATATAGGAAAGTGGTGTATAAATGTATTGAAGAAAAATGGATAGAGGTTTAAGAATATGGGATAAAGCTTGCAGAAAATGGACAAAGCCTTGAGGAAAAGCAGATAAAATATTGAAGAAAATCGAATAAAGCTGGTCCCTAAAACAAAAAAAGGCTTACTAATCTTGGAGTTTATGGCGAGCGAAAAATGAGAATAATTTAATTTATTGGACTCGAGGATTATAACGAAAAAATTGGCAATTTTGACATTCCTTGAAGTAGCAGTGCTACTAAACATGTCATATGTATTTAAAACATAGTTTTAAATAAAAAACAAAAATCGAAAATCTAAAATAGTTTAGTTTCCTTCATATTATACACGGAATCTAACATTTTTTGTCTAAATATTTTTCTCTACATATAAATATTTACAAAATTTATTATATCTTAACTGTTATTTTAAAATTACTTACTTATAAAACTTAATTAAAGTTAAAATATAAAATCAAAATCAAACAAATTTTTTTATAAATTTACTGTTTTTAATAACACTGAACAACAGCCAAAATGTATCTAAAATAAAATCGACTAAATCTTACCATTTTTTGTGTGCTAAAACTGAAACTAAAGTTTTCTTTTTAATATTAGTTCAAGTTTTAGAGATACGTGATGTCATGTCTCCCTACATATTAACAATGTAATCGCAAGAATGCACGTGGTAAATTTCTATTGTTGTTATAGAGGGATGCGACGTTGCCAAATCTACGTTTTCCCCAAGTCAAGGAAATTTTGAATAACTTGGCAATACCGCATGGGGATCAACAGGGATGATCTCCACATACGAAGTCCCAACCTCTCACTGCTTAAAATAGGGGAGATAGCCATTTAAATCAATGTAAATCGCCTTTTCTGTCTGCTCTTTACTGGACAGCCCCTGTTTATAAACAAAGGACAAACGCCACTATTGCGAATATTATGGAATTGAATACAAAATTCTCGACTATTGTCTAAAAATGTAGAAGCCGTATTTGCGTATATAAGCAACTACAAAGCGGAGGGTTTACTCAGTCGAAGTTAGTGAATCAAATCGAATAGTTGAGATTGTAAGATGTCTTGAAAATGAGTGAACAATCCAGATCACTTCTGTTATGTTTGCGGTGAGGTGACTTTTGCATTTCAGAAGCGGTCTATTACACCATTGATACAAAAGGCATATCAGATTTATTTCGGTTGTAATACTGAGGATCAAGACAAACAGAGGGCGCTGCATATCTGCTGTAATGCATACACTTCAAGTCTGAGAAACTGCTTAAATAGTAAAAACCGATCTATGTGGTTTGCTCTCCCAATGATCTGCAGAGAGCCTTCAAATCATGTTAGTGATTACTATTTCTACATCATACCTCGTTTTGGACAAGGGACAAGTATATCCAAGAAGAGAAAGTTGATTATCAACTATCCAAATAATAATGATACAACGATTTCTCAAAAAAAAAAAGATATGCCATCAACATCAAGATATTCTGATTTCACATCCAGCACATTATAGCGTCAACTGCACAAAATAACCCAATAAGAATTAAAGGACTTAGAATTTCCAAAAAGTAAAGCAGAGTTACTAGAATCAAGATTGCAATAGTGGAACTTAACTTATTACAAGACGATGTTTTAGTATGTGTTTTTCGTAAACGCCATAAAGGTCTAGCGCCATTTTTTAATATGTGAATGTTTTTATGTGAATGGGACAGTCGGGCAAAGGCACTTCATTGCAAGAAAAAAGCTGGTCCGTTCGACAATCATTAGAGCCATGTGAAAAGGATGTACAACATATGCCATTGATAGACCCCAAAAAGATTTTGTTGCCACCACTGCATATCAAATTGGGCCCAATGAAAAACTTTGTTAAGGCACTGAATATAGATGGGCCAGCTTTTCAGTATCTGCGTCGGAAATTCCCAAGGCTAAATGAAGCAAAAATTAATGAAGGTATTTTTGTTGGGACACAGATTCGAAATATGCTGAAAGACAAACATTTTGTCAGGACTCTATCAGATATTGAAAAATGCTTGGAACGACTTTCGCCTCGTGGTCACTAATTTCTTCAAAAATAAAATGCTGACAATTATATTAAATATGCTGTCATCGTATCAAAAAATGAGTTGCAATATGTCTCTAAAGATCCATTTCCTACACTCACATCTGGAGTTTTTTCCTGACAAATGTGTAAGTGATAAACAGGGCCAACGCATGAATCAGGATATATGAACACTGGAAAACAGGTACCCGGGAAAGTAAAATGCTTCCATGCTTGCCGACTACTATTGGACTCTTGTTAGAGATGCTCCAGAAACAATTCTAAAAAAAAGAAGACAGACAGGATATTTAGTATCTCTACAAGTGTAAAAGTATGTAATTTTTAATATTTTGTTAAAAATGAAATAAAAAAAACTTGTTCTTGGAAATTGCAACTAATAATTTCATTGTCATTTTTGTGTTCAGCGCCCCAAAATTAACAAAAAAATGAACTTTTTATACAAGATACAACAAATAAACTAAAATTTGTTGGGTAGTGTAATCGAAGAGTATAAAAAATATTATGCCATTCCAATATTTATCATTTTAAAGTTTTTATTTTTGAAAGTAATTTCTTTTGAATAAAGTAACGGGATTAACATTTAAAATTTACGTTTGCCTCAGGGTTATTAACTCACTAAAACTTCATATTTGACTTTTAAATTATCAGGGTGCTATGCTTTGTTATTGTTTGGTAAAGTTTTGATATTCTGTTTATGCAGGAAGAAAGAACATAAAATTTACCAAAGTGATCTTTTAAATGTCAACCATCACTGAATATGTTTGTTTAGCCAGGCCGGATTTTCCAGTTACAAAAAAGCACACTGAAGCACAAAAGCCAGAGCTTTAGTTTTGTGCTGGCTTTAATATACAAAAGGCCTAAAGGGAAAACCGCAAATCTGAGAGCTGCGTCTAAAAGTTAACATTTACAAGAAAATTTAAAATCGTTTATTAGGAACGAGCCATTCAAAGAAATGGAGATCTACACTATTTCAAGCACAGAATTTAACAACATACAATATTTTACTTGAAGACATTTTGCACCAGTTAAGAAATACTGCACTTTCTTCAACTCGCTGCCTAAAGTAAAATAAATATTTTAAAACTTTAAATAGCCTTTTCACTTAAAATTTTCAATTTAGATAGTAATACAATCAGAGTAGGTGAAGTTATATCATTGGTAGCTACAAAAAAAATCACTCAACGATAAGTGTGGCGAAGAAAATTCCTTCGTTAAAATTGCGCCGAAAAAAGTCACTTCTTCTCATTGCCGTATAATCACACCACAGTAAGATTCGTCGATCATTATCGTTATTGTCTGGGAGTGAGTATTTTCACGGGATCTATTTGAGGAGGATTTTTCTTACCGCAAAATTTTTTTGAGTGATTTTTTACGCCGATACAGTAACCGTCTGTGAAAAAAAATCCTTTAAAAAATTGTGTGGCGAAGAAAATCCTCCCTCAATAGGTGTCGTGAAAATAATCTCTCCCAGACAATGAGCTACGAATCTTACTGTGGCGTGAATATTTACAATGAACTAAGAAGAATGGATTTTTTTCGCCGCAAGTTTAATGAAGGGATTTTCTTCATTGCACTTCCGTTCAGTGATTTTCTTTGTAGCCATCATTAAAAAGGTTAAAATTGCTGACAAAGACATTTTTATATGTACGAAACAAATTCCGACAATCTTATGGAGCATCCCCAGTCGTTCTTCTTGTCGTAATTACGTCAATATACATCTTCCTGTAATTTACAATATTAAAAATATTGTTACAAACTTTATAGCGTTGTACATTTCCTAGTATTAGTTTGTGTTCGTAGTTTGTAGAGTTTTAGGTAGATTTTCTAATGTATCGAACTTTGTAGCGTTTTATATTTCATAGTATTAGTTTGTATTCGTAGTTTATGGGGTTTTTGGTATATTTTCTAATGTAACGAACTTTGTAGCATTTTATATTTCACAGTATTAGTTATTGATTGCAGTTCGTAGGGTTTTAAGTATATTTTCTACGAGTTTATAGTTTATTTAAGTAATTTTACCTTTGTTAATTTTCTCAGGAGACGACTATGCAAGAAGGTCTGGAACTTTTTAGAGAATTCGATTTCCTTCTTTTTAACATGGAACGCCTATGATAGAAGGTCTAGAAATCGCCGGATTATTCCTTTTCCTTATTTTGATTACCCCATGCACTATGGGAATCCTAGAGAATTAGGGAATCTTCCGGTATCGACCAAAAGGGTATATAAAGGGTCCAGATCGACTTTCGTAGTCAGTTTTGCTTGAGAGTTCGTCGACGCAACTTGAAATTGTTTGACAAGTGTCAAAAGTAAGGTTGACAATAAAAATTATTTTGAAATAATAGTGTGTTCAATAATACAGTATGTGTTCGAAGATCGGCCGTCCGGAAAAATATTCATGGGAAAAAATAAATAGCTTTTGTCCTCACTTAAGACCTTCTGGAATATTTTCAAATGAAACTTAATTTCTTTAGTTTCGCGGTTTATACTATTACAAAACCCTAGAATGCGAAACCTAGTAGCGTGTCGAATAAACGAGGGAGATCTACCCAGCCGTCCCTCATTCGGATTCTCCTCAGAATGAAGCACCCGCTTTATTGGAGAGGCATTCCCAGCGACTTAACAGTAGAAAGGAAGCGCAAGAGATCATTCAGGTTACAATGCACATATCTTAATCTCCACATTCCGCATCCATCCTCCATCTACACAGTAGAGGCATGCCAGCTTTTATACTCTATTTACCTTGGTTGTTATCTTCCTCTGTCTTATTTTTGCCTACTATGCTCTATGGGTCTAATCACTTTTAAATACCGCTACAGAATCATCGTTGGGATCACCTCCCATTTTTCCTGAACCTTCTTCTACCCCTTCCCAGACTATTCTATATCACCCTTTGAATATAGGTATTTACAGTCGTTCGATTATCTTGGGGTCTGGTTCTATTTTGCAAAAGCCTTTCAAGGAGTGGGTAGGAATGTTCAATGCTGTCAAATATGTTCACGTTAAGATTTGCGCTACTTCCGATCTAAGGACCCACAGTGTGCTTTACAGTATCGTATTCTCGAATAGAGAATCTACACCGTAAGTCCCGGTTTTACATGTTCATTTGGAGCTGAAAGTTTTTAACAGCTATGCGTTCTATTATTAAACAAACTTATTTGAGATCTATTTGTTAAAAGCAGTGATCTAGCTTGTGCAGGTTAATTCTGTATAGATGATTTTCGACAGCTGTACGTCATCGGGTTTCACCCAGAATTATTCAGCACATGCTCTCTCACTGTTTATCTCTATATCTTGTTCCGTTTATTTTTATGACAGTTATGCCACTAAACATTATCGTACTCATTCGTCCGTAGTCTTCCCTTACTTCTCATTCCTGTCCTGGCCCCCATTTTATAATTCTAGTATTTTATCTGCTGCCTTGAATCCTTGCTATATGACCTGTATACTGTGCCACTGTTCTTATTATGTCTGTGACGTTTAATCTATTTCTGATCCCTTTTTTCCTGTTCCTGTCTCTCATTCAAACGCTTATCATCGATACTTTTATTGCCCACTGTATGACCAGTAGATTCATTATTATCTGTTTCTTCAATGTCCAGGTTTGTGCCTTATAGATAAATACTGGGACAACACAATGGTTATATACTTTAATTCTTAGGTGTTGGAATATCTTTCTTTTCTGTAGTATATATGGTAGCTTTTCTATCTTTTTATTCTGCTTCTCTAAGTGTTACGATTTGGCCTAGGTATGTGTATTTGTTCACGCTTTCTATTTATGTATGATCAATATCTATCTCGGGATCGTGTATACACATTGTTTTTTTTTCAGGTTGATCATCGGTCCTACATGTCTCGATTGTTCTAATTCTGTGATCATATTTTTGAGATCCACGTGGTCTGCTTGTAGGACAATGTCATCTGCCACTTTTAGGTGACGCAGTTTTTTCCCTTGTATACTAATCTCAATTTCTGTCCAATTTAACTTCTGGAAAACGTCCTTTTATGCCATAATAAATCTCTTCGGTGATATCGTGTCTCTCTACCTGAACCCTCTCTCGATATTGAAGCCACTGACATTTCATGGCTACTCCTGCAGGTTTGTGGATATTCCTGATTAATATTTTTGCTTTGTTAAAATTATCCAGTATCCCCCAGTATTCAACCGGGCTTACGGAAGTGTGTGACATACGTATTACCAAATTTTACAGCAGACGAATGCATAACTGAAATTAAATTAATGCTTGTAAACTTGATTTGATTTCTTACATGTAGATTTCGTTTTAAACATTCATTTCAGGGTTCTTCTTTTTGTTCCTGGTCTTTGTTCCTGCTTCTTGTTTCTTTTTTATTTGTTTTTCTTTCCGGATTGTGTACGATATTTTTTTGGCCTATGGGGGCACAGCGGCTATCTGAAAATGCAGTATCCAACCAAGGGGTACCATGATCCTCGGATCTCAGGTTTCCAATTTACTTTATAGTCTGTCAAATACGTCAGTGATATTTTACTTAGTTTAACATAAACCAATCTATATTGTATATGACACTTTTATTTTTATATTATCATATTAGACAATGATTTATACCCAAGCTTGTAATTGCTTCGATTAATAATAATAAATATGCTCCCTGATTTATAACTTCCGGCATTGCGTCTCACGATGAGCGTGATAATTCCTGAGCTACAGTTTACTTAATTATATGACAAATTATCATTTTCATTCTGACTCTGATGAAGATTAAGGGGTATAAAACTAGCTATATCTATACAAATGTGTTAAATTTCAAACCATTTAAAACTTTTAACATAAGAGTGTACAATTTTAGAGGTAGTTTGTCTATTCTTTGGATCCTTACTATCGAAAATCTAGGCTAGACGAACCTTCATTGGCTTTTGAACATCGAATCTGGTTTAGATTGGTGACCCCCATTTTTTCTTGAGCTGTTGAGCACCTTTGTTAGCGGCATAAGGGAGCAACCAATCTGAGCGGTTGTCAATTAATTGATTGACTTAGTTTGAAGAAGAAAGAAGGTAACAGATTTATTTCTGATGAAAAAAAAATCGGCGGTGTCTTTAACCAGCTGAGGCCGGAGTCCAAAGATTTGTGTGGTACTTCCAACATACCCTAACTTCGGGGTAATATATCAAAAAAATTGAATTTTAGAAAATGAGAAACAATAGTAAACACTATAAGTGGTTTATTAACTATGTACAATAATTGCATTTTCAAAAAGTAAAAAGAAAATTGAATATTAGTTGGAAGTCTTGCGGGGCTCGAGTGCCCATAGGGATGCGGCGTTAAGGTGCAGTGCACCACCAGGTAGTGTCCCGATTTTACATGTTCATTTCGAGCTGAAAGTTTATAACAGCTATGCGTTCTATTATTAAACAAACTTATTTGAGATCTATTTGTTAAAAGCAGTGATCTAGCTTGTGCAGGTTAATTCTGTATAGATGATTTTCGACAGCTGTACGTCATCGGGTTTCACCCAGAATTATTCAGCATATGCTCTCTCACTGTTTATCTCTATATCTTGTTCCGTTTATATTTACGACAGTCTTGCCACTAAACGTTATCGTACTCATTCGTCCGTAGTCTTCCCTTACTTCTCATTCCTGTCCTGGCCTCCATTTTATAATTCTAGTATTTTATCTGCTGCCTTGAATCCTTGCTATATGACCTGTATACTGTGCCACTCTTTTTATTATGTCTGTGACGTTTAATCTATTTCTGATCCCTTTTTTCCTGTTCCTGTCTCTCATTCAAACGCTTATCATCAATACTTTCATTGCCCACTGTATGACCAGTAGATTCATTATTATCTGTTTCTTCAATGTCCATGTTTGTGCCTTATAGATAAATACTGGGACAATACAATGATTATATACTTTAATTCTTAGGTGTTGGAATATATTCCTTTTCTGTAGTATATAAGGTAGCTTTTTCTATCTTTTTATTCTGCTTCTCTAAGTGTTACGATTTGGCCTAAGTATGTGTATTTGTTCACGCTTTCTATTTATGTATGATCAATATCTATCTCGGGATCGTGTATACACATTGTTTTTTTTTTTCAGGTTGATCATCTGTCTTACATGTCTCGATTGTTCTAATTCTGTGATCATATTTTTGAGATCTACGTTGTCTGCTTGTAGGACAATGTCATCTGCCAATTTTAGGTGACGTAGTTTTTTCCCTTGTATACTAATCTCAATTTCTGTCCAATTTAACTTCTGGAAAACGTCCTTTTATGCCATAATAAATCCCTTCGGTGATATCGTGTCTCTCTACCTGAACCCTCTCTCGATATTGAAGCCACTGACATTTCATGGCTACTCCTGCAGGTTTGTGGATATTCCTGATTAATATTTTTGCTTTGTTAGAATTATCCAGTATCCCCCAGTATTCAACCGGGCTTACGGAAGTGTGTGACATACGTTTTACCAAATTTTACAGCAGACGAATGCATAACTGAAATTAAATTAATGCTTGTAAACTTGATTTGATTTCTTACATGTAAATTTCGTTTTAAACATTCAGTTTAAATTATCGCTATTAGTAGGTTTATGACTTGAATATTTGGTGATTACCTTATCGTTTAGCCACTCCTTATAGGTAACCAACGATATTTAATAAAAGTTATACGGTTTTGAAAGCGTGGGGTACCTTATAACTACTATTGTCTGACAAGGGGTTGTAAAAGGACGGCTCTCAGGGAATAACACTGCACCTTTTCCTAGCTACCAGGGAAATGAGATCATATTGTAGGGTTCCTGAAGTGTGTATTTCTATGATTCAAGTCCGCATCCGTCACATTTGATTCCCTTACAGCCTACAGGGCAGAATAACATGTAAACAAACAGCACTCAAAGAAGATAGATTAAATTTTTAATCTGAATACTGTACCTTTCTTTATACTGGGGTTCTAGAGTTGATATTTATGCGGTCACTTTCATGCATTTTTCTTAACTTGGTGTTCGTAAAAATACCGCTGAAAAAACAACGGCAAGTGAGTTGACACTTTTTGAAATTTTATTCCACCTGTAAAAGGGATTAATATTTTCTTGTAGTGTTTTATAAAGTAATGAGGTCTATTGTAAAACGATTGAGAAAATGTCAAGCTTATTTAGTTTTTTATTTTTTTATTATTTTTTTACTTTCTACATACTAATAATTAACGCTTTATTAGCATTCTAGTGGTGGCTTACTTGATTTTGTAGATTCTAACTTCATATTTGAGCGACTGCATTCAAGTTAACTGTAATTTATAGATTGTACTTTGTTCCCGGTATTTGAAGAGTTCTAAGGATTTTACTTCATTTCAGGGTTCTTCTTTTTGTTCCTGGTCTTTGTTCCTGCTTCTTGTTTCTTTTTTTATTTGTTTTTCTTTCCGGATTGTGTACGATATTTTTTTGGCCTATGGGGGCACAGCGGCTATCTGAAAATGCAGTATCCAACCAAGGGGTACCATGATCCTCGGATCTCAGGTTTCCAATTTACTTTATAGTTTGTCAAATACGTCAGTGATATTTTACTTAGTTTAACATAAACCAATCTATATTGTATATGACACTTTTATTTTTATATTATCATATTTGATAATGATTTATACCCAAGCTTGTAATTGCTTCGATTAATAATAATAAATATGCTCCCTGATTTATAACTTCCGGAATTGCGTCTCACGATGAGCGTGATAACTCCTGAGCTACAGTTTACTTAATTATATGACAAATTGTCATTTTCATTCTGACTCTGATGAAAGATTAAAGGGTATAAAACTAACTATATCTATACAAATGTGTTAAATTCCAAACCATTTAAAACTTTTAACTTTAGAGTGTACAATTTCAGAGGTAGTCTGTCTTTTCTTTAGACCCTTAACATCCAAAATCTAGGCTAGACGAGCCTTTATGAGCTTTTGAACATCGAATCTGGTTTAGATTGGTGACCCCCTCTTCTTCTTGAGCTGTTGAGCACCTTTATTAGCGGCATAAGGGAGCAACTAATCTGAGCGGTTGTCAATTAATTGATTGACTTAGTTTGAAGAAGAAAGAAGGTAACATATTTATTTCAGATGAAACAAAAAATCGGCGGTGACTTTAACCAGCTGACGCCGGAGTCCAAAGATTTGTGTGGTACTTCCAACACACCCTAACTTCGGGGTAATATATCAAAAAAATTGAATTTTAGAAAATGAGAAACAATAGTAAACACTATAAGTGGTTTATTAACTATGTACAATAATTGCATTTTCAAAAAGTAAAAAGAAAATTGAATATTAGTTGGAAGTTTTGCGGGGCTCGAGTGCCCATAGGGATGCGGTGTTAAGGTGCAGTGCACCACCAGGTAGTGATGCGCCAGCAGAGGTAGTAAAATTATGAGCACCCAATTTAAAATGTTACATTATATGTCCATTTAGAATCCTTACAAATGACTTTCGTACAAGACAAAAAAAAAATAAAAAGTTATAACAAGGGTGCATAAAGTATTTCTCCTCCATAAATATAAAAATTACATTTTCGTTCAACCAGTAAAAGGGACATAAAGATAAATTAGTTTACGGTCTTTATGGCCCAATTAAAACATGGCTACGATAAAAACTGTTGTTTAACTTTCATTTGCTTTTATATTAATAAGTTGCAGATATTTCACACAAAATTGTTGGTCGATAAAAGTTTTTATATAAATGGGAGCATTTTCAGCATAACTTGTAAAAGTTTTTTAACTAAGGGTTGTTAAAACACTTAAAAATTATTTATGAATGTTATAATATCCGTATTACGAGCTTTAGTGATTTTTGCTGTTTCCCTTGATATATTAATATAAGTATTGGTGACAAATTTCCCTAAAATATCTTATTTTTTATGATATCAGTTACGATAATGTCCACAATTTGACACAAAAAGTATCATAAAAGATATCTTTATAGCCATGGTGGAAACAACTGACTAGGCATTGCCGGGAAAAGTTCAAACCTTTTTCAACATTTGAATGAAATTTTATTTCAATTCGTTCATTATTTTATGTTTTACAAAGCATTTTGCAACAAGAAATGAGTTTTGTGAAATTGGAACATTGCTGTCAAAATTAAAAAAAACGTAATTGTCTTAAAGATATCTACGAATGAATGATTCCAGTATGTGAGGATCATGTGAAGCTGATTCGATGGAGTTGTGAATTCAAGATGTGGATAGCTTTTAGGCACAACGGATTCTATTGTTGTAAAGTGGATAAAATTGTTCTCGAAGATTGTCGCTTCAAAGTGTATATTGTTTCTACAGCATTAAATATATCTAAATAAACTAAGCATAAGTAAAGCTTCAGCTAAGTGGATTCCAAGAATGTTGATTCCTGAACAAAAACTGTTTACACATCTAATGGCATTACCACGTGATTCAACAACCACACAAAAGGATGTAATTCTACCGAAATATTGATCCTACGGGAAAATTTTTTGCTGAATAGGTAATAATGGGCCCATACACTAGCCGATGCGTTTGCCTGAATCAACCGCAGTGGATTTTTTTATATCTCGGATTAGGGTATTCAATAAAGAATTAATAAAAATTACTTATTATGCCAAGGAATTAATAAAGATTATCGCCAGCATTTACATTAGTTTTATTTTCAATAATGCTGGTTTACCTATATTACCGGCCCATAGTAAGAAATAAACAGTTATTGCACCACAAAGTTCAAAAATGACGAAATTTATAAAAGCATAATAAAATTATTCATCTGTACGTCTATACTGAAAATGTATGAGTTTCACTTTGATTTTAAAAATCATCCTACTCTACAAGCTACGATCTTTTTAATGCTTTATACTTATTATTACACAAATACCAATGTGTGAGTGGGAAAAGAGTTTCATAGAATCAATAAAATAGCTAGTGATGCAAAAGCTGTATTTTGACTGATTATATGAATTAGATATGACTTTCTCCTATTGAAAAGACGAAAAATAAATATACGGTAGCGCAAATTCCTAAGTCCTTAGCTTTTTAGTACTTCTCGATTCAAATTAAATTGAGACGGGAAGTTTTCAAATTTTTCCATTGTCTCTCAATCTAGCGCATATAGCCACTTCCCAACTAAATTTGATAAAGATAAAATAGTAGATATTGACTCCAAATGTACACAAACATGATAACCCCCAAGGTAACAGCAAAAATCGAACCCGCTCTGCACTACTGAAATGTAGATCCCTCGTCATCTATATCAGCGCTACGTCCATTATTATAAATATAGATAGTTTACGAAATACAGGGTATCAAAGTTATAATTCGATTAAACTATTTTGTAAATATTTATCTTAATAATAGTTACATTTACACTAAATTTGCTACTTTGGGTTTTTTTTTTGAATAATAAATCAAGATCTGATCACAAAAACATTTTTGTGCCTCGCTATAATAAATTTCTAATTAAGAATTTTCATTTCTTGATATATTTTATCCAAATAAGTTATGCCTAGTAGGTTACGAGTTTTACTGTATGTACAATTTGTCCAAGTTTAGAAATTTTTTATCTTGTTTCAGGGCGAGCAGGCCAACAACAATAAAAATTTTCATAGCAATGAGGTCACAATGATAATAATGTAAGAATCAGCTGGCAAAAAACAATAAGAATAATACTCAAATTCCATAACAAACCAAGAACTCCAACATTTTATTTATATAAATTTCTAATTAAACTCTAAGTAGATATTCAACAACCTCCATTTTTATTTAAATAAAGCCTAATTCTACGGAAAACCTTGAACTACACTCTTTCCATCATCTGCGCATTTAACAAAAAATGTTTACTGAATTTTCTATTCGTGGCCACAATTCTTCTTCGTTATTTAGAGATCTACAATATACCATCTGATTCAGAGTTTTCTATAAAAAGTAATCCATAGGGGTTAAATACGGTGAGCTGAGTGACCAATATGCAGGAGCATAATTTTCATCGATTTTGAAAATTCTCACTTAAATAATTTCTAGCATTTAATGTGTAGTTCCGGGTGTACCATCGTGCATGAATCACATATTGTGGTTAGTAGCCACTAGAAGATCATCAATTAAATTTGGCAAATTTAATAGGTATTCTAGGTACCTCAAATCATTTAAACAAGGTCGGAAGATGACGTGACCAATAATAAATCTGTCAATGATACCATACGTTGATTTTAAATTCATGTTGATAATGCACACAATCTTTATTGCATGAGGATTTTCGTCAGTATAAACATGTTCATTATGTAAATTTGTAAAACAACAGTCATCGGTATGTAATATGTCTTCATGAAAATTTACATCGTGTACCCTCCTTTCATTAATGACTCGATAGAAGCCTAGTCTCAATTTGAAGTCGAGAGATAAAATCTTTGTACTGTTTGGAGGTCAAATGAATGCAATAACTCTTCTCTTAAAATCCTACTTAATGTATCTTTAGAAACTCTAAATTTCCTACATAAGTATCTGATGATCAAAGTTGGATTTTCTTCAGTTGGTTTAATAGTTTCTTCCTGAATCTTCGATGTCTTAGTCGTAAGATCCCGTCCATAATCTATCGTTGCAAGAACGAGACTGCCGGTTCCTTGAAGATGTCTCTCAATAGCTGCAAATGTTTGGTGGTTTGGCACACGTCTATTCCGAAATGTTTATGCTCTCACCGACCTGCGATCATTTTCTTCGCAATAACCGTAAACTAATATAATATCGGTCATTTCTGTGCTCGTATATTGTTCGGCTATAGCGGAAAAAATTAAAATTAAACAATAGAGGTTTATCAGATTGAATCCTTTGTAACTAATAGCGATACCTAACTGTATTAGCTCGTTGTTATTAAATTGTTGTTGGTCTGATGGTCCCTAAAGACGCTCTAAATTTTTGGGTCAGTCGTAAGCCGGCATAAAATGTAAAGGGTGCTAAGACGAGTCTCAGTGCGCAATAAAACAATTAAATTTGATTATCTTAGAAATACCTGGTGGAAGCGGCACCTACTAGATATAACTTTTTAGATAAAAAATGACAAAGAATAAGCTTTTTTAATTAGAAATTTAATATTTCGAGTTCAGTTAGTGGCGCCCTTGGCAATGTTCATCGAAACTTTAATCAAGTCTCGATTTCTCATTCCAAAAAACAGCTAAGTATCAAATTTAGTGAAAATCAAGCTACTATTAAGATAAATAATCATAAAAAGTTTTTAAAAAATATAACTTTAACACCCTGTGTTTCGAAAACTATCGACTTTTGGACTGGGGCAAATTGGGCTAGATCATCATATTTTAGTCTGAAGAATTTGCACTAGCCTTTTATACAGACTTCTAAGAAATACCCTCTAGAAATTAAAGTATATAGAGTAATAATAATAAGGGAATTATTATACTAGTAGACGCTTAATCATTTGTTTTTTGCGAATATCTGTCATATTTGTTATCTGTTATGTATTGATACTGTATTCGTGACTTTTACGAAATAGCGTGCATTTGCTCTAATTAAAAATTGACATTTCGTCGCCTATTTTTCATTTAAGGTTGGATCTCTATAAAACCTATCAGCCGTACGGTGTAGTATTTATTTAACAGGTATAATGCTTTTAGATCCTATTGTTGAGGCAAGAATTGTAGCTTTGATACAAGATGATCGAGGACAACGTGAAACTGCAAAAATTGTTAAGAAGAGCCTTTGTGCTGTACAAAATGTGTACCAGCGCTATGAGAAGATTGGCTTGATAACCAGAAGACCAGGATCCGGGCGAAAAAGGGTAACCCCCTAAAAAGATGACAGTTTTTTGGTGTCGGCAAGTTTGCGGAATAGAGCAGCTTCTACAGTTTTACTAAGAAATCAAATTCAAAAAGTTAGTAAAGTAAATGTTAGTGAATCGACGGTTAGAAGAAGACTTAGTACTACTGGATTGTCTTGTAGAAGGATGGCTACAGGTCCAACATAGAAACGCTGGCGTCGAATTGCAAGATTGGCTTTTGTCTGAACTCACTTCGCATGGAATAATGAGGACTGCAGCAAGACACTGTTTTTTGATGAGTCGCGTTTTTGCCTCAATGGGTCATACGGACCTCGACGAGTATGGCGAAGACCTGGGGAAAGATATGCTTCAATTTATATTGACGAGCGATGAGTCGGTAATGGTTTGGGCGAGAATATCATCACAAGTACACACAGAGTTGGTCTTCATATAGAATGACTCCTTGACAGCTCACAGGTATACTATGGAAGTTCTAAAAGATCAGGTTATGTCTTTATGATCCATATGGGCGAGCATGGCTTTTTCATTCAAGATAATCCTAGATCTTACGCAGCTAGAGTTGTCAGTGAATACCTCGATGAAGTGGGAATTAGGCGGTTTAATTGGCCAGCACTCAGTCCAGACATGAATCTCATCGAACATATCTGGGATGAGTTGGGCCAACGTATCCGAAGGTATACACCAGCGCTAAGAATTGCCCAAGAGCTAAGAAAGTTGCTAGAGCAGAAGTGAAATGCCATCGGCCAAAATGTAATCCTTAATTTGATTGAAAGTATGCCTTGTCGTCTTCAAGCAATTAACGCAAAAGGAGGGAATTTTTTTATTAATATTATTTTTTCCATTTTTTAAAGTTCCTAATTACGATAAGTCGAATTTTGTTTTAAATGTAAATTTGTTGCTTTTTCAGAATAAATCATAAAAGATTTAATATTGAATATTAAATTTAGCTTACAAAATACAATGCAATAATTTACAATTCGCAAATATAAGCTTAAAACAGAAAATTCCAAAAAGACATCATAGTTTCAATGTGACTTAAATTTTTTGCTCGCCAGTGTATTTTCCTGGTATCATCTAAAAAAACTAAAAATATGTTATTTATTCATTAACGAAATATTGCGAAATTAAATATTTTACAACGCGTTTTTTCATAAAATTAAACAAAAATATCTGGATCTGTATTATTAAACATTGATAAAATAATGGCGGATTCTGTCATAACGTAGTGTAATAAAAACTTCTATCTAGTAAATAAACCATACTTAAAGACAGTATCTTCTCTATGTTTCCTTTTACCACTTGTATTTTTCTTTTTCTTGTGTTACTTCAAAAAGATAAAAATGATCTCGCAATAAACCTCAGACTCCATATTTTTATAGCAGGGCTGTACACATTATTCTTTTTAGCCTATTTTTTCTATAAAAAATGAATTTTCTGCCGATGTTTTGTTTAATCCAGTAAAAGAATAATGAACCTCTTAAGTTTCAAGCACGAACTGTGTTACAAACTAGTGTTTTGCGACTTCGTTGATGTCATTTCTAATACACATTCAGTTGACTAATAATTTAACCATAACGTAGGCGTGGGTTTACTTCAATGACCTGGACTTTTCACGTCTAATGTGCAGCAACGGGCGCGGTTAGTACTTGGATGGGTGACAATCTTGGAAAAAACGCGTAACCATGGTTCGGACTGTTAAACTGTAGTTCCAATCTCCAAATGGTCTCCGTTACCAACGCGACTTTAATTCAAATATTTTAATTTGAGAATTGTTTGCGCATAACGTAAACCTTACTAATGATAAACCTCAACGCGGTCGTTAAGATGAGGTCGAATAGGGCCGCGGGAGGCGCTATCGATTCAGGAGGTGGAACGAGCGAGAGCAAATTGCACTTTTGTTTCAAGTGCAATAATTTTAAACTCTTCGAGATATGGAGTGCAGATTGCTCCCAAAAACATGACAAATACCCAACGATAAATTGTAAAATATATCCTGAAATCCAAAATTTTCTTACTTTTTTAAATATGACGAAAAATAAGCGAATATGAAGACTGACACTGCACTCCCTATAATGTCGGAGGCTCTATGGAGTTGATCGGTGCTAGAATGTTTCTTTCGAAAACCAAATTGATATTCCAGAATCAACTATTATATCCTATTAATATTTTGAGTATTTTCAAAAGTATTTCTTTAAATAATTTTGATATTATTGGTAAGAGTGAGATAAGCCTATATGAATTCACTATATTCGGACTTTTCCGGGTTTAGGTAGCATAATGTTAGGTTACAATAAAAGAAAGAAAATTATAAATTTAAGAAAAATGTTGAACTTTCAAGATTATAAGAAAAAAGAGGCATCTATTATCAAAGAAAATATCTGAAATGCACACCTAGTTTAAGTTAATATATTTAATGTTGAAATTAAAAGACTTTGTTAAGTCAGTTATTAGTTTTAAAATAACTTTAGAATGAAACATTTCACTGCTTAGAAATGACATTTTAGATAACCAGATAAATTGATATAAAATATTAAATAAATTTTATATATTAAAATCTTGGAAATAGTTGAGAAAGTCCATAACTACAGGTTAGCTGACATATTGAAATAAAGGACTTGTTTTACATTTATGTGTCTTTAGGTAATTTACAAAAACATAGCCTTAGTCAATTTTTTATTATATCAGTACAGTCATATCAAACTTTGGTTTTCTCTTCAATATGTTAGTGGGCATAGATCTTTATATGCACAAATTCCTGTAAGTTTTTTTATTTAATAATTTTTCAAATGTCTACCTTAGCGGGAATAATGTGCTTCAAATATCGATCACCGATATGCCGACTGTTTTACTCCAAATAATAAAAATTACAAAAAATAATAAACAAACTTGAAATTTTTTTTCAACGTTTATTTCAATATAATACTGACGGGTATGCCAACGTGTGAAAAATCCTAAGAAAAAATGTCAGGAAATGTAAACTGAGAAATTTTTCTAACATTTTATTATCGATTGCGACTAAATTTAAAAACTTTTTAAAATGTTTTCTTATATAGGTGGCTGGACTTGCTAGCAATTGCCAAAATTAATTTTGTGTTCCATCTCGAACTGATGTTGGAAAAGGGATGGTGTTGTATTTATTGTACTTTCTACATTTGCCAATGTTTCGCTGCATATGATCTCGATAACTCCTTGATTTTTCTAGTTGATTTTGTTTTTTAGGTTTATTAAAGATCGACTTATTGTTTTAGATCGTTTGTAAGCTTACAGGCAGACAGTTTATTCTCTGACTTTTCTTTACGGTCCTAAGAAGAAAAAAAATGGCTTTTTCAAATATACCGTGAAATTACTTATTTTAATTAATTTCATACCTCTCCGGGAAAATTTAGATATTCGTGGGGGATTTTAAGTAGACAGTTGCTTTCGGCACATTTTGCTTTTGGTTCCTTACAGTTCCACAGACGAGACCATTAGGTAGTTGAAACTATGTAGTATGGAGAGAATATCCCAGTAAAATTCACAGAGGATAAACCCTCTGTCGTCCTACTTTTCTTTTCTTTGGTTTCTGGCTTTACAGACCAATGTTTTGGCCACGGAGTATTTTAACTATGGTTGAAAAAAAACTTAAAAGAAAACAATACAAATATTGAGAATTTGAGACTTGGGATAGGAAGGGAATGTATACACACAAGACCACACGCTTTTCCTTTTCGGGTGGCTCGGAGTGTTTTATCAAAACAAAGAACTGGAAAGATCGGATAGAAAAAGAAGTTTAATACAAGGGGTAAGTAAGATTTAGTAAGGATTCTCAATTTAGAGGTTGATACCAATTTTAATAAAATATATGTAATTTTGCTTGAAGACATTAACGTTCATATTAAAATATATTTTATACTCTTGTAATATTGAGTTCTTTATTAAGAACATTAAAAAAATTGTTTAAGATTTAAAACGAATTGTAAATATAAATATAAAACAATAACGCACATATTAAATACATTAGAAATAATTGTCTAATACATGAACCACATAAAAATAAACATACATATATATGAAAAATGACCCATATAATGGAAAATTACTTATTTAAAAAATAATATTTAGCAAAATTATACTCACCTTGAGGTCTTGTCAAACCATTATTAATACCAACAAACTATCAAGAATTTTTATTTTGTATTCGGGGATATGATGATGAACAAATTAAAGGAATGTATTTTTGCTTTTAAGAGAATATGCATCCTTGTCCTTAAATTATATTATTCTATACTTGACTAAGGTTTTTTTTTGTCAGTTCTGGCATTTACGGCACATCTTTCTTTTTTAATAGCTAGCATTTCTATTATTATTAATTTCTGACATTTTTTGTCTTTATCGTCTATTCGAACTTAAACAAGTGTTTTTCCTTCTTTCCATGCTGTATCAATGTAGTAACATTTTTTGCATATTTATTTTCATTGAACCGATTTTTTAATAACGGTTTACACACGGAACTGAAGCTACAATTTGAGAGGTTTATTTATTGTTGGTGTTTTGCTTTTTAATTTGGCAGAGATTGAGTTTGGTTGGTTGTAACTCTTGTAGCATGTAATATTGTGTTTTGTTAAAATGCATTTCAATTTTTCTGAAAAACCTGCATATAAAGTAATTCAATATGTTGTTTTTGTCTTTCCTGTTGTAAGTTATCTTTGTTTTTGGTTCTTAGGATATTATAGTACTTATATTTTTTACATTTTTTTTCCATATATTTCTTATTAAAGTAGTTTTGTAAAAGGATTTCTTTCACTTTCCTTAGAATAAAGGATCTAAAGGTAGGAGATGTTAATAAACTAACTGTGTCAACGAAGCTAATTATTACACGTATTCTTTGTTTTCTTGAATGGTTTGGAAAGTTAAGGTGTTTTCCGACCAGGTTGCTTTCGTTTCCCGCTAAGTTATAATTTTATTATATAATAAAATTACCTTTGGACAAAGTTGTGTAGTTTTTCAGCTTTTCACAGTGTTCAGATAATATAATTTCTACGAGATCGTTTGATAAGTTTGTACATAATGATACTACTTTCTATGAGGCAAGTTTTTAATTTCGTGGTACACTTAGATTATCATTTTCACAAAACAAAAAGAATCTTTAATATAGAAGTTATTTTTTCCTGTAAGGTTTGAGATGAAGCTTGATAGATATGTTGATAGAGGAATATTGCCAATGAGAATCTTTAAGAAATCATTTATGGTTCTATTGCCTCGTCGCATTTTAACTTTCCGACATGATTTATGAACCGCCATTATTGGGTTCAGATGCACGTCGTTTTCAACTTATTCACAACTGCTGTATTCGCTTGATTGGGGGCATAAAGAGAAGGAATATTAGGATTTCTGTGAAATTAAGATATATTGAATAGTTTCAGATGAATGAGAGAAGAGTTGCACTCTCTTGATCTTTTTAAATAAAATTATTGATAAACAAAGGCGCAAATATTTATATGAAAAAATTAAATTTTGCAATGATAGGCACAATGTGAATATGCGTCAGAATTTTACAATCATTTCACCAGCATATGTAACTACTTATTTTAAAAGATCGTTTAATTTTAATATTCTAAAGCTGTATAATAAAATTCCTATTAGAATTTAGTTTTCTTCGGGTGGTAATGACGATTATAGGTAGTTTTATAAGATTTTAACTATTTCAGACTGATGAATTTAATGTTTGCTGTAAAAATTTTTGTAATTTATATTCATTTTACGATTCGTCTGATATTGTTTTTGCGTTTTTCAGGTTAATTGTAGAAGCTACTGCCTCGACGTTGCCTTTGTAATAATTAATTTGTTGTTACAATAAAGCCATTTATTATTATTATATATATATATATATATATATATATATATATATATATATATATGTATATATACAATTTGAATTTACAAAGTCTAAAATTGTTTATTTATCCCTTCCAAGCTATCTCTACCTAGCAAAATTCACTACTGATTTAACAAGAAATTACCGAAAGCCTAGAATTAATTACACTTCAGGGCTACCGGATATTAACTTGACTCAATAAAGAGTATAACACTATTATGTACCCACCTCCCTAATGTTCGAAAGTTATCCAGTTAAACTGATCTGGCTGACAGAATACTAAATTTGCTACCTACTTCCAATAAAAAGGATCCCGTTCATTATGTTACAAAACTTCAGCTCATATATCATTTTAGAGAAAATGTTAAATATGTTTACAATTTTTCAACCGAAATATTTTGTGTAAGTGTGTCTTTTGAATATTTCCAGAATATTTACATCCTAATTACATTTTAGACTATAAAAATATCGCATACATTTTTATTTATGTTTGTAAACAAAATGGATACACATAAATATATTTATGTCTTTTTCATTAAACTTATCTGATTCCGATATTTAATTTAGCTCATGCTGTTTTAAACTCTTTGATCGATGAGTATCATGCGATTATATTCGGCGTCGATGACAGATTGTTTTCAGAAATAAATAAATAATAAACGTAAATTTGGTTTTATAATAGTGAATGTCTTAGTGGTTAAGAATATCCTACACAATGGAAAGAAGGCCAAATTATCGCAATCCTCAAAAAAGGAAACAAGAGAAATTTTCAACATTACACAGGTGTAACGACAATTGGCACGATCAGTCGACGGTACGGAAAGTACTCAGAGACCTCATTGGAAAAGAATACAATGAGGAAGAAGAACAGGGCGGCTTTCATGGTGGTAGATCCTGTAATGATAACATTTTTTATACGATACAAAAAATTAAAAAAAAGAGCCGCTACAAATAAAAATACTCATATACTATTTATAGATTTAAATAAGTCCTACGATAATATCTCTATGGCTGAATTGTTGGAAACAACAACGAACACAAATATAAACTATGCACTTGGAAATATATAAATCTATATACAGATTACATTTCAAAAATCAAAATGAGAAACAAACAGTCGAAATCCTTTAAAATCACCGCAGGTTTAAGACAGGGGTGCTGCATCTCACCCACATCATGCAAAATATATGTGTAGAAAGCTTAATTAAAATGGAAGCAGAAGCGTCATATAATGGGAAGATAGCTAACTCACACAACCATATATACATTACAATTTGCGGATGATCAAGCAGTACTATCAAGCGGCAACAAGGATCTTGAATACAAGGGTAACGTTCAAATAAATGATAATACAGAAGTAGAAGGATGCGACTCTTGTAAATATTTAGGAGTCGTCTTTGATAGAACAGGAACAGATGATAAAAAATTTCGTACAAGAATTAACCAAGATAAATGATTGATAGGATGACTAAATCAAATACCGTGGAGCAAAAATGTTAACTAAAAACGAAAATAAAACATGTACAAAACACTGATAAAAATCTGTTTAATCCACTGGGCTGAGACTTGGAGACTTACAGAGAGAAATAAAAAACAAGTAGAAGCTGTAGAAGTGGATGCCTTGAGAAGGTCAGAAGGAATATCACGGACACAGAGAATAAGAAGCGAGGATACATTGCGACAGATGGGAATAGAAGATACGATAATGAAAGATATAGAAGGAAAACAACTAATGGGGTACCGTCATATACAATGAATGGTTGACTATCTAAACAAACCATGATTTGGTATCCAGGATCCATAGAAGATGAGAAAAGTCTAGGAAAATTTGGACGAAAGGACAAAGCTAAAAATGCTCGTAACCTTCAAGATGGGCAAGATAAGAAGA
Organism: Diaprepes abbreviatus; assembly: GCA_034092305.1. NCBI lineage: Eukaryota > Metazoa > Arthropoda > Insecta > Coleoptera > Curculionidae > Diaprepes > Diaprepes abbreviatus. Next base: position 1,285,848 of record JASJET010000161.1, on the reverse strand, counting down.
GATCGAGCAAAGAAATCGGACAACGTAATCGAATGTTCTAAACGGACATTTCTATTAGGGGTAAAACTACAAAATAATACAAAGAAATGGACGAATTAACAAACTGAAACAAACAATATAAATGACGTTAACTTACAGATTAGGGATTCTCGCGAACAGTCAAACCTAGCACGGTCAACATAGCAATAAAAATAAATATAAAATTTCAATAGAAGAACTTCAAAAAAGGAGTATATTTTTCCCTTACTTAAGAAAAACAATTATATTTAAAAGATACACTACACCACATATACAGGTACATACACTTACTATCGTTTGTAATACAACACTCAACTTAAATTTAAAATATTATTTTAAATATTACTTCGCTGACTAGTGTCCGACAATTGCTTTTATGTTGTGTTATATGATGTTTAAGCAATTGTGTGGTTTGTCCAATATAACGGCCTTGATATCACAAACAAGAGGTTTCATAGGCAACATTGTTATTATATAATAGAGTTTTTTTGTCAAATTTGTGGAACACTCATGGACTCCCCATCAAGTCCAATTTTAGCCACAAAATTTTGGATTTTTTATTGGACAGCGTTATACTCCTCTTGCCTTTTTGTTTCATATTTATCTACCAGTATGTAGATGATCTAATTTGTGCAGTCCCGTCTGACAGAACGCAGATAATTTTGGGTATTTTTATTTCATTTAATGACCGAATACAATTCACTATTGAAATAGGAAACCACAACAGTGTACCATTCTTGGACACCAAAGTTATAAGAACTGAAAACAACAAAATAATCCTAGACTGGTAAAGTATACCAACAGCTTCTGGAATGTTCATGAATTACTTTTCAAATCATCCAAAAAATCAGAAATACAACACCATCATTGCAATGAAGAATAGAATATTTACAAGAGTAGACTGTTCCTCGAAATGTGTCATATTAAGAAACAAAAAAATGCCATATATGTACGGTGACGTTGTCCAATTTCTTTACTCTATTTCTTCTTATCTTGACCATTTTGAGAGTTACAAGCACTTATAGCTTTCCTTTTTCCTTTTCTTTTCTTCTAAATGCTCTCCTAGGTCTTTTCCTTCTTCTACGGATCCTGGATAACAAATTATGGTTTGCTTAGGTAGTTGTGAATCAGCTATTCATTGTATATGACTGTACCAGATTAGTTGTTTTCTTTCTGCATCTTTCATGATCATATCTTCTATTCCCATCTGTCGTAGTGTCTCCTCGCTTCATATTCTCTCTATTCGTGATAGTGCTGCTACCTCCACAAAGCATCCATTTCTACAGCTTTTACTTGATTTTTATTTCTCTCTGTAAGTGTAATGTATGGGTTAGACGTATTCTCATTCTATGACATTCTTGCTTCCATTTTGATAAAGCTTTCTTCTTCTTCACATATATCTTGAATAATATGGATGAGATGCAACAACCATGTCTTAAACTTATGGTGATTTTAAAGAATTTCGGTAGTTTGTTTCCCATTTTGATTTTTGAAATAAAACCTGTATATCGATTCTGTATAGCTCTAATAAGGGTATGGTTTATATTTGTGTTCGTTATCGTTTCCAACAGTTTAGTTACAGGGAAATTATCATAGGCCTTAGTTTAACCTATAAATATAATATGAATATCTTGATTTGAAGCGGCTCTTTTTCATTTACTCGTTTCATTTAAAGACCGAATACAATCATTGCAGGCTCTACCACCACGAAATCCGTCCTGTTCTTTTTCCTCATGGTATTCTTTTTCAATAAAGTCTCTGAGTATTTTTCCGTAGAGTTGACTTATTGTGTCAATATAATTAGTTATTTTGTTCTTTTCTTTGTATTATTTTCTAGTTTTGCTCCTGATGAAACCACACCGCATACCCGATATTTCTTCCCTAATTCAATAGTGTACAGTCAATAAAAAAAGCTAGAATTAAAAATTAACATTTATAAACAAAAAGTCTTTGACCTCTAAAGTCATATGGAATGGGTTTTATATATTCTTAATCGTAATTGTTGTTCTGAATAGTTTATGTCTATTTTGTAAGTTAACACTACCTGGAAATACTTTGTAAGGTGTATCCCCACTGAAAAAATATACAGTAAAATGTAAGTTAACGTATGTTACATTAATCCATTTATAACTGTAAAACTAATATTTAATATTACAAATTGAATAAATTTTTTGCAATGGTGGAGACATTGTATCAGAAAATATATAAACTAACAACAAACCACAACTTGATACAAAGTTGGTAAATATATCGTTCATGAGGCTCTGTCAAACTTTTATATTATAGTCAAATATGTCTGTAAGTATCATATTACATTTACTGTTTCCAAAATGCAGACGATATTGTTATGGAACTGAGAACTAGAAATTTTACATTGGAGAAAAAAGACTCATGTAAAGTTTGCGCACCTCCAACAACTATATACATCCTCTCGCGTTTTACGAAAAATATAAAACTACGTCTAAGTCTGTACAATTTAAGAATATAATAAATTAATTTAGTTACGCGGATTCTCTGGGGGACAAACACATGACAGGTAAATATAGCAAAGATAAGAAGCTGGTTATTTTCAGCATAACAACATAAAATGCTAGAACCCTATCAACAAAAAGAATTATTAAAGATCAAAAGGATCGTAGAAGCTAGCGAGGTGAAGCAACGAGGAGAAATCGCCCAGACAATGAAAACTGAACCTTTATTTTACCAAAATGGCAGTAAAACGGAAACTACTGAAGGGGTCAACTACTATATACGCAAGCTGTTTCGTGTGTAAATTTGTATATATTAGTGTCGAAATCAAGAGTGTCTGAACTAGGATAATTTACTTCATTTTGAGATTTTGACAAAGACATATCCTGAAGAATTTATAAGTATATGCTCGAACCAACGATCATTCGAATGAAGAAGTGGAAGAATTATATGATGATATAATTTCTGCCCTAAAAGTTACAAAAACACAGTTCGGCTTGATATGTGGTGACTTGAACACCCAAAGAAGATAAATGACTAACATTTTCGAAACAGCGTTGGGAAACTTCGGTGCAGAAGATAGAAGCGAACGAGGTGCTTTCTGTCGGAAAACGTGCGACAATCTTTACACCGGAAATTTATGCTATTCTCCAGTGCAGCCATCTCTGTGAGAGGGACATAAACAGGAATAAGATAATGAACACATGCTCAGAGAGTAGAGCTGCGATATTGGCATTGAAGTCTAGGATCGTAACTTCGCGACTGGTGTCTGAGTGCAAGGATGTACTGAACAGTCTGTCACAGAATTGCTGCAGACTCGTGTGGGTCCTAGGTCACTCTGGTGTATAGGAAAATGAGAAG